>SKCR01001211.1:0-93912 GCA_019454045.1 Zanthoxylum bungeanum
GATTGGGTTATCCCAATCTTCGTACATAGATAAGATCCTAGAAAGGTAAAACTTTAGCAATTGTAAAGTTGTTAATATACCTTTTTAACATGGCATTCATCTTTCGAAGAAGATGTGTCCTCAGACGGAAGATGAAAAGACTAGAATATCTAGTAAACCTTATGCATCATGATTATGTAGGAGACCTGATATTAGTCATTCAGTAAGCGTTACTAGCAGATATCAGTCAAATCCAGATAAAGACCATTGGATGGCCGTTAAGCATATCCTAAAATATCTAGAAGGTACTAAGGATAAGTTTCTTATTTATGGAGAATGTGATTTACAGATAATAGGATATACAGATTCTGACTTTTAGTCGGATCCTGATGATAGAAAGTCTACCTCAGGTTTTGTATTTACTCTTAATAATGCTTCAGTCACTTGGAAATGTTCCAAACAAGGATCAACAGCTGATTCCACCATTGAAGCGGAATATATTGCGGCATCAGATGATGCAAAAGAAGTTGTATGGATTAGAAAATTTATCACTGAATTGGGAGTTGTCCCAAGCATCAAGGATTCGATCCCGTTGTTTTGTGATAATAGTGGTGCCGTTGCAGAAGCAAAAGAACCCAGAGCCCTTCAGAAATCGAAACATGTGGAACGAAAGTACCACATTATTCGTGAGATCATCGCTCGAGGAAATGTTGCCATATGCAAGATATCTGGAGAAGACAACATAGCAGACCCACTTACGAAGGCCTTGCCTCCGAGACTATATGATAGACATGTAGAGGTGATGGGTATTAGATACCATCAAATTTGGCACTAGAGCAAGTGGGAGAAAATATTGGAGTTGGTGCTCGGCGCATCAGTTTTTGTTGTATTTATTATAAATACGATGTACATTTTATTTTATTATGATAAAATTAAATTAAGTAATTTTCATCAATATAATCTTATATATGGTAAAGGCGTAAAATACCTTAGAATGAATAGTTGTGATATAATTGCAAAAGCGCAGTAATTATTACTGAGAAATGTCACAACATAATTCATTCTTTAAATAATCATGGTCACGATATCTTGTGATGTATCCAGAGAGGATCTGTCAGTCCCGTGTACGGGATTTAGGTGTCCAATTTGTTATTCTTTGAAATCCTTGGCCGAGGTATGATTCGGAAACGAGTTCCGAATATTTATTAAAGAATCATAATTATGTCGCGACACATGAATTGTTCACAGCGGAGATTTGACGTTTAATCTATATCTCCGGAACAATTCGGATAACCTATGACAGAAGGATTATATATATGCGATGAATTCGCCTTGGATTGTTCAACTGGATTATCTATGGTCGTCGTAATTGTGAATGGACAAATTACGGACATGGAAATGATTTCCGTGACAGATAAACTTGAACCTAGAGAGTCTCACAATATAAAGTGTACTCGTTGAGCACTTGGGCAATTAATTATGGATAATTCAGATTATTCATAATACACAAATGCGTATTAAATAATGTGTATTTGTATATGATACATAATTTATATTAGATACACATTATTAACCTATTGGATTTTGACACTTGTTTTGTTATTATTATTAATTAATTAATTGTTAATAATAATAAAATAGAAGAATATTCTTGGAATATTTTTCCATGTATTTATTTTGTCATTTTGTTAATAATTAAATGAATTAATTAATTTGTTAATTGATTTATTTTAATTGAAGAATATTACATGAATATTCTTTAATTTGGAAAATTTTGATTTGCCAAACCATGTGTATTTGACACAATGATTTTTAATTAAAAAAATCAAAATAAATATCATTTTTGGATAAGATCAAAATGGGACACCATTTTAGGCCACAAAAAAATTATTATTTTGTTAAAATATAACCCAATTTTCGAAATTGGGGCAAAAATTCTATATAAATGGAGTTGTTTCATTTTTATTAGGGTTTTAGCCATTCTCATGTGTTGAGAACAAAAAGAAAAATGGGTTAGGGTTAATACAAAAACAAAAATACCAAGGAAGAAGAAAATTGAAGAAATTGGAATTTGAGTTAAGGTAAGTTAAATTCCTAATTCCTAATTTCTTATTTTTATTTCCTAAGCATGCAAAGTACGTATGAGATATGTATATTGCATGTTTTTATTCACATATGTATTTTGAAATATATTGAGTGCAATATTTGGTGTTGGTTGTGTAATTAACCTTAATAGTTTTCTTATTAAGCATGTGTTAAAAGATTAATTAGTGAATTAATCTAAAAAATTTAATTGCTATTCTAGAGTGATGTTGCCACTCAAATGTTTCCTAGAATTGTTCTTGGAACTTTATATTGTGGTGATTAAATTTGATGCAAATTAATTGGATTAATTTGGTGTATAAATTGAATTACGACATGAAAATTGGACAAAATTAATATCTGGATCAGATCTAAATTGGGTGTTAAAACAAAATATTTTTCATTGAAAAGTATGTTGTTGTTGGTTTCTATTAAGGTCCCAAGATCAATAATAAGCATGAAATCATGTGTGAATAACAATCGATGAAGTTGCGGAATACTCAAATCGATCGGTTGAGCGACGTGGAGACGAACAAAACTCAAAATTCTGCTCCTCACTGGTTTGGCAGTGGCAGTTCCAAGCTCACTGGTTCGGCCTTCAATCAACAAGAAATCAAGCTCCAAGCTTCGTCATTTGATTCCCGGCTCATGGGTGGACTTCCCTATCACCTTCGCATGTCTCGTAAGTGTGCTAGCACTTGTGATTTTGCCACAAAATCCCACTCTTGCTTCCCTTCACTGCTCGATTTTAAGCAAAACCAGAAGAAGAAAAAATGGCAGTGAGCTGCCGAGAGAGAGAGAGAAGAAATCAAAGAGAGAGAGAGAGAGGTAATTGTTACATTAAAATGGTAAAATGATTTTCCATAAATCATATACACAATTTTTCCCTCCAAAAGTCAAAGCCAATAAAGGCTCCAACCACTCCCATCACTCAATCACATCAATCATAAGTTGTCAAGTCACATCACTCAAAGTGACAAGTGATTTGACACTTGATGCGACTAATGATTGACGCTTGATTTGACTTGTGTGCCGCACTCGAATTTGAAATGCGGGCTCGGGTTCGCTAATTCCAAATTAACGAATTTTCCATTGCGTCGTAATTAAATGATTACGCCTAGCGAAATCACTATTCACGTCGCTAACGAATTAATTCTAAATTAATTCGTTCGCCCGAATTAAAATCCAATTTAATTCCGCGTCGAAATCTAATTTCGTTTAATATATCAAATATATTAATTTATCGATTAATTCCAAATTAATCGTTTATCTCTCTTTAATTGATATTTTATCCCAGATAAAATATCTCTGCAATTAATCCCAGATTAATTTTCTCTCTCTTCTAATTAATCCCAGATAAATTTAGAGTGCGAGTCATACGTCATCGGTGAATCTTTGGGAAGCGACCCATGAGATCCCCGGATATGTTGGCAGTAAATTCGGTCGTCGGACTATCCGACACGTAAGTACCTAGTACTACGTTTAATTACCGATTTACAAGACAAGGTTGGCTTCTAGCAAAGCGTCATGCCTACCCAATTCTCCAGAAATATCCTTACAGGAATAAAGGATCTATATCAGGCGTAGTATACGTAGTATAGCGTATTTCTCTGTCCAGTATCGGATGATCACGTGCTAGGCCTGGGGCTGGAATTGTGTCTGCCCCGTACGAAGCCATGTCGGATGTCTGGTAACTAGTCTCTATAATCGGATAAACATGACCTTGTCATTTTATCCCGATGACTGCAGTACTTAAGAGTACTAGTACCGTATCCTACGTGACCATCATCTCCATATGACTGGAGTGACACTTCTGTCTTGACATCACCCCCAACACACTACGATTCTCAATATACCCAGTATTGGCGTACACAGAACCTGTTAAGCCCTGGACGACCGCAAACCAAGTATATTGATTGCCGCAAGTATTAGCGGTGCAAGTCTCAGGTTAAGACCAAATACACCTACCCTGATTTCGGACTTCCATAGACACATAGTCATACTACCAATGGAATTCCGAGGGGGTCTTATCCAGAGCGAAGCTGTTTCCCGTACCATCGGTAAAACACAACCTCCTATTACACTTGCATGAGTATCCTATACCTAAATATATGAGAACTATGATGTTGTGCCCTCACAACGCGCACAAATGTAATACTAGTCTTTTACGCATTATCGATATCCAATCTCGATAATACTCTGACTAGGGATATTTAATGATTTATCCTTCGTGGACTGATACTGTCTCATATCATTCTCCGTCCGGAACAAATCACAAGGACCTCCTATCATTTATATATCTAGGTGATCTAATCACAAATGATAAGACAGTAATCTCCTTTGTCACATAGTTAATTTGTACAACAACACCATGATCTGTACAAATAGTGACGCTATGGGTCATAATTGTCCAACAGTTGTTTGGATGATTTTGGATGTGTATTGGGTGGTGGATAAATTACGGAAATTATTTCGGGGCGAAAATGCGAGAAATTATGAAATTCGCGTCAAAATGGACTTCATGTGTGCCGGCTGTGAACTGATGACCGGAAAATATATCAATATTTACCATCTCTTGTACTTAATATTTTGTTTAGTTTCTCGGGTTTGGTGAACGTTTTGATGTGTTTTATTTTATTTTGCAGATAAAATAATATTGGGACTCAATAAAATCATTTAGGATGAAATGTGGGTCAAATACGGGTAAAAATTGGACTTGACATATTAATTTTGGAGATTGGAAACTTGAAAGGGCGTTCTAACGAATTGCAGTTTCAGAAATTCCAATTTTGTGCAACAGTCGTATTCTGGGCATAATGTTTTACTCCGATATCGGATTGAGCTGATTCAAGTTTTCGATTAAAGAAGACTCAAAGATCTACAAATTTGAAGAAAAAAATAATTTCGAATTCTTAAGCTTTCATGACCTAAATGGATGAAACATCTGAAAGTGTGTTATGTGTAATTATTAAAGTCCTTTTCAAAGCAAAAAATAATAATAATAATAAAAATAGTCAAGCTCCCACCAAACATGATAGAAATTAATAATGGATTTGGTGGAGCAATTAATAATGGATTTGGTGGAGAATTTAATAATGGATTTGGTGGAGGTAAAATTTTGCCTATAAATACCAAGCCATTTCATTTGTAAATTCATACCTTCTTCTATGTAATTCCTTAAGAAATCTTTGAAGATTGTATCTTGTTTATTTATTTACAGCTTTCAGTATTTAATTTCAGCTTTAACACTTTCTTTTTTTTACTTTTTAATCTTTACTTTCTGCAATTTACTTTTACGCACAGTACTTTCCTTTCTTTACTTTTCAGCAATTTACTTTTCAGTAATGAGGAGGTAACTCCCCATTGCTGGGGTAAAAGGTAAAACTTTTATTACTAATATTTAGATTAATCCCTTAAATATAATATATAAACTAGTTAAAACCTGACTTAATGAGGATACCGCCTGATTGGTCGGTTGGTAATTATTGAAATTGGTTTTTAACCTGACTAAACTGGATACCGCATGATTGGTCGGTTGATAATTAATTATTAATTTGAATTAATCTGGATACCGCCTATATGGATGGTTGGTAATTATCATGCAAAGTTAATATATTATATTAAGGGAGATATCTAAAATTGAGTAATAAAAGTGGATCCTTTTACCTCAACATTTTATTTTATTGTACTTTTACTTTATTTACTTTTCAGCAATTTACTTTCAGCATTTAATTTTCAATATTTAATTTTCAGCATTTTACTTTTCTTCATTTACTTTTCAGTATTTAATTTCCAGCAATTTACTTTATGTCTTTTATTTTATTTAAGTTTTTACTACCTGTAAATATGTGTCGTAACTAAGTCAGTTATCTGGGGTTGTGATGAAGTCCAATATCATCGGTTTATAAGGGGTTATTTTATGGTTTGGGTAACATAAAGGGTTATTATTGAGCCTTAGTCCTAATGCTTTTTATTAACTGGCCATTAATACAATTGAACTGGTAAACTCAAAATGAACTTGGAAAAATGATTTTAGGTTTAAGACCTTAGAGTTAATAGCTCACGATCTTCCTTGAGGATAGATAACCCTTTAATAGATTTCCTTAAAGGATAAGAATATACCTGTCGGGCGGGGATAGCCATAATTGGAACTTAATCTTAATGAATTCAGATAACTTAATTGACATAGGAATATGATTAATCGGGTTACACTGGGTATTTGTATCTGACCATCGGATGAGGATTTTACATAATTTCGTGTTCCAAGTTAATAAATCGATATATTACACAACCGTAAGATAACCTTCATCTTTAAAAATGATATTGGAAAGTTTCACAATCCTGGATAGTTTTATAAAATTGAATTTTCCTAAATTTACTTTCAAGCAATTTCATTTACTTGTTTTAAGTTTAAAGTCACCATCCAATCAAATAACCAATCCATTGGATACTCGTAAGAATTTGACTTCATAAATTAATAATAAAAGGTTTTAAGTCTTCGTAAGATCGATACTTTTATACTACTTGAACGATACGTGCGCTTGCGTTATACGTGTGTGATTACAGTGGTCAAGTTTTTAGCGCCGTTGTCGGGGACTTATTTATCTTTCACTATTAGTTTTGGGGTTGAATACTTTACTTGTATCTAATTTCTTTTTACTTATTGTTTTTGTTTTCTTGTATTTCAGGTTCTCAGACACTACATGAGACGAACCAGAAGCTTTGAACTTTGACCGCTTGACCCAGAGATTGAAAGAACCATCAGACAGTTGAGAAGGGAAAGGTGAGAAGGCCAAGAAGCAATCGTTAACATGGAACCTGAACCTTTAGAAGTTGCACCACCAATTCCCATTCGAGACAGAATCATTCTAGTGGTGGACGGCCTTATTTCCTGGATTGTACTTCCTCCCTTACCAGCAAATGCGTGTGACATCAAAACATGCATTCAGATGATTCAGCAGTCAGTACAATTTGGGGGGAATGCAACTGAATATCCTAATGCCCACATCAGCAACTTCTTGGAGTTTGCGGCACTTTCAATTACAACAGAGCATCAAAGAAGCAATGCGACAGCGAGTTTTTCCATATAACTTGAAAGACAGAGCAAAAGCTTGGCTACATTCACTACCAGCAGGTTCCATCACAACTTGGAACACTCTAACCACTAAATTCCTTGCAAAGTACTTTCCACCAGCCAGAACAACAAAGTTGAGGAATGACATTACATCCTTTGTGCAACAAGATTCAGAATCCCTCTACGAAGCTTGGGAAAGGTACAAAGATTTGCTCCAGAAATATCCTCACCATGAGATTCCAAAATGGCTTCAAGTCCAAACTTTCTATAATGGACTTTCTGGAATAATGAGAATCACAATTGATGATGCTGTTGGAGGAGCTTTGATGGCAAATTGAGAAGATCAAACCTGGGACTTAATCGAAGAAATAGCTAACAAAAATTCATTGTGGCCAACAGAAAGGAGCATGATTCAACGAGTTGCAGGAATTTATAAAGTTGGAGCTAACTCAGCAGTGAATACTAAGTTGGAGCAAATGTGCAAAAGCCTGGAAACACTTAGCACGCAAGTTATATACATCGCCATAGCCACAAGTTCACCATATAGAGGAGCACCAGAGCCAAACCAACATGAAGAAACGGTGAACTATGTCAACAATTTCAACAGACAGAGGAACAATCCATATTCCAAGACCTACAACCCAGGATGGAGGAATCATCCCAATTTCGCATGGAACAACAATTCACGGCAAATGAACAACCCACCACCCGGATTCCAACAGCAAAACAAAGGCCAAGAGCAGGCAAATGAAACAGGAATAGTAGAAGTGTTGACCCATTTGAAAAATATATAAGCAAAACACGACTCTCAAGCAACTAGGTATGATGCTTTGTTTCAATCCCAAGTAGCATTATTCAAAGTCAATCTGCTTCTATCAAAGCACTGGAGAATTAAATTGGACAACTGGCTAATGCTCAGAGTTACAGACCGCCAGGTAACCTTCCTAGCAAGACAAAACCAAATCCAAGGAACATGGGGAGAGCAATGTCATGCCATCATTTTAAAAAGCGGTACTGAAATCAATAAAATTGTTGGAGTCAAGGCAACTGTTGAGGAAGTTCCAAAAGAAAGTTGTGAAACAGTTCCACAGATGGAGGAAAAAGAAGCAAATGAAAAAGATCAAGAAAAGATCACTCTACCTCCACCTTTTCCACAACATCTCCAGAAGAATAAACTAGACAAGCAGTTTTCTCGATTCCTGAAAATCTTCAAAAAGGTGCATATCAATATTCCATCTGCAGAAGCTTTGGAACAAATGCCCAGCTATGTCAAATTCATGAAAGAGATTCTTTCACGAAAGCGAATATTGGGAGATTACGAGACAGTAGCATTAGCATAAGAATGCAACGCTATCATCCAGAGGAAGCTTCCCCTAAAGTTGAAAGATCCTGGCAGTTTTACTGTTCCTTGCACCATAGGAGAACATGACTTTGGTAAGGCTTTGTGTGATTTAGGTGCAAGTGTTAACTTGATGTACTTTTCTATTTATAGGAAACTTCAGATTAGAGAAACAATGCCCACCTCAGTCTCTCTACAACTTTCTGATAGAACGCTCGTATTTCCGAGGGGTGTAGTTGAAGATGTGCTGGTCAAAGTTAACAAATTCATTTTCCCATCAGATTTTATTGTCCTTGATATGGAGGAAGACGAAGATGTGTCGATCATCCTCGGGACCATTCTTGGCTACTGGTCGCTCGAACCATTATTGATGTACAGAAAGGAGAGAACTAACCATGAGGGTACAAGACCAAGAAGTAACATTCAATATTTTCAAGGCCATGGATTTCCCAGATGATGAAAATAAGGAGGAATGTTTCAGACTTGATGTGATAAATAGTACCATCCAGAACTCCAATGCAATGCAACGTTCTACTGACAAACTTAAAGCATGTCAACTGTCTGTGGAGCTTGAAGATAAAGCGTACTGCGTACTAAAGAAGCCTATTCTTACACTACAAGCAACAGAAGAGAAACAGTTCCACCAACTCAAAGAATTGGAGGAATTTCACATACAGCCTTTTGAGAATGCTTAACTGTACAAAGAAAATGCCAAGAAGAGACATGATGAGAAGTTAGTGCGCATACAACTGGAACCAGAGCAGAGGGTACTGTTTAACAAGTCAAGCTTGAAACTCTTCCCTGATGAGTGGTAATTATATCACTATTTGCCACTAATTTAACCTAATATTTTTTATAGTTTCTTGAGTTTTGTGAATATTTTGATGTGTTTTGTGTTATTTTGTAGATAAATAAAGTTTCAGGACTCTCTGGAGGTGATTTGGGACCAAAACAATGAAAATTGGAAAAAAAGACATTTTGGTAATTTTGGCGCATCGCGACGCGCAAGCCTTAGGCGTCGCGACGCCTAACATGCACCAAGACTTGCTAATGTGCGCCGGGTCCATAAGTCAGAATCTGAGAAAAGTTTGACTTTGCTAACGTGTGCCGTGCCACGTGTCACCATCACAACCGATCTGCTAACATGTGCCATGCCACGTGTCATCATCCTACGGTGCTGACAGTCACCATCGCCACGTGTCATCATCCTAAGATGTAACATTCAATGTTTTCAAGGCCATGAATTTCCCAGATGATGAAAAGAAAGAGGAATGTTTCAGACTTGGTGTGATACACAATACCATTCAGAACTCCAATGCAATGCAAAGTTCTACTGACAAACTTAAAACATGTCAATTGCCTGAAGATAAAACGTCTTTTGCACTGAAAAAGCCAATTCTTGCACTACAAGCAACAAAAGAGAAAAAGTTCCACCAGCTCAACGAATTGGAGGAATTTTACAATCAGCCTTTTGAGGTTGCCAAATTGTACAAAGAAAAGGCCAATAAGAGACATGATGAGAAGTTAGTGCGCATACAACTGGAACCAGGGCAGAAGGTACTGTTGAACAAATCAAGGGTGAAATTCTTCCCATGGAAGCCAAAATCACGGTGGTCAGGTCCATTTGTGATCACCAAAGTTTTACCAGATAAAGCCGTTGAGATACATGATCCTGACTCCAACAAAACTTTCAAGGTTAAAAACAAGCTTGTTAAGCACTACTGGGAAGAATCATTTGAGCGAAAAAAAGAAAGTGTCACACTTTCAGATCCAGCCTAACGTTCGAGAAGTCACGTCTAGCTGACGACTTTAAACTTAGTGCTAGCAGGGAGGCAACCCATGCAATTTGTTTATATATTGTGATCTGGTGTGTTTTATTTTTTTTTGTTTAATTTTTGCAGGTAAAGTCATTTCACGATGGAAGAAGCTCTCACAAATCTTCACAAGCAATTTCCTTCTCTCCCTCAAAAATCTCTGATGAAAGTCTACAAAGCTCGCTTGGAACGGATGAGACTACTGATGATCAAAGGTATTCCTACTGATATTCGTTGCAATATTGAAGCACGGGTCTGATTGGCAGGTGAGTCTTCTGACTCTTTTATTTCACATCTGCCTGGTTTAGGAAGGAGCACCTTGCTAAAAAGAGAAGAGCCAAAAGAATGTGTGTTTGTTATAAACGTGCTCGTATGTTTTGTGATACTCATTGTCGTTCTTTAGGAATGGTGTCTGATAACCGCGAAGATAGATTAATTTCATTAGGATGGCTTGAGTAAGGAGTCTTTGATGATATATCTAAAACTCTTGAGACGCATCCAAGTGGATATGTGTATCCCGAAATTCATGTGTTACATACACAATTTCAAAAAGGAAGACAACAATTAAGTCTTTGGAATCTGACTCAAAAAGACCTTGTTTGCCAATTTATAAGAAAATTGGATGGGAAACTTGTCCCTGACGCATAGACGTCAATCAAGTCGCTAATTTTCTTGTACATATTATATCTCTTTGTCTTTTCCTAATAATTGTAATTTGTTTTGTTGTTTTCTTTTATTTTCTCCGACAGGATCCAGACCTTTTTGACTATCACGATTTATTTTACTATTAACTAATAATTGTCATTTGGCAGGTACTAGTGCTATTATTTTACTCACCCTTTTCAGGTATTATAAATTCAACTCATCATTGCACTTTTGAAGACATCCAGAGTAAAACATGGAAGCCACTTCAAGAAGACGAGTTGAAAACATCTGTGTGTTTTGCGGTACTAGTGTTGGTGTTAAGCCACAATACGTAGAAGTAGCACAGGAATTGGTTCGAGTCTTAGCTGCAAAGAATAAGAACTTAGTATATGGCGGAGGCAATCTTGGACTTATGGGGATCGTTTCAAAAGACGTACAGGAATGAGGTAGTCACGTTTTGTGAATCATTCCAAAACCCTTGGCGAAGGCAAATCTTATTGGACCATCAAACGGAGATGAACTGATCGTGCCAGGTATGTCTGAACGATTGGTAGAAATGATTAACCGTGCTGATGCTTTTATTGCTTTGCCAGGTGGCTTGGAGAAACAATGCCCACCTCAGTCTCTCTACAACTTTCTGATAGAACGCTCGTATTTCCGAGGGGTGTAGTTGAAGATGTGCTGGTCAAAGTTGACAAATTCATTTTCCCAGCAGATTTTATTATCCTTGATATGGAGGAAGACGAAGATGTGTCGATCATCCTCGGGATACCATTCTTGGCTACTGGTCGAACCATTATTGATGTACAGAAAGGAGAACTAACCATGAGGGTACAAGACCAAGAAGTAACATTCAATATTTTCAAGGCCATGAATTTCCCAGATGATGAAAAGAAGAGGAATGTTCAGACTTGATGTGATAAATAATACCATCCAGAACTCCAATGTAATGCAACGTTCTACTGACAAACTTAAAGCATGTCAACTGTCTGTGGAGCTTGAAGATAAAGCGTATTGCGTACTAAAGAAGCCTATTCTTGCACTACAAGCAACATAAGAGAAACAGTTCCACCAGCTCAAAGAATTGGAGGAATTTCACATACAACCTTTTGAGAATGCTAACTGTACAAAGAAAATGCCAAGAAGAGACATGATGAGAAGTTAGTGCGCATACAACTGGAACCAGTGCAGAGGTATTGTTAAACAAGTCAAGCTTGAAACTCTTCCCTGATGAGTGGTCTTATATCACTATTTGCCACTCATTTAACCTAATATTTTTTATAGTTTCTTGAGTTTTGTGAATATTTTGATGTGTTTTGTGTTATTTTGTAGATAAATAAAGTTTCAGGACTCTCTAGAGATGATTTGGGACCAAAACAATGAAAATTGGAAAAAAAAAAGTCATTTTGGTAATTTTGGCGCGTCGAGCCTTAGGCGTCGCGACGCCTAACATGTACCAAGACTTGCTAACGTGCACCGGGTCCATAAGTCAGAATCTGAGAAAAGTTTGACTTTGCTAACGTGCGCCGTGCCACGTGTCACCATCACAACCGATCTGCTAACATGCGCTGTGCCACGTGTCATCATCCTATGGTGCCGACAGTCACCATCGCCACGTGTCACTCCATGTGTCTACCACATCATCATCCACATCACCGGATGACCGAGGCAAAGTGCCACATCATCGCCACGTCATCATCAACCAATCACAGCGTGACACGTGTCATCATTCTATAGTGCCGACAGTCCCTTTCACCACGTGTCACCACATCAGTGCCATGTGTCGCCACGTCAGCACCAATTATTGACTCAATCATCCAAATTGACACGTGGCGGATAAGAATTTAAAATCAGCCAATCAGAAGCCGCCACATGTCACAATAATTGAGCTCCAACCACCTTGCCAAGTGTCACCTTATCACCTTATCCAGAATCTGAAGCCGACGAACTAGAAGCTGCCACGTCGACAATCATCGGCGTCGCGATGTGAGCTGGGCGTCGCGACGCCGACCCCCTACTGACGCCTATAAATAGAGCTCAAAATTTCAGTTTCAGATGTACCTTACTCTCTGAATTCTCTGATATAAATAGAGAGTTTTCTATCTAGTTTCTTTTAAATTTTTGTTTTGTAATTAATTTTAATTACGTTCGGTAATAATAGTAATTTACTTTCTTTATTTACAGTTTTTACCATTCACCATGAGGAGGAGGTAATTTCCCCCTGCTAGGGTGAAAGGTAATTCTTTTACTATTGCTATTTAGATTAATCTCCCTTAAATATAATATATTCACTATTTAAAATTTGACTTAAAAAGGATATTGATATATTAGTCGGTTGGTAATTCATTTTAATCTGGTTTAAACCTGACTAATCAAGGATACCGCCATATTGTCGGTTGGTAATTAAATTTTCTTACCGCCTATTTGGCAGGTTATTTTGGTACCGCATTTATGGCTGGTTGGACTTAATTTGACTTAATCAGGTTACCGCCTATATGGCTGGTTGGTAAAATAATCACAAGTTAATATATTATATTAAGGGAGATATCTAAATAGTAAATAGTAAAAGTTGATCCTTTTACCTTAGCATTTTATTTTATTGTAATTTACTTTTCAGCTTTTACTTTACCGCAATTACTTTTCAGCATTTTTACTTTATGTCTTTTACTTTTAAGTTTTTACTAGCCCTAGTTAGCCCTATTTTATAGTTTTGATAATTTAAAGGTTTACTTATTAAGTCTTAAGCTTAATGCTTCTTATTGTCTGATCACCAATAAGATTGATGTGGTAAATCTAAAATAAACTTGATAAAGGAATTTTAGGTTTCAGCCTTAGACTTAATAGCCCACGATCTTCCTTGAGGATAGATAACTCTTAATAGATTTCTTACAGGATAGACATATACATGTCGGGCGGGGGTAGCCATAATTGGAACTTAAACTTAAGGAATCCATATAATTTGGTTGACATAGACATATGGTTCAATTGGGTTAAACTGGGTATTTGCGTCCGACCATCGACAAAGGCTTTTGCATAATTTAGTGTTCCAGGTTAGTAAACCGATTTATTACACAAACATGAAATAACCACTTCATATTTTAAAAGATATTAGAAAGATTCACAACCCTAGATAGTTTTTAATATTGAATTTTCTTAAACCTACTTTTGTGCAATTTTATTTACTTGTTTTTAAATTTAGAATCATCACCATTTCAAATCAATAAATCAACCTGTTAGATACTAGTAATCATTTGACCTCATAAAATTAATAGATTAGGTATTAAGTCCTCGTGGGATCGATATTTTTTATACTACTTGAACGATATGTACGCTTGCGTTATACGTGTGTGTTTACGCCGGTCATTCCCATGGAAGCCAAAATCACGGTGGTCAGGTCCATTCATAATCACCAAGGTTTTACCAGATAGAGCCGTTGAGTTACATGATCCTGACTCCAAAAAAATATTCAAGGTTAAAAAAAAGCGTGTCAAGCAATACTGGGGAGACTCAATTGAGTGACAAAAAGAAAGTGTCACACTTTTAGATCCAGCCTAACGTTCGGGAAATCATGTCTAGCTGACGATATTAAACTTAACGCTAGCTGGGAGGCAACCAATGTAATTTTTGTATTGGTGTCTTTTAATTTTTGTGTGTTTAGTTTTTGCAAGTTAAGTCATTTCAAGATGGAAGATGCTCTCACAAATCTTCACAAGCAATTTCCTTCTCTCCCTCAAAAATCTCTGATGAAATTTTACAAAGCTCGCTTGGAACGGATGAGACTACTAATGATCAAAGGTATGCCTACTGACATTCATTGGATTATTGAAGCACGGGTCCGATTGGCAGGTGAGTCCTCTGACTCTTTTATTTCACATCTGCCTGGTTTAGGAAGAAGCACATATGCTAAAAAGAGAATAGGCAAAAGAATGTGTGTTTGTTATAAATGTGCTCGTATCTTTTGTGATACTCGTTGTCGATCTTTAGGAATGGTGTCTGATAACCGCGAAGATAAGATTAATTTCATTAGGGATGGATTGAGTAAGGAGTCTTTGGATGACATATCTAAAACTCTTAAGACGCATCCCAGTGGATATGTGTATCACGAAATTCGCATGTTATATGCTAAATTCCATAAAGAAAGACAAAAGTTAAGTCTCATGAATTTGACTCTAAAAGACCCTGTTTGCCAATTTATAAGAAAATTGGATGAGAAACTTGTCCCTAACGCATAGACGTCATTCAAGCCGTTACATTATTGAAAATATTATATCTTTTTGTCTTTTCCTAATAATTGTGATTTGTTTTGTTATTTTCTCCGACAAGATCCAGGCTACTTTTTGACCTTTCACGATTTATTATTTTGCTACTAATCGTCCTTTGGAAGATACTTGTGCTATTATTACTCACCCTTTTCAGGTTCTATAAATTCAACTCATCATTGCACATTTGAAGGCATCCAGATAAAAATGGAAGCTACTTCAAGAAGATGGGTTGAAAACATCTGTGTTTTGCGGCGTACTAATGTTGGTGTTAAACTAGAATACGTAACAACGGCACAGGAATTAGGTTGAGTCATTGCTGAAAGGAATATGCACCTAGTATATGGCGGTGGCAATCTTGGACTAATGGGTATCGTTTCAAAGGCCGTACAGGATGGAGGCAGTCAAGTCTTGGGAATCATCCCAAAACCCTTGGCGGAGGCGAATCTTATTGGATCATCAAATGGTGAGGAACTAATCGTGCCAGGTATGTCTGAACGAGTGGTAAAGATGATTAACCGTGCTGATGCTTTTATTGCTTTGTCATGAGGCTTGGGCACAATGGAGGAAATTTTTACAGTACTATCTTGGGCAAACTTGAACATACACTAGAAACCGCTTGGACTGTACAATATTGATGGATTTTATGATTTTCTTTGTGTGTTTCTTGATGATGCCCGGAGAAATGGGTTCGTGTCAAAGCCTGTAAAAGAACTTCTATTTACTGCCAAAATTGCCCCAGATTTAATTGACCAAATCTTAGCCTTTGAACCTCAAATTGACCCCATTCTTTCCAAGATAAACTGGTCCGATAATGATCGTGGTAAGAGGCGTCGGATAAATTTGGATCTTAACCTTTAACTTTTCATTTAGATATAGAATTTCAGCTAATCAGGTACAGTTTTCTAAACTCTTCTTCTACTGTTTAAGACATTGGGGACAATGTCTCATTTAGGTTTGGGGGAGGAGAATAGTTAATTTGTATCTTGTTTATTGTTTTATTTTTAGTCAAAATTTTTGGAAAAAGCCAAAAAAAATTTGAAAAATTTTACAAAAACCAAAAAAATATTTTTATTTTTTATTTTTTTTATTTAATTAATCAGGTGAAATTGGTGTGAGATAGTGTAAGGAATTTCCATTCCTGAGATGTATCTCAACCTATTTCGGAACAAGTTAATTTTTGTTTATTTCCTTTTAAATTATTTAATTTGTGAATTCTCCATAATACTGACTAAAATGAATATTCATATGCTTAGTTGACAGTTAATATCAGCATACATGGTAACATACAAACATGAGCTGTAATTGAAAATTTTGTAATATTCAGTGCTCTAGTTTAATTGGAGGAAGCATCTATAAAAAGAGGGAGTAAAAAAAAATGTCTGAGATCCGAGTTATTAAGTCTGTAAGGGTGTTTTAACACCTAGTTCCCTAAAACAAACTGTTTGGGAGTCACTGGCCCAAAGTTCGCTACATGGATCAAAGATGTTACAAATATATATATATATAATATATATATATATATATATATATATATATATATATATATATATATATATATATATATATATAAAGTCTGAGTAATTAAGTCTGTAGGGGTATTTTAACATCTAGTACCCTAAAACCAACTGATTTGGGAGTCACTGGCCCAAAGGCTCGCTACATAGATGGAAGATATTGTATATAAATAAAAATAAAAAAAAAATAATAAAACCCAAAAACCCAAAAACCAAAAAAAATAAAATAAAAAATTTATTCTATTGCTTAAAAAATATGTGAATTCTGATAAAACTTTAGGACAAAAATATTACTCTCTTCTCAACTACACTCGAGACTATTGTGGGTAAAATGAGTTGATTAATATTTTGTTGACTGTGTATATGGAGAATGGTAAAAATAATCGGAGAATTTACTTATTCGGTAATTTAAAAAGAAACAAAGCAATTATTGACTTGGATAAGAAGTTTCACCTGTCACTAACTTCTTTATTCTCTTTTCTCTTATTTTTTTTTCTTTTGTGTGCATTAGTTTTATTATCTTTTTACTTTTGTAAAACGTCTGTGGGTATCGTTGATTTAAGCCTCACGAGACTACAACTCGTCCACTAGGGACACATAGGGATTTAAAGGCTTGTTGCATACGCTAAATGCAACTGTGATCCCTACGAAAGTGGCTTAGTTTAATTTTAATTATTTCTTGTATTTTATTTTATTATTTTGCTCGAGGACTAGCAAAATGTTAGGTTTGTGGTGTGATGAGCGGAAAATATATCAATATTTACCGCCCCTTTTACTTAATATTTTGTTTAGTTTCTCGGGTTTGATGAACGTTTTGATGTGTTTTAGTTTATTTTTCAGATAAAATAATATTGGGACTCAATGAAATCATTTAGGACGAAATGTGGGTCAAATAAGGGTAAAAATTGGACTTGACATATTAATTTTGGAGATTGAAAACTTGAAATGGCGTTCTAACGAAGTGTAGTTTCGGAAATTCCAGTTTTGTGCAACTGTCGTATTTTGGGAATAACTATTTACTCCGATATCGGATTAAGCTAATTCAAGTTCCAGATTAAAGAAGACTCAAAGATCTACAACTTTGAAGAAAGAAATAATTTCGAATTCTGAATATTTCATGACCGAAATTGATGAAACATCCGGAAGTGTGTTATGTGTAATTATTAAAGTCATTTTCAAAGCAAAAAAAATAAAATAAAAAAATAAAAATAGTCAAGCTCCCACCAAACACGATAACAATTAATAATGGATTTGGTGGAGCAATTAGTGGAGTAATTAATAATGGATTGGTGGAGCAATTAGTGGAGCAATCAATAATGGATTTGGTGGAGAATTTAATAATGGATTTGGTGGAGGCAAAATTTTGCCTATAAATACAAAGTCATTTCATTTGTAAATTCATACCTTCTTCTATGTAATTCCTTAAGAATTCTCTGAAGATTGTATCTTGTTTGTTTATTTACAGCTTTCAGTATTTAATTTCAGCTTTCGCACTTTCTTTTCTTTACTTTTCAGTCTTTACATTCTGGAATTTATTTTTACGCACAGTACTTTCATTTCTTTACTTTTCAGCAATTTACTTTTCAGTAATGAGGAGATAACTCCTCATTGCTGTGGTAAAAGGTAAAATTTTTTTTACTAATATTTAGATTAATCTCCCTTAAAATATATATAAACTAGTTAAAACCTGACTTAATGAGGATACCGCCTGATTGGTCGGTTGGTAATTATTGAAATTGGTTTTTAACCTGATTAAACTGGATACCGCCTGATTGGTCGGTTGGTAATTAATTATTAATTGAATTAATCTGGATACCGCTTCTATGGATGGTTGGTAATTATCACGTAAAGTTAATATATTATATTAAGGGAGATATCTAAAATAGAAGTAATAAAAGTGGATCCTTTTACCTCAGCATTTTATTTTATTGTACTTTTACTTTATTTACTTTTCAGCAATTTACTTTCAGCATTTACTTTTCAGCATTTAATTTTCAGTATTTAATTTTCAACATTTTACTTTTCGTCATTTACTTTTCAGTATTTAATTTCCAGCAATTTACTTTATGTCTTTTATTTTATTTAAGTTTTTACTACCCATAAATATATGTCGTAACTAAGTCAGTTATCTGGGGTTGTGATGAAGTCCAATATCATCGGTTTTAATGGGTTATTTTATGGTTTGGGTAATATAAGGTTTATTTATTGAGCCTTAGTCCTAATGTTTTTTATTAACTGGCCATTAAAATGAACTTGGAAAAGAGATTTTAGGTTTAAGACCTTAGACTTAATAGCCCACGATCTTCCTTGAGGATAGATAACCCCTTAATAGATTTCCTTACAGGATAAGAATATGCCTGTCGGGCGGGGATAGCCATAATTGGAACTTAATCTTAATGAATTCAAATAACTTAATTGACATAAGAATATGATAATCGGGTTACACTGGGTATTTGTATCTGACCATCGGAAGATGCTTTTACATAATTTCGTGTTCCAGGTTAATAAATCGATATATTACACAACCGTAAGATAACCTCATCTTTAAAAATGATATTCGAAAGTTTCACAATCCTGGATAGTTTTATAAAATTGAATTTTCCTAAATCTACTTTCAAGCAATTCATTTACTTGTTTTGTTTTAAAGTCACTATCCAATCAAATAACCAATCCATTGGATACTCGTAAGAATTTGACTTCATAAATTAATAACAAAAGATTTTAAGTCCTCGTGGGATCGATACTTTTATACTACTTGAACGATATGTGCGCTTGCGTTATACGTGTGTGATTATGGTGGTCATGAACCCAGCGAACTGGGCACTGTTCGAGCAGCCCGAGGGCTGACCGAACACTGCCCGAGTGACCGGGTTTCCCCGGCTCGGCTGATGGTCAACTGGTTTGACCGTTTGCCCGTTACACGTATTATTTGTCGAAAAATATTTTCGTAAAATAATTTGTCGTGTAACGAAATATATTATTTTATTAAATGTTAATAAATATATATTTAAACTTATTTTGGTGAATTTTAAATATTTGATATTTATTAATTTGCTCGAAATTTTTTTAAAATGTTTAAATATCATTTTCGCCTTCTGTCGCGCCCTTCCGCTGCGCTTACCCCAACAATTATAACATGCGTGATCGATATTTTCCTCGTTGGTCCTGACCCAAGTTGCGAGATGTAGATGTGATGATAGAACAATTGGACTTCTCCTCAATACCGAATGAAGATGCGTTGATGATTTCTTTATACTATTTTTCTGATAGGGTATTGATGGCTCTACCAAAAGCTAGGCTAGCTCATTATGGCTTGATGAAGTTGATGGATGATAGAGATATAATTTTGCATCAATGCCCCGCATAGCGAAAGTGAGTTTAACCCATAGATATCAAGCATGAGTGTATTTTTAAATATTTTAATAGAATACTATATTTCGTTACGAGTGTTTAAGAAAAATCCGGGATTAATCAGAGTCCGGAAAAATCAACATAGGGGAAAACTGGAGAGAGCGCACACCGCCCGGGCCTTGCGTGCATATGTGCGCAAGCAACATGCAAATGCAAGAGACTCATGAACAATTCTAGGTTACTCAAAGGTGGTCAAGTGATTCTAGTATGGTAGCCAAGCTACCATCTAGAGTTCCAAACTCTAATTTAATGTTCTATGTCCAACATGAATATTTTGACCCAATCACAATCATATTGTGTTTATGCTTCTAAAACATCCAAACACAATTCACTAGCCTAATTTCAATATCAAGCTATGTTATTATGTATTTAATACATAATACATCACTATATGCTTCATTAATGAAAACAACTCATTAATGAAAACATAGGTTTAGAAAAGATCAAACTTACCTAGTAAGCTTGATTCCAAGATCAAATCTTCTTCTCCTTGTTGAAATGTGTAGAGAACTTCCAAAGTTAGCAAGCTTGACTCCAAGAATCTTGATTCCAATGCTAGCAAGCTTGATTCCAAGATCCAATCTTGATATCTCCTTGTTAAAATGTTGTAGAGAACTTCCAAAGTTTCTCCAAACACTTCTTTTACTTAGGCTAATATTTCTCAATCTGACTTGTTTTAGCTTTCACAAGCTTAACTTTCTTATGCCCAAGCTTAATTAAAAACTTGCTCAAACTTGCCTTTTATAGATAAATTTATGCAATTTTTAATTAATAAAAGTTCTAATCAATTTTTATGTGGGCTTAATCTAATTTGTCCAAATATGTATAATTAGGTGTGACTAATAACATTTGTCTACCACTTTGATTTAATCAAATTAAATCAAGATAAAGTTTAATTAATAGATTACTTATATGTCTACCACTTTGATTTAATCCAATTAAATCAATCCAAATACACATATTATTACATATTTATAATTATCAAAATATCCTCCAATGATAGAGATATTTATGAAATTATAATAAAGCCATTGTGTGATTTTGGATTAATCCAATTAATCTAATTGGGTCAAAGTAAATAATTAATGTTATCCAATAACACTTAATTATTTTAGTTGATAATTATAATATCGAATATTATTTTTTATCAAAAATTATCGGCTACCCAAGTGCTCAACGAGTACACTTCATATTGTGGGACTCTCTAAGTCCAGACATGTTCGTCATAAGTCTAGCTTATATGTACGTAATTCGGCCACCTCCGAATTCGCGAAGAACATGAACGACCTGTTGGAGTTGGTGCGTGGAGCGCCAATCTGAATAATGTAGTGTATATTTTATTATTTATTAATAAAATAACTATATTGTCATTACATACCTTATTAATGGTATTGTCATTATGCATATTAGATTGATGTATAGATATGCTAAGATTGACATCGACCTTAGAATAGTCATGTAGTAATACTAGACACTAGGTGGTCCAACATTGGGATAAGTATTACTATTGTAAACTATTTTTAGAGTAAATATTCATAGTCATTGGTTTTGGAATATGGTCGAATTCTGATAACCTAAAAGACTAGCACATGTCGTATATTGGAATTGGAGTTCTAATGGTTTAACCCAATGTACCATGAGCTTTGGAAGCTCGTATAGACATGTGGGTATTGATTGGACCGAATACTGAATGACTCACATGTGATTCCTAATAGTTGGAAGTACACACCACCGTCAATAGGAATCTCCTCGAGTCGAGTAGCATATGTAATCCTTTGACTATATGATAACATTGATTTTGTGTGAGATCCTCCACACTTTAATGCCATGTATTTCGGAAATCGTTCGTGGTTGGCCTCTAGATGTTCGTTGGGAGTGGACCGATGTACTCGTTAATCAAGTGCGAATCAAGATAGGATTCGTCGGCCCGTATGTGTACCATAAGGAATTTAGGTATCCATGTAAGTAAAGTCGTGATTCTTAAAGCTTTGGACAAAGTCGATCACCTAGGGTGGATCACATAAGTTGTAAAGAATCGTGGACATGTCGACATGAGATGTGCGCCTCGGAAACTCGACGATGTATTCTATGTTTTCTAGGACTTAATTTTAAATTCATAAATATCTCTATCATTTGAGGATATTTTGGTATTTCCAAATATGTAATTATAGGTATTTTTGTCTTGATTTAATTGGATTAAATCAAAATGGAAGACATGTAACTAATCCATTAATTACGTTTTGTCTTAATTTAATTGGATTAAATCAAAGTGGTAGAAAAAAGTGATTAGTCACACCTAATTATACATTTATGGACAAATTAGAGTAAGCCCACATAAAAGTTGATTAAAACTTTTATTAATTAAAAATTACATAAGTTTTGATATAAATAGCAAGCTTGAGCAAGATTTTAATTAAGCTTGTGAAAGCTAAATATAAATAATTCTTAGAGAAATTAGCTTAAGTTAGAGAAGTGTTTTGAGAAGTTTTGGAAGTTCTCTACAACATTTCATCTAGGAGAAATCAAGATTGGATTCTGGAGTGAAACTTGCTAGCATTGGAATCAAGATTGGATCTTGGAGTCAACTTGCAAACCTTGAAAGTTCTCCAACCATTTCAACAAAGGAGAATGAGATTAGATCTTTTTATCAAGCTTACTAGGTAATGTTTGATATTCTCCTAAGCTATGTTCTCCATTACTGAGTTTTCATTAGTGAGATATATAGTGATGAATTATGTATTGGATGCATGGTTACATAGCTTAAAGTTGAAATAAGGCTAATGAATTGTGTTAGGATGCTTTGGAAGTATTAACACAATATGCTTGTTAATTAGGTCAAATATGTTCATGTTGGACATGGAACAATTAAAAAGAGTTTGGAACTCTAGATTAAAGCTTAGAGCTATGGCTACCATTCTAGAATCATTTGACCACCTTTGGGTGAACTAGAATTGTTCATGAGCAATTTCATAGTGGAATTCTAAATTGGTTTGTGTTTTGATTCAAACAAATGCATATATGTATTTAGAATACATGTATGTTAGTTGTATAACATGCGTTGTGGTTTGTTTTGATGTTAAAATTGGTTTTAAGGTGTATTAAAATGATAGGAGAAAATTGAAAGTGTTTAGGATTGATTCGAAGGTTGAAATTGTTCACTGCCCATGGGAGCGTCGCGACACTGAGCATCAGACATTCGGGCATCACGACTCTCACCCTTGCGCATCGCGACTCCGGGATATTGAGCTCTCGCATATTTTGTCGTCGCGACTCTCAATCTTCCGCGTCGCGACACCGAGAGCTGATGAACACTAAAACTTCATTTTATTCATTCTAGTGTTTCCGGACTTTGATTTGGTCCCCGTTTTGTCCTACAGACTCTTATCAGAATGTAGTTTTCATTAAAATATTTTAAAATACACTTATCCCTGATATCCTTGGGTTAGACCCACTTCCGTTGCGCGGGATACCGATCTGACCCTAGGGGTTCCACAACCGCCCCAACAACATCACCATCGCACAGTGCGACAAATCCCATCGTATTGTACGACAAAGCCCATCGCACTGTGCGACAAAGGCCATCGCACGTATCATCGCTCTCACAACAGTGCGACCGTGTCTATATACATAGAGTATGCACATTATAAAATAACAGTAAAACAATTAAAAAAAAGATGGAAGCATAAAATCGGAACCAAACATCAAGAAATCACATGCATTTCATGTACATAATAAAAAAAATCAAGAAAACTCACTTGTTTTTATTTGAATCTGGAATGAAAAGTCAAAATTTTTCTTCCTCGCTAGCTGTCTGTTTTACAAGAGAGAACATGAGTGTTTTTTTGTTGGAAGGTGAAAAGTAAACTTTGAGGGCATTTTAACCGCTCTATGTGATTATGGGCTAGAATGGATACAAAGATCTAGTAAAGACTAATTGGAAAAAAATATCTTATTTTATTGGCTAATTTGACTAATTTCCCACGTATTTTAATTTTGAATAATGATATATACATACATGGATGACAGAAAGGTAAAAGAAATTAAGGATAAAATATATATAATATATTGTTAAATTTTTTTTTGATAACCTTATGCTTTTTTTTATCATTTTTGTTTTGTTTTTATTTTTACTTTTACTTTTGTAATGATGATTAAAGTCAGATGCATCATTCAGTGTGCACCTCAAAAGGTTTGGTATATAAGTTAACTAGAAGCCACGAGACTACCTTCTCGATTGACTTCCCACTTGGTTAATACTATTGAATCTTAAACCGACATCCCACGACCATTCTAGTAATCTTCAAATGTTTCCGTACTCTTGTAATTATTTAAAGATATAAGATAGGAATTCTTGAATCTTGAATAACATATAAATTTATATTAATATAAATTTAAATTATTTAAAAATATATCTGTTAAATTATTACATTATCAAAAAAATAAAATGGACATATTTAAAAAAATAATATTATTTATAACATAAATGAAGGAGATTGAAATTTGTGACTATATATATAATTTATATATTTTTATATATATTAAAATGTATTTATTTACATTATATAAAATTGTAAATGTAATTTAAATTAATTTATTGAAAACTTTAAAAATAAATACTTAAAAGTTAAATGGGGAAGAGCAAGGAGATAAAAATTTTACCTGATATAATTTATTACACAAATAAAAAATGAGTATCAAATTTTCTCGTCCCGATATTAATTTTTTCAATTTTTTATCTCCGATCTTCACTCCAACTAAGAGCGGTCTCCAAAAGCCTCATCCCCATCAGATTTCTGCCATCCTTATTCAATCCATTCTATTGGTAAAACAAACCTCTTAGATGATAAGAAATTTGTTAAACAAATTGCATCTAAACAGAAATTTGTTGAGAGAATGAGGGTAACATAAAAGCAACTTAATATCAACCGAAAACTTGCAAAAGAATTCCTCACAATAGTAAAATGCTTTTCTGTTTTTAATCAACAATAATAACCTCAGAGCAACAATGAACAATAATTCAAACAAGTTATAAGTTGAATTCATAGAGCAAATACTTTATTGACATCACTCACTGCTGCATTATTATACAACAATCCTAGCATAATTTATCCTTAAAGCAGCGAGCTGCGAGAGACCTGAGAGACCTGAATATGCAGACATCCAACTTTAACTGTCCATCGGAGTTGAAGAAATAAGATGGAACTACAAGGAACCCAGTTGAAGGTTTTCGATCATCCAGCTTACAGGACTTGAAGGTACAAAGACATTCGAATTTAAGGGTGTACAATCCCAACATATCGACTGCCGAAATCTCACACGGTTTGGATGACCCAATATTCGTGGATGCAATACAAGCAATTGATATTGCATTCCCATGATGTTCACTAATCTTATTATTACTGAGAATAAATAGGATGCCGTCTTTCTCTTCTTGGAGAATATGGTATTTGTCATCAACATTTAAGGTGATGCGAAAGCGGTTATTGTAAAGGAATTGTACCGCTGAATTCTTGTGTTTATCAGTGAAGTGTCGGTATAACTGGTTCGACGAACCAATGAAGTTGCAATCTGCAAGAGGGCAAAAACATGGTACATGAGAACAGCTTTTCTCATGATCACATTTCTTGCTGTAGTTCACTGTTTCTTTGCACCCGTATTTGGAAAATTTGCATAATACTTTGGACATCTCTAAAACTTTCTCGAGGGCCCTATTGCGGTAACCAATTTTTGAACAGCAGGCTGGACATTTATTCACAAGTGTGGTGCAGCAGGAAGAACAAGCTACATGCCCATTTTCACACTGCATTACCATGCAAATGTCAACAGTCATAAGATTGCAATTTGCAATTTGTAAATTATAAGATTGTAGTTGGCAATGTAAACTATAACATGCTAGGATAAGCAGGGTATAAGACAGAATGTACGACATAAACTCATATTTTAAAATACTTGCAATCGTGAGCTATTACACCATGTTCCATGAAACTCTCATACGAGTGTCAGATATGACACATGCACTCCGAAAAAGCACATATTTTCACTCATGATGAGTGCCATTAGCAGCCATATCAATTAAAGAATCAGAGAGCCAAAGCACACATACAATCATGTGTCCATACTGTAAACCAAGACACAGTATTTATGTATGCATGAACAAGTTAAGCACACAACCATATAGAATGAGACTGCATGCATAATTATGAATCAGAGAACTTTTTTCATAAATCCTAGTAAACTCGAACGGAAAAAAGCTAGCTCCTGATTGTTCACCAAATTACTCTAATAAAACAGCACAGTCAACTTTTAGTAAACCTAACCCGGTAACCCCTATGACATCTCTACAGCATTCAATGTCAAGCCCTAAGGTTTAATTATTTAAGTGATGTCTAGAATGGGCGTCAAAGGAAGTTTTAGGGAAGATGAAGAGGCAGTCAATACACCAAAACTGAGTCATTGTGAATTCATCCCATAAACTAATTCTCCAGTGATGACTAGAGTTAAAAATTCAAGACAACGAAGTGATTAATATCATATTGAGCTGGTCATGATGAACAAGTTCAAAATGAGTATTCCAAACTGTTCAATTCACCATAAAGCCACACTCTCTTAACCTAATTGGAAATTTGGAATCACCTCCAGTTCTTTTAAGGTAGTGTGAAATCTCTTTTGCAAGAAATCAGTTAACCATGTTCAGTACTGATACTCAGATCAACATCACATTCACATAGTTAAACAAAATCAAAATAATTTTCACAAGCAGTAGAAAAAAGGTTTTACAGTTTGAACTCAAAAATTATGACATCAAATGTTGAAATGGTAAAATATTATTTCAGCAAGTTGATAATTATCTTACTCAGAAACCCAATCACAGAATCTTTCCTAATCCACAAACCAAAAGATCATAACTTGATATAAACAATCTCAACAAATCACATCTAACAATAAAACCCAAAACCCATATAGAAATTCAAGAAACAAATTTAAAATTTCATCAATTTCATGCGTAAAAAAAGGGATCTTTAAAAGAAAACAAACCTGAAAGACAGGACTGGTCAAAGGGTTATAGCAAACAGGGCAATCAAGAACTTCTGGATCAGTTAAGGTCACTGAATTGGACCCATTATTAGCTCCTGCTTCTTCATCTACAGACCCCACTACTTCTTCATCAGTTTCATCACTTTCCCCTCCTCCTCCTCCTCCTCCTCCTCCTCCTCCTCCTCATATCATCATCATCATCATCATCAACTTCTAAGTCACCGCAATCTTCAGATTCACAACTTTCCTCCTCCCCTTCTTCATCTTCTTCATCATAACGTTCAGTTTCTCCCGATTGAGTATCAATCCGTTTCTGGGGATGCCAGCTGCTGCTGCTGCCTGTCCGTTCTACAAATCTTATTAAAGCGTCCTCCAATGAACTCTCAGAGGGTGCCATGGTTCGACTCAAAAAGCTCTCTTTCCTTGTCTTGTTCATTAAACGAAGTATGGATTGTTTACCACTCTTTCTTCCGTTCCGATTACCTCTAAATGATTACCATTAATTAATGCAATTTTCTTTATCAGATCTGATATAATGGGTATTAACACTTAGCACCCCTATAGTTTAACAAAATCATACTTGTATGTAAGGTTTGACGAAACTAATATCTACCGTCTAATCGTAAACTCACAAAATTCTATTTAAAAATATTAATCAAAGCGAGACATATGATTTAATTTAAAAGATTTATATTCTATTCATAATTAAATTTTTTTTCTCAAATATTTTATCATTATAACAAAATAATATTTAAATTTTAATCCTCCAAAGAACTGGCACTTTGCTAATAATTAATAAATATAAAATTCAAACAAGTAAAAGCAATTATCCAAATCAGAATCCTATTCAACATTCAATTTGGATTCTGATTTATCAAACAATCAACATTCAATTTGGTTTCAGCCAGTGTTCTAAAACGCGCTAGGCGCTAGTCGGGCGGTGACCCAGCGTCTAGCGCCTAGGGCGCCTAGGCGGGGCCTAGACAATTAGTCGACAGACAGTTAAAAATATAATATTTTCCAACATCATAATTCATAAATAATCCAAATCATATAAATTCAAACAAAATGTAATAAACATAAAACCATTAATCAAACTCAATCAACCACATAATGATATAAAATATCATTTAATTAAGTTCATGTTCATCATCCTATAACAAAGTTGAACTACACTAAATATCTAATTCTTCATCTAATTCGAACTCATCATCTTGAAGTTCTTCATCAGAATCAAAATCATCTTCATCAAGTTCTCTGTATTCAACATTTCTGGCACTTTTTCGAGGTTGTAATATGTCATCAGCCCCAGATGCTTCTCCAACCATCCTCCAAGTAAGCCCTGAACCGGGCTCTACTTCTTCATCATCACACAGAGTGAGAGTCACCACCCTCAACGATCCATCTTTGTGCATTAGTAGCATCTTTGGCTTCTAATACATCAACTTTCAAATCCTTCTCCATTTTGCGCTTCTTCTTCAACTTGGCATTAAAGGAAACATATACAAGATTGTTTAATCGATTCACATCTAGTCTATTCCTTTTCTTCGTGTGAATCTACATAAATAATTTAAATAAATCAATTAATATTAATAATTACAAAATAAAATAATCAAAATTTAGCTAATGTTAAATATTTACCCCCTCAAAAGTGCTCCAATTTTGTTCACACACCCGGATGAACTAGTGGTTAATGACAATATCCTTTTTGCCATTTTTACCAAGTTCGTTGTATGATGTCCATATGTACGCCACCACATGAAACTACAAATGAACATAAATAGTTTGAATGAAATATAAGATTTTTTATATATTTTGCAAAATAATTCAAATGAATACTTTTTTTTTACCTGGATTAAAAACATCAATCGATACCCGACATGCTTTTACCCCCACTTCTTTACCAAAAGCTTCTTCTTTTGCCTTGTATGAAGCCAACTCCTCATTTATCACCTTACTCTACATGTCGATGTCATTGGGGAAGAAAGCCTCCACAACCGTAAATACTGCATCCATTACTTTCACATCGTACTCGATACTTGAATCCTTATAGTAATAGTAAGGATTTAAGAGATAAGCAACACAATGTAATGGAGTATCAAGCCGCCCTTCAATTTTACTATCAATAATATCCAAGATTGACCGATAATTACTCTCAATATTGTTCAATGCATCATTGATCTTTTCTTTTGCAATCTTTAGCTCTCCATAAACAAACCCCATGGATGGCTTTCTATCCCCATCAACTAATCTAAGCACTCTCACCAAAGGTGCAAACACCTTCAAACATTGGGTCACCCCATTCCAAAAAGAGATACTCATCACCGTGGCAAATGCAGCTTTCCCTTTAGCTTGCTTCGACCATATGCACTCATCCCATTCCGCGCTAGCAAACATGGTTCGCAAACTTTCTTTTTTCTCGATCAAACTTTGTAAGGATAAGAAAGCTGAAGCAAACCTAGTTACTCCCGGTCTGACTATGTCCCTCTGTTTTGTAAACGATCTCATCATGGACAAAGTCTTGTGATGGGCATACACGAAAATGGTGAAAGCCTTGGCACTATCAATGATTTTCTTGTATCTCGGTAATTTCCCAATACTTTCAAGCATTAGGTTGATGGTGTGAGTAACACATGAACTCCAAAAAATATTTGGCATCTTCGCCTTCAACAACTTTGCCGCGGCCATATTGTTCGAGGCATTGTCTGTTACAACTTGAACCACATTTTCCGCCCCCACTTGTTCAATGCCCGTCATCACATACTCATAAATGTGCTCCGCAGTATGCGCCACATCAGAACTTTCCTTGGAAGAAAGAAAAGTGGTGCCTATTGTGCAATTAATACACAAATTCATAATGCTTCTCCTTTTCCTATCACTCCAAGCATCTGTCATGATAGAACACCCGTTCTCTATCCACTCCTTCTCATGTAGTTTCAGGAAATCTTTAACACTTGCAACTTCCTCTTTCAACAATGGCTCCCTCAACTCATATTGGCTAGGACCTCTGAAACCCGGTCCAAATTGACCAACTGCTTCCATCATCGCTATCCAACTGTCATTGTCAATAGCATTGAAAGGAATTCCGGATTCACACACCCACTTAGCAACAAATCGCTTGACATTATGCGTTTTTTCTTTAAAAAGCGCTTCATTAATATTTTGTTGCCGCATTGTTTTTCCATCACCAGTTGAAGAATCAGGATGGGTTACCACTGTCCACCTATCCAAAGGGCCACGATGCCGAGGGGGTCTTGAATCTAACCCTTCTTCTATTTCACGAATTTCAGCTTCCCCAATATTAACTCCTTGCCTTATCTCACTAACATGCTTCTCTTTTCTTTTCTTTTCTTCCTATTCTTTGCCTCTAAAATGGCTTGTCTACACTTCTCTTGATCTTCTTTACTAGACTTTAGACATTTTGCAACATTCCCCGATATATGCCCAATATGTTCTTTCATTCGGTAAACTCCACCGGAAAAAATTTTTGAACACAACTTGCATTTCACTTTATCCAAGTTATTCGGATTCACTAAAGCCCCATACTCCCATCCAACATCATTTGAATTCCGTTTAAGAACGGGACTACTCTCCGAATTAGAAGCCGCAGAAGAATAAGCCATGTCCTATCCTATATAGTATAAATCAATTAATTTAATAAGCATTAATCATTATTAACAAAAATTACATTTTAATAACAATAGTAAAATACTAAATTACTAATAAGCATTACAACAATGGCAGAAAAAAATCAAAAAAAAAATACTAAATTAGTTATACAGTATAATTATAACAAATTAGTCTAACCAGTCTAACTAAAAAAAATACAAATTAGTTATACTTTAAAGTAACTAGTCTAACTACTAATATTAATATGTAATTAATTTTTAATTATTAACAAAAAAATAAATCAAAACGAAAATTAAAATAAGATTTTAGGTCAAATTAATAACATAAGGAAGAAAAAACGAAATTAGTTATACTTATAACAAATTATATTAGGGGTTATTTATATTATTGTTTGTTATTTCTATTGAAATAAAAAAAAATACCTTGAAACCAATTGAAGAAATCGCAGTCGCAGTGTCTCGCAAAGAAGAAATGAAGAAAGTAACGCAGCGTAGAAGAGAGGCAGAGGAGAAAAGAAAGAAGGGTTTTTTTTTATATACACACGCCAAAACGACGTCGTTTTGACTGTTTATTTAAACGGCCAAAACGGCGTCGTTTTAGCCGTTTAAATGAGACCAAAACGACGACGTTTTGGTAAAAAAAAAAAAAATACAGCGCCGATACATGGCCGATTAGCGGCCGTGTATCGGCGCCTACGCGGCCGATTGGCGGCGAAATCGGCGCCTAGGCGCCGATTTCACGCCGCCCAGTCGATCGCGCGATTACCACCACCGATTTGGTGGTAATCGCGGCGGCTGAGGCCCGATTAGCGAAAACGCGCCGCCTAGGCGGCGCGTTTTAGAACACTGGTTTCAGCGGATGGTCATAAAATATTTCTACCTCTGTTACATTAATTCTTGGTCCAAGAGACTAAATGGAGGCCTGCTAGGAAAATTAAATTTTCAAGGATGAAAGGGGATCACAAAATGATATTTTTAAGGAATATTTTTTTAATGATATTTTAATAATATTTCTGTTTTTTTGGAGAAAGACTAAAATATACAATTATTTGAAACATGAATGTCACTATAATATCACAAAAAAAATATCCTCATAGAATTATTGATTGGAAAATTTTACCTTTAAGTTTTTTTTTTTTTTTTTTTAAGAATATCAGGGAAATCTCATGTCATCCATAATAGGATCATTGAACCTCGATTTCTATTTTTTTAAGAATACCAGGAAAACCCCACATTATCCATACCAAGATCATTGGACCTCAGTATGGATATATGGGTAAACCGGTGATGTCACAGATTCTTACAAAAGTGTTACCTGAGGTTCTAACCTGAGACCTTAAAGACGATGTCACAAGCTCCAACCGTTGGGCTGCGTCCTTTAGGGACTTTACGTTTCTACCTATTGATACCTACCACCATAAATTAGTCAAACTTAATTGTTTAAGACAATAAAGCTGGTAGACCCTAATTGAACTCAGGACTATGCTATTTAAGTACTGATTAATCGATGTTTGATCACAAATCGTTATCTTTGATTGAATGATTTGGATCGATTAATCGAATGATTTTTAATTTCCCAAAAAATCGTTCAGTTTTAGTTTTAATCTATTTTTCGATTTTTTAATTTTTTAAGGTTTGATTGATGATATTAAGTGAAAAATAGAAAAATTCCATTAGAAATATAATAAAATAATGATAATATATTTTGATTATTTATTATCATAGTTATAATATCACTATTCTTAATTTATTACATTTTCTTAACTAATGATAATTTTTTTTTTATTTCTATCAAAACAGTCCCTATAATATTCATATTGACTTTGATTAAAAATTCTTAAATTGTTTAATTTTTTTTATTTTATTATAAATTAATATTTTTAACTTATTTTTAGAGAATATTAAATGTGAGTTTTAATTTCTTTAATTATGAACAATGTGAAATATCAACATTATCATTCCCGATTAATTTATGATCAATCCTCGATTATTCATGATTAATTAATTTTTGATTAATCCTTGATTATTTCAATTAATCATAAATCACTTAGATCATTTTTGGAGCGATTTGTTGTTGAATTGCGATCAAACTGACCAGATTTGGGTTTGGTGTATTTCAATTTTAAAATCAGAAATTTATCCTATTTGAGAAATTAGTTAAAAATTTGAGGCATTTCTGTAAATTTTCTTCCTGCAATTACTTGAGACGTCAAAACATTTTGCAGTATTAAAACGACTTGTGTTTTACACTCTAGCCTTGGGAAAAGAGATTCGAAATGGAAAGAACTCCAAGGGCTGGATTAGGAAATGCAGTTGGAGAAGTGGCAAGCAGCAGCAAGTTCCCAAAGAGACAAAGGAGTAGTCAACAGCGACCAGTAACTGATGAAGCAGTTCCTGGTTTTGATTTTTTTGAATCATTTATGGAAGAAGAAGAGGATAATTCACAGCGTCAAGCACATGCACAAGAAACCATAGCTACTGATAATTGTGGCAAAGGAAACAAGAGTGCTGATCCTGTGGAAAACGGTAATAATGGGCCTGTTTCTGTGACCTTAAACGACCCAGAAGTTCTTGATTGCCCCATTTGCAATGAGGCGTTGACGATTCCAGTGTTTCAGGTATGTTTCTTCTTCAAAGTTCCTTCTTTTATTCAGTAACTTCAGTTGGCTATGTTTGTTAATGCTTGAAATGCTGCGGGTTTTCATTCGTTTCTTGGATTTTTCTTCTAGGGTTTTTTTTTTTAATTTACTGTCGTGTGTGCTTGATATTAAGGATAGAAGCTTGTTGCATGTTGGGATTTTGAGTTCATTTATGAGTTAATAGTTACTAGAAAACCACTCAGCCAAGCTTCTGTAGGCTGTCACTTGGAACACTGTTTATCCATGAACAACTAATAAGTGATCAACTATTTTCTTGAGTCGAATGTTTACCTATGCTGTTAAATGCGCTGCCTAAGCGGCGCTTGTGCGTGTTTTTTCAAACAGCCGCTTAGCGGCTCGGGCCGTGCTGAGGTATTTTAAGTCATGACTTTATATATAGGCGGCACTTGAGCGGTGTTTAGGTATTTTAAGTTATATTTTATATACTAGATAAAATTATGTACGTTTAAGTTTTAACTAGTCAACCTGCCTTTTGATTAGTCAAATGCGGCGTTTGGCGAGTTCAACTACCAAAATGCCTTTTCCCGCCTACCATCTTTGACAGCATAGATGTTTAGAAGTTGTTAAGGTAGCTCATATTGGAATGAAGTGCAAAGTGCCACCTGATCCAAGTTGAAGGTTGATGCCACATCAGCATGGCAGTAACAAACTTGCCAGCTCAGCATTAGTTAGTTAGAGATTCTTTCTATACTGTTCAGCACCAGTTGTAATGCTTCTCTGTTTTTAGCTTCTTTTAGTATCTTGATATGTTTGTTATTTTTTATTCTAAGAATCTTGCTGTGTACACTTCAGTGAAGTGTATATAAGTTGAGTTGTAACTTTCAATTTGATTTTAAGAAAGAATAGAAAAACAATCAGATCTACAAAATATTTTCCTCTTGATTTTCTCAGCAACCAAACACTGTAAAACAGTGAAATCAAACATTCTTTCATGGTATCGGAGTCAATCATGGCCAACACAAACACCCCGAATGCAAATAACATCACTCAAACAAAAATTTCTTTCATCAATCGTATAAAACTCGATCGATCTAACTACATCAACTGGAGAACTCAGGTGCCTGCTTCAATAAGAGGCAATCGGCTTGAAGATCACATAACTGGAGCAGGAATAACAGAGAAGTTCATCACTGTTACAATAGCTGATAGACCTGTTATTAGATCTGAATATCCAGCCTATGTCAACTGGAGATCTCATGATCATCACTGAAGATCACATAACTGGAGCAGGAATACCAGAGAAGTTCATCACTGTTACAAGCTAGTTTGTCTGCTAGAATGGCTTCTCTCCTCCATTAGCGAAGGTACTCTAAGCTTAGTTAATAATTGTGATAATTCACTTGACATTTAGAGAACCTTAGAAAGGAAGTTTGGAGTTCAATCTCAGGCTAGATTAATGCCTCCGAAATACGAAATGAATACTCTTCGAAAGGAATCACTTAGTATTGAAGATTATTGCTTAAAAATGAAAAATATAGCAGACAAACTAGCTTGTGCTGGCAGTCCAATAACTGAGAAAGATCTGCTAATGCAAATATTGAATGGCTTAGGGCTAGGTTATCTGGACATATCTTTTTATATTTTTGGTAGTGGCATGGAATTTGATGATGCATATGCACTGTTGCTTACCATGAATCTAGATTGGAACAAGAATGTGCTGTGAAAAACAACATGTTTAATGCCAACTATGCTCTAATAAGGGGAAATTTTAGAAGAGGAGGATATGCTAGAGGTTATCAAGGTAATTGCAATGGATCTGGTGGTGGTAGAGGACATTTTAATGGTAGAAGTGGAGGTTATTATCAGAGATCACTGTCAGGAATGTTCAATGGCAACTTTGCTAGAGGACAAACTGGAATGATAAATTTTAGAGGCAACTACAATGGCCTGCATAATACATTTCCTGCCTTTAATAATAGTAGTGGTATTAATTCTAGCAATGCATATGAGGAAGCACATGTATCCTGTCAAATTTACTTTAAGAATGGGCATACAACTGAAGTTTGTTGGAATAGATACAATGAAGATTTTGTTTATACAACACCAAGAGGTTTCAGTAAAGGAATGGGTCAGAAATCAGCCTACATGGCTACTTATGAGACTATTCCTTATATGCGGAACAAACAAACTCTCCATACCCGGGGGAATGATCAATTTCTACAATTAATAAACCCAACAATTTATTTCCTCAAAGACAAGCTATACTAAATAATATGAAAATGTAATATAAAGCTTGCAATAGATTAAAGAGATAGTTAGAGAAATTGACACCGGATTTATAGTGGTTCGGCCAACAATGCCTACGTCCACTCCTCCAAGCCGCGCTTGAAGCTTTCCACTAAGTTGAATCCACAACTTACACCGAGTTTTCCATGACTCACTCACAACCAAGAGTTTTGTCCCCTAGGTTCACTCCAAACCTTTACACAAAGAGTTTTATCACCTAGGCTCACTCTTTAAACGTTTACAATGAGTTTTATCTTTAGGTTCACTCACAAATTTTTTACAACAATCACCCTTTTGAGTATGCCCACTCACAAATGGAATTCTACTACCTCAAGTGTTTGAATATGAAAATTTATAAATCATTTGGGCACTCACAAAAGATAAAGAAGATTTAAGATGTGAGTTTCTAACCCAAGTATCCCAAGCTCACTAAATGATAATGAAGGTGTAGTGTGTGAGCTTAGATTATGATAAAAGTGTTTGATCAAGAAGATTTATGTACTCTTAATGTTTTTGTCTTAGAGAAACTCTAGGAAGGTGTAAGAGAGGTTTATAAAAAAACGAAGTTAGGGCTCAATATATAGTGAAAGAGAAAATTGCCCCAACTTTCTGTCCTGAGACCTGTATGTCGGTCTTGCAATTAAAACGGCTATTAAAAGTTACCGTTGAGACCGATATGGAACCTTATAAGGATGGCAATGGGCCGGGCTAGGGCCGGGCTTATCAGCCCGGGCCCGGGAAAAGCCCGGCCCATCTCGGGCTCGGGCTCAGGCCGGGCTTTACCCGGGCCCGATTTTTTTAATATAAAATTATATATTTTAAAAATTCATTATATATATATATATTTTATAAATATATGTATTTTTATTTATTTTAAGCCCGGGCCGGACCGGGCCCGAGCTGGGCTGGGCCCTTCATTTTAAAGCCCGACTCGGGATTTTTTGACCCCGGGCCCGGGCTTTTTTGACACCCTTAGAACCTTATGGGACCGGTATGCCGGTCAGCGTTTGAGTCACGTTCTCCAAAATTGTCCAGAGACTTCGCGTTCGAGAGACGTTCGAATTTGCGTTCGGACGCAAATGTCCAGAAACTCTTCGTTTGAGCTGCATTCGAATGGACACCGGTATGTCGATATATGTTGATCGATACTCCGGTTCCAGATACCGGTATGCCGGTCCTAGTGCATAAATGCAGGAATTAGAAGGTTAAAAACATTATGCACTTGACCCTAATGCATCTAAATGAATGTGCATGAGTCATATGAGCTTAGAGTACTTAAATTATCAACTCACTTAAAAAGAGAGTCCTAAGCTATAAGACGACATAAGATATTCTTCAGTAGGCGCTAGTGTTCACATTCATTTGATTTTTTCGACCAATATGCTTCGACATTTTTTTGTAATGTCCGCTAATGCGCGTCGAAGTCTTCCGCACTGCATCATCAAAATCCATCATAGATTGTTATGACGCTAACAATCTCTCCATTTTTGATGATGACAACCTTTAAAACTTGTGAGCTTGATAGTTTCAAATTTGTTGACGATTATGGTCCCTTCAACATGTGATTGTCTTCAATATAGCTCTATAAAACTTAGACAAACTCATTAGTACAAATTTGCTACCCCCTTAATACAAGGGTGAGGGTAACACAAGTTTTAATCTCATTCCTATGATTTATCCCCCTTTTACATTATCAAAAGGATGGAGAAACAAAAATTAAGTTCTATGAGATACCAATCAATATGTGCACAAAACATATAAAAGTTCATAAACATGCACACTTAGCATTTTCCATTCAATTATCCCCTTTTGCCATGCAATTTAAAATTCATGCATAGATCATCAAAAACATTCAAATTAAACCAATATCCATGCATTTCATTTTCAGCCAATAGATCAAAGGCAAGACATTCAATGCTAATAATTCAAAAGGATCACATATGTCATATAAGACAATAAGTCATATGTGATACCAACTGATAAGTGTGGTTTATACCCACTTATTACGACATTTTTAGCTTACTGTTTTGTTATATTTCGAGATATTTAAATGTCATTTATAGTTTATTTTGCATTTTATTTGTAGGAGCATTATTACATGGATCTGGGAACAATTGCACGTGTTTTGGGACCATACTGGAGCATAGGACATAAGACATGAGGAACAGGGGAGAAATTCATCACACCCAGCCAAGATCCCGAGAGAAGGGCGCCAAGGCGCCACAAATTCCATGCATTGGCGCCTTGGCGCCACTATGTTGGAAGCAACAAGCGCCAAGGCGCCTGTTGCATGCAAATGGCGCCATGGCGCCATTTGCTAAACAATGTAAGGGCGCCATGGCGCCTCCCCAAGTTGCACGCATCCATACAAATTTCCCGAGACTTTGGCTCCGTGGCCCCACTCAACCAGGGCTGCGGCGCTGCGGGACGCGCATTCCAGGATTCACTTTTTAGGGTTTTTAATAATCCTAATGACACCCAAAGACTCCCAGACTCAACTATAAATATAACAATCCATCCAACACAAGGGGAGGTTAATACAGAGCACAAAACACAGAAATAAATATTTTTAGAGATCCAAGGAGGAGGATTGAAGAGCGACAAGAGGAGACAAAGGCTGTAATATCCGGAGAGGAAGAGATTCAATTCGGGTTTTATCTCCTTATTTATTTCTTTAAAACTCTAATGATTTCCATTAGATTCATGATTTGTGTAGTATTATTTTTATCTTTTGTCATGAATTTACTCCTTAATTCTGGAGAATGATGTAACCGATGCTTGAACCTTTATTTTAATTGTCAATTTTGTTATGAAGTTTTATTGAATTATTTATATTCTTTTGAGTTTAATGCTTCTTGATTGCTGGCCACAATTGAAGATGATATATGTTTAGAATCTATCACTCGAGAGAGGGGATTTTGAATAGATCTAGAGAATATAACCTAGGAATTTATAGAGTTCGAGAGAATCTGTAGTCCTTTGAAGTCGTTAAAATAGAATCACAAATCGTAATGAGTTGTTAACTATTGGATTTTTATAGAGATATCGAAGTCTGTAGTTAATGATATTTTCACTTGGCACTCGAGAGAGGGAGTGGATATTTTAGGAGTCTTGACTTATAAACAATATAACTGAACAAAGATTAATTGGCATAACGAATACATAGGTGACAGCTAGGTGAAATCAGGATCCAGAATCTCTATCGTATTAGTTCCTCCTATTTTATTATTTTATTTATTTATTAAAAATCTTTATTATTTGTCGTCTAAATAAAGTTAGGATTATCAATTGTAGTACTTAATGCGAGTTAACGCAATCCCTGTGGGTTCGACACTCTTTCACTGATTTATACTAAAACTTGACACCGTACACTTGCGGGTTAAGCATAGATATCACAACACCAACTGATACTTAATGAGATTTATGATAGGATTAAGCATAGATTGATACCAATTGACCAATTGAAATTCAAATTGCCTAATCACTAGTATGCTTCACAATCAAGTCCAATCCCATATTTATATAGGATGGAGGATATGGTACCAATGTTTCCGTAAACACAGATTTTACATTTCTACCGTTGTCATCAAGTGACAAATCCACCAATCTTGAAATTCATCCGTTTTTGAGGTAGCATTTGATATTTTTATTTTTGAGCTCTTCCCTCATTTTGCGATGAGTCTTTGAATCATTTCGCATTTCTCATTAAAAATCATTCCCAAAGAAGCTTCCCCTACAAAATCATTTAAGCACATTTTGGTACCCAAACTTTCTTGGTTCCATAGGGATTAGTTTTGGTTCCTTGGGGAACTCATGCATTCACATTCACATTTTTGTTCAAGCAATCAAATATTTTGTATCCTTTCCTATTGCATGCATGTGACATTTTCATCAAAAGTGACGTGCGTATGAGAATTAGATGTCTTTACAAAATAATGCTTAAAAAATTTTCTTTTGATGTAAGACCTATATTCCAATCCTTCTTTATTAAGTGCACATCTTTAGGATTTAAGTAGCATATTGAAAATTTCCTCACCCAAAGTAAATTTTGTTACTACAGAATGCAAATCCACAATCTTTTTATTTAATGCAATATTTTCATTCATTATAGATTTGGAATCACATGTAGTAGAGGTACATGGCAGGCTAGATATGTTCTTTTCAAGTTTTAGTTTTTCATCTTTTAATCATGCAATTTCTTTTTCATGCAATTTCTTTTTAATGCATTTCATTTTTCTCAACAATTGATGCATGATCATGTAACAAGGATGAATGCTCATTTTTTATCAATTTATGCTTCTTTCTAAGCAAGTCGTACAATTCATTGAAAGTATCAAGCAATTCATCATATTCAAGGGAATTATGTACATTTTCTTCATCGCTTTCATCTAGGAGATCAACAATAGCCATAAAATCGAGATTTCTCGTTCCCTCATCACTTTCCTCATCGGATGAGCTAGAGCCGCTATCGCTCCAGGTTGCCTTCATTGCTTTCTTCTTGAACTTTCCTTTGAATCTTCTCAATGGGCAATCCGCAACTACATGACCCGACTTTTCACATTCATAGCAAATTATTTGATCTTTCTTGTGCTTTCGTGGCCAATTTTCTCCATTCTTCTCATCCATCCGAGTTTTTCCTTTATATTCTTCGGATTTGAGGAATTTCTTGAATTTCTTTGTCAAATGCGCCAACTCTTCTTCACTATCCTCTTCCTCATCACTTGAGCTATCACTATCCCATTTTCTCACAAGTGACTTAAGGGCTATTCGCTTTGTATTCTTTTCTTCTTCTTCTTCCCTTAGGTCCATCTTGAGCTTCATCTCATAGTCCAATAATTTTCCCATCAAATCATCCAATTTCAAATTGTTGACATTATTTGATTCATTGATAGAAGAAGTACAAATTCTATATTTTTTAGGGAGTCACTTAAGAATTTTCTTCACTTGATCACTGGAGTCAATGCTTTCCCCAAAGCATTAAGTTGATTCACACTCATTGTGAACCTAGAAATCATATGCTCAATATCTTCACCGGGTTACATTTTGAAGCTATCTAACTCACACATGAACCGGTTGATCGTTGATTTCTTGACTTGACTTGTGCCCTCATTGACCATTTCCAAAGACTTCCACAATTTATATGCATTTCCAAACTCCGGAAGCTTGTTGATTTGACTCCAATGCCTTGGCATTTATGGAGGCTTCCATGAAATCCTCATCGGTCCATTCAAGTTGCGGCTTAGGAAACTGCACACCATTGCTATCCTTCTTCATTGACATTCTAGTACCTTTTGTGATCACTTTGAAGGATTTTTTTGGGGCGGCCGCCCCACTGCGACTGAGGCGGCCGCCTCAGGACGCCTCTCGACAAAACGGCGAGAGGCGGCCGCCTCAATCGCAGTTAGTTTTTTTTTTATTTTAAAATTTTTTGGTTAAACGACGACGTCGTCGTTTGGTTTAGTTATATCACAGCTCGGGTTCGTCTCTTCTCTCTCTCGGCAGATTATGGTTCTTCACTCTCTCGGCATCTTAGGGTTCTTCTCTCTCGGAAGATTAGGGTTCATTAGGGTTCATCTCCTCTCTCTCGGCAGATTAGGGTTCTTCTCTTCTCTTCGGCATCTTCAATCACTCTCTCTCTCAGCATCTTCAATCTCTCTCAATCCCTCACACTCTCGGCGAAGCTTCTGATTTGAGGTAACAATTTCTTGGCTGCAATCTTCTAAGTTTTTTTGCTTTGTGTTCAATCTCTCTCAATCTCTCACACTCTCGGCATCTTCAATCTCTCTCAATCCACTGTCTCTTTGAGTTTTATGCATCAATTATAACTTGTTTAATTGGTTGAATTGAATTGAATGTTTTAATGCTTAATTGAATTGAATTGACTTGGTTGAATTGTAAGAATTGAATTGAATTGAATTGGTTGAATTGAATTGAAGTGAATTGAATTGAATTGAATTGGTTGAATTGAATTGGTTGTAATTGAAATGAATTGGTTATTTGGTTTAATTGAATTGAACTGTTTGAGTTGTAATGCTGTCTTGAATTGAATTGGGTGTAAGAATTGAATTGGTTGTAAACTTTTTCAGTAAGATGTCCACTCGAATTGGTTATTTGGTTATTATTCTGATGTTTTGGATTGAGGCGCCCGCCTCACCGCCTCAAGGCGGTCCGCCTCGCGCCTCAATGGCCGGCCGCCTCGAGGCGCCGCCACGTATTTTTAAACATTGGTCCCACCTGATCCAAGTTGAAGGTTGAAGCCACATCAGCATGGCAGTAACAAACTTGCCAGCTCAGCATTAGTTAGTTAGAGATTCTTTCTATACTGCTCAGCATCAGTTGTAATGCTTCTCTGTTTTTAGCTTCTTTTAGTATATTCATATGTTTGTTATTTTTGATTCTAATAATCGTGCTGTGTACACTTCAGTGAAGTGTATATAAGTTGAGTTGTAACTCTCATTTTGATTTTAAGAGAGAATAGAAAAAGAATCAGATCTACAAAATATTTTCCTCTTGATTTTCTCAGCAACCACTGTAAAACAGTGAAATCAAACATTCTTTCAGAAGTTCTCATTTTCAACTTATTTTGTTTCAGAAGTGGTCAGCGTACTCTGTTCTCCTGTGTATTTCATTTTGTTCTGTGTGCTTCGCTGGTTTATATCTTCAGTTCTTTCGTGTTTGATAAGATGATGTCAGTAAGCACTTGTGAGGTAGATCACCACTCTACAAACATCACCGAGGGATGCAGGTTCTGCAAATATTTGTGGAAATCAATGCTTCTATGCTCTTTATTTGGTTTGATATTTGTATGGCATGCTAGAATTGTATAATGTGATGAATGCATGAGCGTCTGGCTTTTTTTGTTTAATGTCTGTCTCCTCATCTTCCCCATAGCTGGAACTTGCTTAGGACTAAACGGTATGGTATAGCTACTTGTTGTATAGAAATTCTTGAGGCTCAGTAGGCTTAAGTTGAAGCTTGAGTGATATTTTTAGAGTGATTATAAATGTGAAAGAAATTATGAGCTAGGTTAATCGTTCTGGTTTGCTTGAAAGGATTAATGAAGTCGTTTAATTCATTACTATGCATGGCATATAGTAATGTTTTATATTTATTTTTATGGCATGCATACATATGCATTAATGCCCACGGGTGTATGTTTGTGTGAAATTCTGTATATTTTTGCAGTTCAGAGTTGTGGATGTGTATCCGCTCTGTCTTATTTCTCTAATTGATATTGGTGTTGCTGCCACTGACTCTCCAATTCATCAGTAGAAATTTTTTAGTTTTTGAGTACCAAATATTGTGCTAGCTTTATCCAGTGCTGGTATAAGGGTCCATGTAACTCAATGAATGCGTTCATATGTGCATGTATTTTTACACTATCATGTACTGATTTCTTTGACATACTTCCATGATGTACTTACTATACAAATATAGAATACAATCTGATATCCTTTGTATTTTCATGGCAAATCAGTGTGGAATTGGGCATATAGTTTGCAATCGTTGCTGCTTTGGACTTATGAATAAATGTCCCAGCTGTCGTTTACCTATTGGTCGTTTACGTTGTACAGCCATGGAGAAAGTTTTAGAATCAGTACAAGTAACTTGCGAGAATGCAAACTATGGGTGCAAGGAAAAAATGAGTTATAGCAAGAAATATGATCATGGAATGGCCTGCCACCATGCACCTTGTGACTGCCCTATTACAGCCTGCATCTTTTCTGGTTCATTCAACCAGATGTACCAACATTTCAGGGGTGTACACAAGGATGCCGCAGAAGAGTTCGTGTATGATAAGGTCTTACACATTACCTTAAGTGTTCATCACGACCTTATCTTTCTTCAAGAGAAAGGGGGTGGTTACCTGTTTATTCTCAGCAATATTACTGAAACTCATGGCCACAGAATTTCTTTGAATCGCATTGCACCATTAAGCGAAGGAGGGGTTGTCTACTCTATTGCGGCGAAATCAGGAGGAACTGCGTATGAATTCAACTCTTGCACGAAGAGCATCCGAAAGTGGGATAAAGGTAACTCTCCTCCCGTTGTGTCGCTTCTAGTTCCATCTGATTTCTTTGGTTCAAATGGGCAGCTCAAACTGGAGATCCGCATACAGCGTCCAAAGAAGTAATGTAGTAATTGCTTCTTGCACTTTGTTAGTTTTTATTATCAGCATGATACTTCTCTTTTGAAGAATCGACTTTGGTTTATTTTGTTAAAAGGAGGAATGTTATAATGAAGTAATCTTACCGTTATAATGAAGTAACCTTACCGTTACATCAAGCTCATTAATTCTTAGTATTGTTTATTTTGTTAATTAACTAAAATTGAAACATGAAGCTTATTGCAATCTATGAAACCTGACTTTAGCAAGACTTTCGAAATTGACCCTTGATGGAGTTTTTGATGAATTATCAACAACTAAAGGGAAAAGAGATCTCAGATACGTTTTATTCCCCGCTATTTCCCGAATAGGGTCATTAATTCGTGGCTTTACTTATAAGCATGCCAAAACCAGAAAATATGGATGCAATGAAATGATTTGTAATGGAATGCGACTTTGTTTGGCTCATCTCAGAGTGAACTGTCGCTTTTATCCGGCAACTTCGTCGGCTCATCAGAACAACTGTCACTGCACTTCAGCAGCAAACACTGGGATTCGGGAAGGCGATTTAGGTACAATAACCCTTTGACTATCTCTTTAAGGATTGATGAAGAATTCCTCGTTCTTCAAGCAGAGGAAGATGATGCGATCTTTCTCCTCAACGAAATTGTTGGAAATACAGTCATGATAACTTGCATATGCCATAGCTCATTAAAGGTGAAGTGTTTATATTGTTGAAAACAGCATGCATACGTGATGAAGGCAAGCTCCATGCAGTGGACTCCAAGCTGCACCGAAAGCATGATTTGACAGCCACCGAAAGCATGCTCCAGCTTGCATGCAAAGCTGGCAAAACGTGTCCAAGACATGTGACACTGTTCACGCGTCTATGGCACTATAAATTTGAGCTCCTGGATCATTGTTAAGGTATCCCAGAAATCCCAAAGTCTCATAAGTGAGAGTAATAGAGAGAGGTTGAGAGTTTTTGTAAAACTTTAGGGTTAAGCTTGTAATTCTTTGTTTGAGAGTAATAAAGAAGATTTTTCTCTCATATCTCCTCTATTGTGTGTGTTTTATCACAACAAGTGGTATCAGGAGATAAGGTTCCACGGTGGGATCCCGAAACTCAAAAACAGAGATTCGGTTTGGAAAATCGATTCCGACGAAATTTGTCGAAAATCGATTTTGAGCATACCATCGGACTTTTCACGGCGAGACGAGCACGGTGGTATTTTCTGGCGATCGATCGGAGGTCAGACAAAGCGTCACGCGCCGCACGCGCCGTCCAGCAGTACTTCACGCGCCCTACGCGCACTTCACGCTCCCACGCGCTCTGGAGGTTGAAGACGACTGCCACGTCAGTAGTCCAGTCAGCGCCACGTCAGCCTCAGTCAGCGCCACGTCAGCAGTCCAGTCAGCAGGACACGTCAGCAGTCTAGTCATCAGCCATGTGTCATCCAGTCAGCCGCCACGTCATCGACACGTGTCTGACACATCAGCGGGACTGCCACGTCAGGTATACCTGGTAAATTTCAGAAAGGTCCCTATACTTTCGTGAAATTATAACTTAGCTCCTGAACTTTCAGAAAATTTCAATTTAGTCCCTGAACTTTTTTGAAATTGCAATCCAGTCCCTGAACTTTTCTGTAATTTCACTTTGGCCACTGAACTTTTGGAAATTGCACTTTGACCCTTGTAATTTCTGAAATTTGCAATTTGGTCCCTGTGTCGGATTTTGACAAACGAAGTATCATTTCCACCATTTTCGACCATCCCGGACGCAATGGTGTGGTCCGTTTTTTAAATTCTGCTTAGAATTTTTATGATGGATGGGGGCAACAGAAAAATGGTTTTGTTAATCAGTACCAATTATTTCACATGGAGAGTAAGGATGAAAGACCTTATGTATGTGAAGGACTCTGATGGATCAGTATTTCTGGAGGAGAAACTAGAAGGAATGTCCGATGAGAAGTGGGTTAATCTTCACCAGAAAACATGCAGTACTATTTGTCAGTGGATCGACGACAGTATCGTGAACTATGTTAGTGAAGAAACAAATGCACGTGTCTTATGGAGAAAACTGGATGAGCTTTTCCTAGCAAAGACTGGCAACAACAAGCTGTACTACATCAAGAAGATGATAGGGTTGAAATACCAGGAAGGTACAGCTGTGGCGGACCATATCAACGATTTCCTCGGCACCATGAAAGAACTATCTGGATTGGGCATAGACTTCGGTGATGAGGTAAATGACTTAATACTTCTTAATACGTTACTAGAATAATGGGAAACGTTCAGATCTACGGTGATCAATTCAGCCGCAGATGGGAAAGTCACTATGGAGATGGCGAAAACCAGGATTTTCGAGGAAGAAAAGAGGACGAGAATGCAGGAGTTAGCATCAGTCTCAACCTCAGAAGCTCTAGTGACGGAGAATAACATCAGAAGGAGGAGGAGTAAAAGTTGAGGCATAGGTAAATCAGACAAGAACCGAGGTAAATCAAGAACTAGAGATATTGAGTGCTACCTGAACGGCGTAAACACACATGTATAACGCAAGCGTACGTATCGTTCAAGTAGTATAAAAATATCGATCCCACGAGGACTTAATTCCTACTGTTGTTATTAATTATTGATACTATTTATTTACAAGTATCTAATTATAGGGAGAAGGGAATTGATTGCTTTTGGTTGGTTGACTGTAGATTTGCTAATTAAAATAAAAACAGACTCAAAAGAAAATACTAAGGAAAATAAAAGAATAGACTCAAAGATTTAGGGTCGTGACTCCACACAATATTATATAAAGATGAATTGATTCTCTTATATATGTGTAATAAATTAGTTTGCTAACCTGGAACACGAAAATATGCAAAAGCCTCTGTCGATGGTCAGACGCAAATACCCTGTATAACCCAATTGAACCATATGTCTATGTCAACCAAATTGCCTGGATTCATTAAGATTAAGTTCCAATTATGGCTACCCCCGCTCGACAGGTATATTTCTATCCATTAAGGAAATCTATTAAATGATTATCTATCCTCAAGGAAGATCGTAGGCTATTGAATCTAAGGCTGAAACTTAAAATCCCTATGTCTAGTTCATTTTAAGTTTACCACATCAATCTTATTGGTGATCAGACAACAAGAAGCATTAAGCTTAAGACTCAATAAACAAACTAAAGAATTACCCATAAAAAGAAAATCAATTATTAAGTATGTAGATATTGTGTTTCATCACTTCTCTAGAATAAAATAAAATGCTGGGGTTAGAGGATCCACATTTAATATTTCTTATCTAGGAATCTCACTTATCATAATATATAAATTATTTTATGTTCTGCTTTCTCATGAATTAATAATGTTAAACATTTAAAACCAGCCATATAGGCGGTAATCCATTTAGTCCAATTACACCAGCCATATAGGCGGTAATTATCTGTCACATAAAGACCAGCCATATAGGCGGTAAAGTAATTTATATTTAGACCGACTATATAGGCGGTAATAAAGTCTACCATTAATTAATCCGGTTAAATTATAATTTATAAATTATAATTAAGTGAGATTTACCTAGATAATTATATTAAATGTTTCACCTTTTACCCCAGCGATAAATTAACTACTAAACATAAAAGAACGAAAAGAAAATAAATTTTATTACAAAAATTAGAAGTGCATAATTAAAAATACTAAAAGTAAAAATGCTTAATTTAAATTACAAAAACTTAAACACACAAGATGCAATCCTTAAAGTCCTTACAAAACTCAAGGAAGACATGATTTGAATTCTGAAATCGAGTTGAATTTATATGCATCATAAGGGGTCGGCGTCGCGAAGCCAGCTCGCGTCGCGACGCTGGACATTGTCGACGTGGTAGCTTCTGGTTCGTCGCTTCAGATTCTGGATAAGGTGATAAGGTGACACGTGGCAAGGATCTCAATTATTGCGACACGTGGCGGCTTCTGATTGGCTGATTTCATATTCTTATCGCCACGTGTCAATTGCGGATAAGTGAGTCAATAATTGATGCTGACGTGGCGTTGATGTGGCGACACGTGGCGAAAGGGACTGTCGGCACCATAGAATTGCGACACGTGGCACACTGTGATTGGTTGATGATGACGTGGTAATGATGTGGCATTTTGACTCGGTCAACCGGTGATGTGGACGATGACGTGGCTGACAGGTGGAGTGACACGTGGCAACATGTGGCGATGGCGACTGTCGGCACTGTAGGATGATGACACGTGGCACGACGCACGTTAGCAGATCGGCTGTGATAGCGACACGTGGCACGGCGCATGTTAGCAAAGTCAAATTTCTCAGATTCTGACTTGTGGACCCGGCGCACGTTAGCACTGTTCGGCGTACGTTAGGCTTCGCGACGCCATAGGCTTGCGCATTGCGACGCGTAGAATTAAGAAAATGCCCTTTTGTCCAATTTTCACTGTTTTGGCCCCAAATCACCTCCAAAGAGTCCTGAAACTTTATTTATCTACAAAATAACAAAACATATCAAAATATTCACAAATATCAAGAAACTATACAAAATATTAGGTTAAATGAGTGAGAAATAGTGATATAATTACCACTCATCACTGCCACTGCAAAAAGAAAGGCCATATGAAGAGGGATTGCTACAAACTGAAGAACGAGCAGTCTAGAAGAGAGAGTGACTCTAACCAAGAAAGAGTTGCGACTACCACCGACAAAACCTCCAAAGAATTCTGCATAATATACGAAGAAAATATTATGAATCTTGCCAGCCACGAGACCAGTTGGGTGATAGATAGTGGCGCCTCCATACACGCCACATCTCGCAGAGACTTCTTTTCATCTTACACACCAGGAGACTACGGTGTTGTAAGGATGGGGAATGACAGCCAGTCCAAAGCCATCGGTATTGGAGACATCTGCCTTGAAACAGACAATGGGACAAGGCTAGTGTTGAAGGGAGTCAAGCATATCCCAGACATCCGGTTAAACCTGATCTCAACAGGCAAGCTGGATGATGAAGATTTCTGCAGCATCTTTAGTGACGGAACCTGGAAGCTCACTAAAGGATCAATGGTGGTGGCAAAATGTAAGAAATATTCAACTATGTATTTGATGCATGCTAAGCTTTCCAATAGTAGCATAAATACAGTCAACAGTAATGAGGCAGCCGAGCTATGGCATAAAAAGCTCGGTCACATGAGTCAAACGGGGATGGAAATATTACGCAGACGGAATGTTCTTCCCGAATTGAAGAACTCACACTTACGGAAGTGTGAACACTGCATGGCTGGAAAGCAAAACAGAGTGTCCTTCCAGAGTTCCCCGCCTCAACGGAAACCGGAGGTACTTGATCTCATACATTCAGATGTATGTGGTCCGATGCAGACACGAACATTTGGAGGGTCACTTTACTTTGTGACATTCATAGATGATCATGTATAGGTTTTATAGCGGAAATCCGGTAACGCAGCGGAATAATGGAAAATCAAAATTTTCCGATTTCAAAAATTTTTCTCGGATTAATTAAATAAACTTATTTATTTAATTATCCAATAATTAAATTATGAAATATTACACAAAAAATCAAATTTTTATGTAATTATCGAATTACCCCTATACTTTGCATTTTGTTCATTTTAGTCTAAAATTGTTCAAAATATTTTTGAATGATTCTAAATCATTTCTAAGATGAATTTAACATGTCCCAAATGTCATAATACAATTTGCAACAAAAAACCCCAAAATTATGCATAAGGCCGAAAGCCTCACCAAAAATTACAAAGTGTGCATTTTGCACTTCCATTGTTCAAAACACATGTAAATGAAATCCAATCAACATAAGATTTAATATGTATCATATTCACATCCAAATACATAACATAAATGAAAAGCCCCAAATTTGGAAGTGGTCTTAAATCCTAATTTTTCAATTTCATCAAATTGGACAAATTAAACTAAATTAGCAAAATCCAATACTTCAATCATGTTTCTTCCATTACAATCAAGCCTCACCACAATGAAACAACTATATAACAAATCTAGGTCATTTAAGAGTGGGTCAACAACTCTAGATTAGCAACAAGTTTCTCAAACTAACAAAAGAATGCTAGTAAACACTTTATAAGCATTATATGAACTTATACATGCTTTAACTCTATCCACAAACATCCATCAAACAAAAACACAAATAATAAAGAAAAGAATAACATGAGAACATCATAGCATGTAGCCTAGAACACAAGAAACACTTTCCTCTCTAATATGAAGTTGAAGAAACTTACTAAAATTCCAAGTTTTTCTTGTTTTTCTTTATCTTTCTCTCAAGCTTCTTTTCTTTTCTTCAATGGAGTTTTTGACAAAGTGTATTAGGTTGTTGGAACCCTAAAATAAAAGAAACAATATATACTTCCTTTATTTGGCCTTGGCCGAATTTGTAGTATACAAAATATCAAGATATTTGTTTTTTGTTTCAATTAATTTTAACTTTACAGCTTGTCAACTTTAATCTTCAAACCATTTAATGAATTAAAGTTAGTCAACAATTGCAACTCAAGCCATTAATAAAATATCATAACTTAAAATATTCATACTTTAATTAATTTAATCATTTAACAATTAAATAATTAAATAATTAATAATTATTAAATATAAATATATATAATATATGTATTATATTTACAATAAATATCAAACACATATATATTTATGATATTAGTCAAATATCTGAATTTGACAATTTATTAATGTGTATTTGAATTAATCCAACATTAAATACAAATACACAAAAATTAAGGAAATGACTATCGGGTCCCTGCACATGTATTTTGCGTTTAACCTTTAAACGACTTTATAAATAATCAACATTATTTATAAATGTTGCCCTAGTGCTCTACGAGTATGTTTCATTAGTGAGACTCTCTAGATTCAGGCATATCCGTCACGAAATCCAATTTCGTGTCCATAATTTATCCACCCGTAAATTATGACGAACACAGATAAACTCGCTGAATCATATAGGTCGAGGTCATGGCAAATGTATAATTCCTCTGTCACAGGTATCCGGATAAATCCCAGAGATATAGATGTAAACGTCAAATCTCTATAGGGATTATCCAGTCGACTATTCTATTAGCAATCTCAAAAAGAACATTTAGAACTAACTTCTAAATTGTACCACGGGCCCATGATTTTTATCTGATTGCTAATCATATGGACTATCTATGCTCTGATACACAAACTGACGGATCCTATCTCGATACACACAGGACACCCTGATGATCTATCCACACCCAACAAACAGGCGGAGGTCTGATCTAAATAGATCGGTGACGTGACTGTCATCTAAGTGTGGAAGATGTCTCATGCGCCCACAGTGGTATCTCAAGTCGAAGAATCACAAGTGCTACTTAACCCGATAAGATTCTTATTGATGTTGGTGTACCATCCATTAAGAATCTTCAGTGAGTCGTTCAGTGTTTATCCGCTATAAATACCTACATGTCTATACTAGTCTCCAAGAATTATGGTTCATTGAGAAACCATTGGAATCATATATTCCAGTATACGACATGTATCGGTCTCAGCGGGTTTACTATACTGACCAAGTAGTGTAAACCTTGACCAGGAACTGTCTGAGAATGACAACGTCATGATACTACTCAATGTCAGTTGCGACGCTTTTGCAACAACACCATGACTAGTCATTCTAAGGTCATTACGTCTTTACCATATTAAAAGATACATTATATTATAGAAACTGCATATATTATTCATAATAATAACGTTTTACAAAAGTATTCATAAAGAAATACAACCGGGAATTGGCGATCTGAGCACCAACCCCAACAAAAACTCCCACTTGCTCTAGTGCCAATAACGATTGTATCTAATACCCATCGACTCCACGTGTTTATCAAACAACTTCGGAGGTATGGCCTTCGTCAGCGGGTCTGCTATATTATCTTCACTCGGTACCTTGCACACGACAATATCCCCTCGTGACACAATCTCTCGAATGATGTGGTACTTGCGTTCCACATGCTTCGACTTCTGATGCGCCCTCGGTTCCTTTGCTTGCGCAATGGCTCTAGTATTATCACAGTATAACGGAATCACATTCTCGATACTTGGGACAACTCCCAATTCTGTGATAAAGTTCTTTATCCACACAGCCTCTTTTGCAGCTTCAGAAGCTGTAATATATTCCGCCTCAGTGGTGGAATCTGCTATTGATCCCTGTTTGGAACTCTTCCAACAAACTGCACCTCCGTTAAGGGTAAATACGAATCCAGATGTAGACTTTCTATCATCGGGATCCGATTGGAAATCGGAATCTGTATACCCGTTAACTTGCAGTTCATTTCCTCCATAAATTATTAACTTATCCTTAGTACCTTTAAGATACTTGAGGATATGTTTAATGGCCATCCAATGGTCATTACCTGGATTGGACTGATATCTGCTAGTTACGCTAACAACAAAACTGATATCAGGCCTTGTACATAAAATGGCATACATTATGCTACCCAAACACGAAGCATAAGGTTGGTTAGACATTCTAACCTTCTCATCTTCTGTTTGTGGACTTATCTTCTTTAAAAGATGAATCCCATGTCTGAACGGTATGTTTGCTGTCTTACAGTTACCAAAATTATACCGTTCCAAGATCTTATCTATGTACGTTGATTGGGATAACCCAATCAGCCTCCTTTGTCTATCTCTATAGAGTTTTATCCCTAAAACATAAGATGCTTCTCCCAGGTCCTTCATGGAGAAATTCTTACAGAGGTACGCTTTGACGCTTTGTAACATACCTAAATCATTCCCAATGATTAAGATGTCATCAACATATAGGACTAAAAATAAGACCATGCTCCCACTGGCCTTCTGATACACACAGGATTCTTCTAAATTCTTGAGAAAACCAGACGATCTAATAATCTCGTGGAATCGAAGATTCCAACTTCGTGAAGCTTGTTTAAGTCCATAAATGGACTTCTTAAGCTTACATACCATACTCGAGTTTTCGCTGGATGCAAAACCTTCCGACTGTTCCATATAGATTTCTTCATCAAGAAATCCATTTAGAAATGCCGTTTTGACATCCATTTTCCAAATCTCGTAGTCATGGTACGCATCTATAGAAAGCAAAATTCGAATAGACTTAAGCATTGCTACTGGTGAAAAAGTTTCATCGTAGTCGATGCCAGGTCGCTGCGTGTAACCTTTTGCTACCAGTCGGGCCTTGTAAGTCTCAACCTTACCATCAAGCCCATGCTTCCTCTTGTAAACCCATTTACAACCGATAGGAACAATTCCTTCGGGAAGCGGAACCAAGTCCCAAACTTGATTCTCATGCATTGAGTCTAACTCGGATTTCATGGCACTTTTCCATTTCACGGAGTCGATGTCCAACATCGATTCTCTATAGGTGAAATGATCAGTCTCTTCAACTAAGAGAACATCTAGACTCTTTTCTTGTATCAAATAAAAGCATTCAGGAGGTCTAGATACCTTTTCTGACCTACGGAGTGTGTGTGTTGAAGGTCCTTCATCTACTTGAACTTCAGGTTCCTCCGTTGGTTCGTTGTTTTCAGGTTGGACTTCATCAAGTTCAAACTGTCTATGATTACCACCTTCTGACAAAAATTCTACTTCTAGAAATTTTGCGAAGCGAGCTACGAACACATTTTGATGCTCGGTATCATAGAACAAATATTACCTCGTATTCGAAGAATATCCGACAAACCTAAACTTTTACCCTCGAGGCGAAAGCTTATCTTGCTGAGTCACCCTGACATAGGCAGGACAACCCCAAACCTTAATGTAACTAAGATTTGGTCTCCTACCGAACCATATCTCATACGGAGTCATAGGAACAACTTTTGAATGAATCTTATTCAAAAGATGTGCAGCTGTTAAAAGAGAGTAGCCCCATAAATAATAGGGCAAATCTGTGAAACTCAACATTGATCGGACCGTATCTAATAAAGTCCGATTTCTCCTCTCAGACACTCCATTGTGCTGTGGAGTACCTGGAGGAGTATATTGAGCGAGAATCCCATTCTCCTTCATATAATCCATGAACTCACTGCTCATATATTCGCCGCCTCGATCGGATCGAAGGAATGTAATATTTTGACCAGTTTGTTTTTCTACTTCATTTCGGAACTCTTTGAACTTTTCAAAGGTTTCCGATTTATGTCGTATCAAATAGACATAACCGTACCGTGACAGATCATTGGTAAAGGTAACGAAGTACGAGTAACCACTGTGAGCAGTCTGACTTAGTATACCACATACATCAGAATGTACGAGTTCCACTAAGTTAGTGGCGCGGTGTCCAACACCAGAAAATGGGGCTTTGGTCATCTTACCCTGAATACAGGATTCACAAGTTGGATAGGATTCAATGGTAAGATCTGGTATCAAACCATTCCTAACCAATTGGGTAAGGCGTTTAACGCCTATGTGACCCAGCCGCATATGCCAAAGTTCAGTATTATTAATTACAGGTAAACTACGTTTATTAACTCCAGTATTTAAAATATCTTTTGAAGTTTGCAATGTATAATGACCATGCTGGTTTGTACAAGAAAGGATCTGAATATTACTTTTATCATATAAATACAAAGAACAGTTCTTAATATTAATACGAAAGCCTTATGTATCCCATACAAAAAGTGATATAATATTAGCTACACATCCTGGTACAAAATGACAGTCATTTAACAAAAGTGTCCCATTCGGCAATGAGATCTCGCATACTCCCACTGCAACTGCATCCAGAGAGTCTCCACTCTTGAATTGCAACTACATCTCTCCAGGTTTCAGTCTTCTACTTTCCTTCAGCACATGCAACGAATTGCAAATGTGAATGGGACAAGCAGAATCTAAAATCCTGTTGGATGTAACGGCTTCACAAGCCAAAGATAAATCAATAACTGGAAAAATAAATGTACCTGATGTAGATGCTCTCTCCCTCCTCAGCTGGGCAATATAGTCAAGACAGTTCCTTTTCCAGTGCCCGACCTTGCTGCAGTGATGGCACTTGTTTTCAGAAGCCCTCTTGGGCTTTGCTATCTTTGCCTGTGGTTGAGGACCGAAACCTTTATTCTTCTTCTTCCCTTTCTTTTTCTTTCCCTTTGACTAAGTCTGGGAAGAAGCAGAAAGAGATGTAGGTCTCGGAAGGCGAGTCGGTACTCCCTTCTTGAGGTCTTCTTCCGCCGTGAGCAACATCCTATGCAGCTCTTGGTAGGTGCAGACAATCCCGTTCATATTGAAATTCATCACAAACTGGCGATAAGAAGCTGGGAGCGAACCGAGAATGACACTCCTACCGAGAATGTCATTCAGAATGAGATTATGTTGCCTCAGTTGATCGATCAAATCGATCATCTGAAGAACACGTGGGCTAACAGCTTGCCCCTCATCCAATCGCACATGGACCAGTTCCATTGCGTCCTTATGAACAACAACTTGTTCTTGGTTCTCAAACGATTGTCTTAATCGTGTCATCATAGTATAAGCATCTGACATGCCATAATACTGTTTCTTGAGTCCCGGTGAAAGCGAACTTAAGATGTATGATTTAACCTTTAAATCATCATCCTTCCAAGCTTGGAAGACTTAACGTTCTTCCGGTGTAGCGTCATCTGCCACAGCAAGGGGCAGTGGACCCTCAAGAACATATCCCAACTTCTCAGAATCGAGAACAATCCTCAAATCCAGATCCCAATCGGCGAAGTTATCAACGCCTTTAAGTTTATTCGCATCAAGCATACGCGCAAACTGATTAGTGGATGGTGCCGCCATCGCAAATATATCATATAGATCACGAAAAACGGTCAGCAGAAATTTAAGCAGTTTCATATAATATCATAAGCATAAACTAGATCATGGATTTTTAATCTAAAAATCCCCCTCCCACTAAATCATGCAATACTGTAATTCCCAAACAAAATACAAAGATTTAATAATTAAATTAAATATAAATAGTGAAAAGTGGATCCCATGAATATATTTCAGCTCACTGCAGAGGCACGATCTCGCCTACGTATATTCATCAGGTAGACAACTCATTTGTCAATTACTCACTAGTGACTCATGGGTTTCCGGTTCTGGTCGTTTCCCGTTGTCGCTGCTAAGGCATGCCCACAAGGAGACATACCAAGGTTAAACTTGTCAATGATAAACTCAAGTTACTTGCGTAACCCTGACAGCCAGGGCACGTTCAGGATTCTGCTTTCGCTTGAATTTATCTAGTATCTGATATACATTCGGTATAAATAAATATCTATCGGCTACACCCTCACAGCAGAGGCACGGTCTCGGATGTAGTCACAGAGAAATATTTATAAACCGTATTGACAAGACGGACCACATAACATTCATCAAATACATAATTACATTTAAACCTTTTTAATTAGGGATTTTCCGCTAAGTGTCATACACCATAAATCTAATCAAATTAGATTAAAACATGCATGTATAAAGTTAAGAAAACATGATTAAACATTGAATTAAAGGGCTAATCATATTAGGGGGCCTAGAATCAGACACGCTCTGATACCAATTTTGTAGGGGTTTTATAGCGGAAATCCGGTAACGCAGTGGAATAGTGGAAAATCAAAATTTTCCGATTTCAAAAAATTTTCTCGAATTAATTAAATAAACTTATTTATTTAATTACCCAATAATTAAATTATGAAATATTACCCAAAAAATCAAATTTTTGTGTAATTATCGAATTACCCCTTACTTTGCATTTTGTTCATTTTAGTCCGAAATTGTTCAAAATAATTTTGAATGATTCTAAATCATTTCTAAGATGAGTTTAACATGTCTCAAATGTCAAAATACAATTTGCAACAAAAAACCCCAAAATTAAGCATAAGGCCGAAAGTCTTACCAAAAATTACAAAGTGTGCATTTTGCACTTCCATTGTTCAAAACACATGCAAATGAAATCCAATCAACATAAGATTTAATATGTATCATATACACATCAAAATACACAACATAAATGAAAATCCTCATATTTGGAAGTGGTCTTAAACCCTAATTTTTCAATTTCATCAAATTGGACAAATTAAACCAAATTAGCAAAATCCAATACTTCAATCATGTTTCTTCCATTACAATCAAGCCTCACCACAATGAAACAACTATATAAAAAATCTAGGTCTTTTAAGAGTGGGTCAACAACTCTAGATTAGCAACAAGTTTCTCAAACTAACAAAAGAATGCTAGTAAACACTTTATAAGCATTATATGAACTTATACATGCTTTAACTCTATCCACAAACATCCATCAAACAAAAACACAAATAATAAAGAAAAGAATAACATGAGAACATCATAGCATGTAGCCTAAAACACAAGGAACACTTTCCTCTCTAATAGTAAGTTGAAGAAACTTACTAAAATTCCAAGTTTTTCTTGTTTTTCTTTATCTTTCTCTCAAGCTTCTTTTCTTTTCTTCAATGGAGTTTTTGACAAAGTGTATTAGGTTGTTGGAACCTTAAAATAAAAGAAACAATATATACTTCCTTTATTTGGCCCTTGGCCGAATTTGTAGTATACAAAATATCAAGATATTTGCTTTTTTGTTTCAATTAATTTTAACTTTACAACTTGTCAACTTTAATCATCAAACCATTTAATGAATTAAAGTTAGTCAACAATTGCAACTCAAGCCATTAATAAAATATCATAACTTAAAATATTCATACTTTAATTAATTTAATCATTTAACAATTAAATAATTAAATAATTAATTAAATATAAACATATATAATATATGTATTATATTTACAGTAAATATCAAACACATATATATTTATGATATAAGTCAAATATATGAATTTGACAATTAATTAATGTGTATTTGAATTAATCCAACATTAAATACAAATACACAAAATTAAGGAAATGACTATCGGGTCCCTACACATGTATTTTGTATTTAACATTTAAACAACTTTATAAATAATCAACATTATTTATAAATGTTGCCCTAGTGCTCTACAAATATGTTTCATTAGTGAGACTCTCTAAATCCAATTTCGTGTCCATAATTTATCCACCCGTAAATTATGACGAACACGGATAAACTCACTAAATCATACAGGTCGAGGTCATGGAAAATGTATAATTCCTCTGTCACAGGTATCCGGATAAATCCTAGAGATATAGATGTAAACGTCAAATCTTTATAGGGATTATCCAGTCGACTATTCTATTAGCAATCTCAAAAAGAACATTTAGAACTAACTTCTAAATTGTACCGCGGGCCCATGATTTTTATCTGATTGCTAATCATATGGACTACCTATGCTCTGATACACAGATCTGACGGATCCTATCTCGATACACACATGACACCCTGATGATCTATCCACACCCAACGAACAGGTGGAAGTTTGATCTAAATAGATCGGTGACGTGATTGTCATCTAAGTGTGGAAGATGTCTCATGCGCCATAGTGGTATCTCAAGTCGAAGAATCACAAGTGCTACTCAACCCGATAAGATTCTTATTGACGTTGGTGTACCATCCATAAGAATCTTTGGTGAGTCATTCAATGTTTATCCTATAAACACCTACATGTCTATATTAGTCTCAAAGACTTATGGTTCATTGAGAAACCATTGGAATCATATATTCCAGTATACGACATGTACCGGTCTCAGCGGGTTTACTATACTGACCAAGTAGTGTAAACCTTGACCAGGAACTGTCTGAGAATGACAACGTCATGATACTACTCAATGTCAGTTACGACGCGTTTCCAACAGCACCATGACTAGTCATTCTAAAGTCATTACGTCTTTACCATATTAAAAGATACATTATATTATAGAAACTGCATATATTATTCATAAAAATAACATTTTACAGTAGTATTCATAAAGAAATACAATTGGGAATTGACGCTCTGAGCACCAACCCCAACAGATCATTCAAGGAAAATCAGGGCATACACCTTGAAGAGAAAAGATCAAGTGCTATGAGTGTTCAAGGAGTTTCATGCCCTGATGGAGAGAGAAACCGACAAGAAACTGAAATGCATCAGAACAGACAAATGGTGGAGAATACAGAGGTCCGTTTGATCAGTACTGCAAGATGTAAGGAATCTGACATCAAACAACACCTCCGAAGACACCTCAGCTGAATGGCCTAGCTGAGAGGATGAACAGAACCTTATGCGAAAGGATCAGAAGCTTGCTGTCACAAGCTAAGCTGCCGAATACATTTTAGGGGGAGACACTTAACACAACAATATATGTTTTGAACATGTCCCCAGCGGTCTCACTGAAGGTAATGTTCCTAACCAAGTTTTGGACAGGTAAAGAAGTGTCTTATGAACACTTGCATGTCTTTGGTGCAAAGCATTTGTACATATCCCAAACGACGAGAGATCCAAGCTTGATGCAAAGACGCTACAGTGTGTCTTTATTGGCTATGGTCAGGATGATTTCGGCTATAGATTGTATGATCATGTGGAGAAGAATATTGTCAGAAGCCGAGTGTTGTCTTTGTTGAAGACCAGACCATAAAGATATCAGAAATGAGATGAAGACCATGCCCCAGCAATTACATAGATATGAATCCATAACCTCATACACCGGGTGCCAGTACAAGTTGAAGATGAGGTCCCAGATATGAGGGTACATGTTGTATGAAGCTCAATAGATGATGATCATGATCAACCACCAGTACCAGAAGCTACACCAAACAGTTCCACAGAGAAGGTCTTGACCGAGAGAGGTGATCCTTCAACTAGGATACTCTGATATAAGTATGTGCTGCTTACTGACGGGGGGGAGAAACCCGAGAGCTACCAGAAGGCTGTGGTAAACAGAAGACAAAGCAAAATGGAGGAAGCGCTTTTTTTTAACTATGAAATGAAATCTTTGCATGCCAATCACACTTTTGAGTTGGTGAAATTGCCAGAGGCAAACCCGGGCTTTGAATAACAAATGGGTTGTACCTGGTGAAGCAACATGGAGCACACTTCACTGTTGGGGTTGGTGCTCAGAGCGCCAATTCCCGGTTGTATTTCTGTTAAATACTTCTGTAAAACATTATTATTATGAATAATATATGCAGTTTCTATAATATAATCTATCTTTCTATATGGTAAAGACGTAATGACCCTAGAATGATTAGTCATGATACAGTTGCAAAAGCGTCGCAACGGACATGAGAAGTATCATGACGTTGTCATTCTCAGACAGTTCCTGGTCAAGGTTTACACTACTTGGTCAGTATAGTAAACCCGTTGAGACCGGTACATGTCGTATACTGGAATATATGATTCCAATGGTTTCTCAATGAACCATTAGTCTTGGAGACTAGTATAGACGTGTAGGTGTTTATAGCGGATAAACACTGAACGACTCACCGAAGATTCTTAATGGATGGTACACCAGCGTCAATAAGAATCTTCTTGGGTTGAGTAGCACTTGTGATTCTTAGACTTGAGATGCCATTGTGGGCACATGAGACATCTTCTACACTTAGACGGCAGTCACGTCACCGATCTATTTAGATCAGACCTCCGCCTGTTCGTTGGGTGTAGATAGATCCTCAGGGTGTCCTATGTGTATCAAGATAGGATCCGTCAGTTCTGTGTATCAGAGCATAGGTAGTCCATATGATTAGCAATCAGATAAAACCATGGGCCCGTGGTAAAGTTTAGAAGCTAGTTCTAAACATTCTTTTTGAGATTGCTAATAGAATAGTCGACTGGATAATCCCGATAGAGATTTGACGTTTACATCTATATCTCTGGGATTTATCCGGATACCTGTGACGGAGGAATTATACATTTGCCATGACCTCGACCTGTATGGTTCAGCGAGATTATCCGTGATCGTCATAATCTACGGGTGGATAGATTATGGACACGAAATTAGATTTCGTGACGGATATACCTGAATCTAGAGAGTCTCAATAATGAAACATACTCGTAGAGCACTAGAGCAACATTAATAAATAATATTGATTATTTATAAAGTCGTTTAAAGGTTAAACGCAAGATACGTGCTAAAAGGACTAGATAGTCATTTGCCTAATTATTGTGTATTTACATTTAATACTTGATTAATTTAAATACACATTAATTAATAGTCAAAATGAGTTATTTGACTTATATCCTAAATGAATATATGTTTTTAATATTTAATGTAAATATTATATATATTTAATATATTTGTATTTGATTAATTAATTAATTATTTAATTGTTAAATGATTAAATTAATTAAAATATAAATATCTTACATTAGGATATTTAAGTAAATGATTTAGTTGCTTGTTGACTTAATATAAATATCAATAAAGTGTTTTAAGATATTTATGCAAGTTGATTTAATGATGAATTGAAATGAAATTGAAATTTTATTTTCTTGATTTGGCTTGGCAATTCGGCCAAGGCATACAATAACAAGTATATATTGTTTTCATTTCATTTTCATTTCTTAACCTAATACACTTTTAAAAAAAGAAACACCATTAAGAAGAAGAAACCTAAAGGAAAGCTTGAGAAAGAAAGAAAACTTCAAAAGCTTGGAATTTAGTAAGTTTTTCAAACTTGCTATTAGTAAGGAATTGTTCCTTAGGTTCTAGGCTTTAATATATGATATTCTTAGGATATTTCTTTCTTTGTTCCTTGTGGTTTTTGTTGATGGAAGTTTTGGTGAAGTGTGAAGCATGTGTAATGAAGGAAGCTTGTAACTATTGTAGTTATAAAGATTCTTTTAAGGTTTTGGAAACCATGTTGCTAATCTAGAGTTATTGACCCACTCTTAAATGACCTAGATTTGATCTTGAGTTGTTTCATTGTGTTGAGACTTGGATTGGATGGAAGAATGATGATTGAAGTAATTGATTTAATGTATTTGGTCTAATTTGTCCAATTTGTGGAAATTGAAAATTAGGGTTCATGACTAATTCCAAATTTGGGGGTTTTCATATATGTTGTGTATTTGTGTGTGTATATGATGCATATAAAGTTTCATGTTGATTGGATTTCATTTGGATGTGTTTTGAAGCATGAAATGCAAATGCACAAAATGCTCCAAGGAGTGCTTCGGCCAAGATAAGAAAATTGGGGATTTTGGTTGCTTTGGTGTTTTGATGTTTTGAACATCATAAGTTCATCTTAGAAATGATTTAGAATCATTCAAAATTGATTGGATCAATTTCGGACTAAAATGGACAAAATACCAAAGCAAGGGCATTTCGGTAAATTCACTTAAAATTGTTTTATTGAATTTATTTTCATAATTTGATTATTGGAATATTAAATAAATATGTTTATTTAATTAATCCGAGAAAAATTTTTGAAATCTGAAAATCGGATTTTCACCGCTTCCGCTGCGTTACCGGATTCACCCCCTAATAACCCCTACAAAATGGTATCAGAGCGAGTCTGATTCTAGGCCACCTAAATGATTAGCCTTCATTGAATCAATGTTTAATCATGTTTTCTTGACTTTATGCATGCTTATTAGGATCTAAATGGTTAGATTTAGGGTGTATGACACTTAGCGGAAAATCCCTAATAATAAGGTTTAAATGTAATTATGTAATGATGCATGTTATATGGTCCGTCTTGTCAATACGGTTTATGAATATTCTTTGTGACTACATCCGAGACCGTGCCTCTGCTGTGAGGGTGTAGCCGATAAAGATTTATTTATACCGGATGTATATCAGATACTAGGTAAATTCAAGTAAAAGCGGAATTCTGAACGTGCCCTAGCTGTCAGGATTACGTAAGTAACTTGAGTTTATCATTGACGAGTTTAACCTTGGTACGTCTCCTTGTGGGCCTGCCTTCGCAGCGACAACGAGAAACGGCCAGGACCGGATACTTAGGAGTCATTAGTGAATGATTGACAAATGAGTTGTCTACCTGATGAATATACGTAGGCGAGACCGTGCCTCTGCTGTGAGCCGAAATATATTCACGGGATCCACTTTTCACTATTAGTATTTAATTTAATTATTAAATATTTGTATTCTGTTTTGGGATTACAGTATTGCATGATTTAGTGGGAGGGGCATATTAGATTAAAAATCCATGATCTAGTTTATGCTTTTGATATTATATGAAACTGCTTAATTTCTGCTAACCGTTTTTCGTGATCTATATGATAGATTGGCGATGGCGGCACAATCCACAAATCAGTTTGCGCGTATGCTTGATGCGAACAAACTGAAAGGCGCTGAGAACTTTGCAGACTGGGAATTGGATTTGAGGATTGTCCTCGATTCCGAGAAGCTGGGTTATGTTCTTGAGGGTCCGTTGCCCCTTGCAGTGGGCGAGGATGCTTCGGAGGAGGAACGCCAAGTTTTTGAAACTTGGAAGGATGATGATTTAAGGGTTAAATCATACATCCTTAGTTCACTGTCTCCGAAACTCAAGCAACAGTACTATGGTATGTTAGATTCCTATAGTATGATGACGCGATTGAGACAATCGTTTGAGAACCAGGAACAAGTTATTGTTCACAAAGTCGCCATGGAACTGTTCCATGCGCGTCTGGATGAGGGGCAGAGTGTTAGCCCACATGTTCTTCAGATGATCGATTTGATCGATCAATTGAGGCAACATAATCTCATCTTGAATGACATTCTCGGTAGGAGTGTCATTCTTGGTTCACTGCCAGCTTCATTTCGCCAGTTCGTGATGTACTTCAACATGCACGGGACTGTCTGTACCTACCAGGAGCTACATAGGATGTTGCTCACGGCAGAAGAGGACCTTAAGAAGGGAGTACCGACTCGCCCTCCTAGAACTACTTCTCTTTCGGCTTCTTCCCAAGGATGGTCCAAGGGAAAGAACAAGAAAGGCAAGAAGAAGAAGAAGGCTTTTGGTCCTCAACAACAGGCGAAGATTGCAAAGCCCAAAAGGGCTTCTGAAGACAAATGCCACCACTGCGGCAAAGTTGGGCACTGGAAAAGGAACTGTCCTGATTACATTGCCCAAGTGAGGAGAGACAGAGCTTCTACATCAGGTACTTTTATTTTTCCAGTTATTGATTTATCTTTGGCTTGTGAAGCCGTTACATCCAGCTGGATTTTAGATTCTGCTTGTCCCATTCACATTTGCAATTCGTTGCAGGTGCTGAAGGAAAGTAGGAAACTGAAGCCTGGAGAGATGCAGTTGCGGTTCGGGAGTGGAGACTCTTTGGATGCAGTTGCAGTGGGAGTATGCGAGATCTCATTGCCGAATGGGACACTTTTGTTATATGACTGTCATTTTGTACCGGGATGTGTCGCTAATATTATATCACTTTTTGTATTAGATACAGAAGGCTTTTGTATTAATATTAAGAATAGTTCTTTGTATTTATATGATAAAAATAATATTCAGATCCTTTGTTGTCCAAACCAGCATGGTCATTATACATTGCAAACTTCAAAAGATATATTAAATACTGGAGTTAATAAACGTAGTTTACCTGTAATTAATAATACTGAACTTTGGCATATGAGACTTGGTCACATTGGCGTTAAACGCCTTACCCAATTGGTTAGGAATGGTTTGATATCAGATCTTACCATTGAATCCTATCCAACTTGTGAATCCTGTATTCAGGGTAAGATGACCAAAGCCCCATTTTCTGGTGTTGGACACCGCGCCACTAACTTACTGGAACTCGTACATTCTGATGTATGTGGTCCACTAAGTCAAACTGCTCACAGTGGTTATTCGTACTTCGTTACCTTTACCGATGATTTATCACGGTACGGTTATGTGTATTTGATGCGACATAAATCGGAAACCTTTGAAAAGTTCAAAGAGTTCCGAAATGAAGTAGAAAAACAAACTGGTAAATATATTAAATGCCTTCGATCAGATCGAGGCGGTGAATATATGAGTGGTGAGTTCATGGATTATATGAAGGAGAATGGGATTCTCGCTCAATATACTCCTCCAGGTACACCACAGCACAATGGTGTATCTGAAAGGAGAAATCGGACTTTATTGGATATGGTCCGATCGATGTTGAGTTTCACAGATTTGCCCTATTACTTATGGGGCTACTGTCTCTTAACAGCCGCACATCTTTTGAATAAGATTCCTTCAAAGGCTGTTCCTACGACACCGTATCAGATATGGTTCGGTAGGAGACCAAATCTTAATTATATTAAGGTTTGGGGTTGTCCTGCCTATGTCAGGGTAACTCAGCAAAGTAAGCTTTCGCCTCGAGGGCAAAAGTTTAGGTTTGTTGGATATCCCTCGAATACGAGGGGATATCTGTTCTATGATACCGAGCATCGAAATGTGTTCGTAGCTCGCTTCGCAAAATTTCTAGAAGTAGAATTTTTGTCAGAAGGTGGTGATCATAGACAGGTTGAGCTTGATGAAGTCCAACCTGAAAACAACGAACCAACGGAGGAACCTGAAGTTCAAGTAGATGAAGGACCTTCAACACACACACTCCGTAGGTCGGAAAGGGTATCTAGACCTCCTGAACGCTTGTATTTGATACAAGAAAAGAGTCTGGATGTTCTCTTAGTTGAAGAGACAGATCCTTTCACCTATAGAGAATCGATGTTGGACATCGACTCCGTGAAATGGCAAAGTGCCATGAAATCCGAGATAGACTCAATGCATGAAAATCAAGTTTGGGACTTGATTCCGCTTCCCGAAGGAATTGTTCCTATCGGTTGTAAATGGGTTTACAAGAGGAAGCGCGGGCCTGACGGTAAGGTTGAAACTTACAAGGCCCGACTGGTAGCAAAAGGTTACACGCAGCGACCTGGCGTCGACTACGATGAAACTTTTTCGCCGGTAGCAATGCTTAAGTCTATCCGGATTTTGCTTTCTATAGCTGCGTATCATGACTACGAGATTTGGCAAATGGATGTCAAAACGGCTTTTCTAAATGGATTTCTTGATGAAGAAATCTATATGGAACAGCCGGAAGGTTTCACGTCCAGCGAAACCTCGGGTATGGTATGTAAGCTTAAGAAGTCCATTTATGGACTTAAACAAGCTTCACGAAGTTGGAATCTTCGATTCGATGAGATTATTAGATCGTCTGGTTTTCTCAAGAATTCGGAAGAATCCTGTGTGTATCAGAAGGCCAGTGGGAGCATGGTCGTATTTTTAGTCCTATATGTTGATGACATCCTAATCATTGGGAATGATTTAGGTATGTTGCAAAGCGTGAAAGCGTACCTCTGTAAGAATTTCTCCATGAAGGACCTGGGAGAAGCTTCCTATGTTTTAGGGATAAAACTCTATAGAGATAGACAAAGGAGGCTGATTGGGTTATCCCAATCAACGTACGTAGATAAGATCTTGGAACGGTATAGCTTTGGTAACTGTAAGACAGCAAACATACCGTTCAGACATGGGATTCATCTTTCTAAGAAGATGTGTCCACAAACAGAAGATGAGAAGGTTAGAATGTCTAACCAACCTTATGCTTCGTGTTTGGGTAGCATAATGTATGCCATGTTATGTACGAGGCCTGATATCAGTTTCGCTGTTAGCGTAACTAGTCGATATCAGTCCAATCCAGGTAATGACCATTGGATGGCCATTAAACATATCCTAAAGTATCTTAAAGGTACTAAGGATAAGTTGATAATATATGGAGGAAACGAACTGCAGGTTAATGGGTATACAGACTCCGATTTCCAATCGGATCCCGATGATAGAAAGTCTACATCTGGATTTGTCTTTACCCTTAACGGAGGTGCAGTTTGTTGGAAGAGTTCCAAACAGGGATCGACAGCTGATTCCACCACTGAGGCGGAATATATTGCAGCTTCTGAAGCTGCAAAAGAGGCTGTGTGGATAAAGAACTTTATCACAGAATTGGGAGTTGTCCCAAGTATCGAGAATGCGATTCCGTTATACTGTGATAATACTGGAGCCATTGCGCAAGCAAAGGAACCGAGGGCGCATCATCAGAAGTCGAAGCATGTGGAACGCAAGTACCACATCATTCGAGAGATCGTGTCGCGAGGGGATATTGTCGTGTGCAAGGTACCGAGTGAAGATAATGTAGCAGACCCGCTGACGAAGGCCATACCTCCGAAGTGTTTGATAAACACGTGGAGTCGATGGGTATTAGATACAATCGATATTGGCACTAGAGCAAGTGGGAGATTTTGTTGGGGTTGGTGCTCAGAGCGCCAATTCCCGGTTGTATTTCTGTTAAATACTTCTGTAAAACATTATTATTATGAATAATATATGCAGTTTCTATAATATAATCTATCTTTCTATATGGTAAAGACGTAATGACCCTAGAATGATTAGTCATGATACAGTTGCAAAAGCGTCGCAACGGACATTGAGAAGTATCATGACGTTGTCATTCTCAGACAGTTCCTGGTCAAGGTTTACACTACTTGGTCAGTATAGTAAACCCGTTGAGACCGGTACATGTCGTATACTGGAATATATGATTCCAATGGTTTCTCAATGAACCATAGTCTTGGAGACTAGTATAGACGTGTAGGTGTTTATAGCGGATAAACACTGAACGACTCACCGAAGATTCTTAATGGATGGTACACCAGCGTCAATAAGAATCTTCTTGGGTTGAGTAGCACTTGTGATTCTTAGACTTGAGATGCCATTGTGGGCACATGAGACATCTTCTACACTTAGACGGCAGTCACGTCACCGATCTATTTAGATCAGACCTCCGCCTGTTCGTTGGGTGTAGATAGATCCTCAGGGTGTCCTATGTGTATCAAGATAGGATCCGTCAGTTCTGTGTATCAGAGCATAGGTAGTCCATATGATTAGCAATCAAATAAAACCATGGGCCCGTGGTAAAGTTTAGAAGCTAGTTCTAAACATTCTTTTTGAGATTGCTAATAGAATAGTCGACTGGATAATCCCGATAGAGATTTGACGTTTACATCTATATCTCTGGGATTTATCCGGATACCTGTGACGGAGGAATTATACATTTGCCATGACCTCGACCTGTATGGTTCAGCGAGATTATCCGTGATCGTCATAATCTACGGGTGATTATGGATAGATTATGTGATGATGATTCCTAGCATCATAATGGAACGACTCGTTAGCACTAGAGCTTATTTATTATTTATTTTCATATTATGAAACCAACGTGGTTGTCCGTTTTTATTTATTATTTGTGTTAGTTTAATTTTATTTATTTAATTTATGAGTTCAAAATGGGTAGAAATTAGGAGTTATGGGCTTTTAGTTGGTAAAATGGGTAGTTTACGGCTATATATTAGTCTTTTTTTTTATATTCTCTTAGGGTTTGAGTATGTTACTTGGTACGAGAGATATTATCTTGAGGTGCCCCATAATATCAAACCAATGCAGTGGCATCGTCACACAAAATCAAACTCAAGAAGGATTAAAATAGAAGAAGAAAAAAAGACAATGACAAAGACAAAGACATAGACAAAAGATAGACGAAAAAAACCTACATGAGACTCGAAACAACCAAACACACACAAAAATCAGATTCAAAACTCAGTGACAAATTCAACCTAAAAAATTCTTCTTTTGATTAAGGAACACTAAGGCAATCCCTAGCACAACTTAACACACAAAGATTAATTGAGGCAAACTGTACCTGAGCAGATCTGAATTTTTTTTTTTTTTTTGAATGTCGACACACACAAATCCTGACTTTTTGACCAAAATCACACGAACAGGTATAAGGAAAGAAAATTAAGAAAAAAAAAAAGAAGACAGATGCTGAAACAAATAGTATTACTCTTTTTGTTGTTTTTTTTTTTGGTTTTTTTTTTTCACGCTGAAACCAAGCAAAAAAAATTGGCAAAGGAGATGGGCTTTTTTTGTGAGGGACAGGCGTGAAGGTTTTTTCAATGTTTTTTTTTTTTTCACATACCTCTTAACAATTTCCAAACTCAAAGTCAACAATCTTTTACATGGAATGTCAGACGTAGCATGGATTTTGAAGTGTTTTTTATTTTGTTGTTTTTGGTTTTTGTTTTTTTTTTCCACTCACAACACAATCCAACCCACTAAAGAACACTTTAATATGACTTTGCCGCAACAACATGCAATGACGACAATTGATCAATTTTTTTTTTTTTTGCCTTACTGATACGCAATTCAAGGCAAACTTACACCATGTAATTTTGCAGGCAAACGACCACAGTAACAAAAACAAGATTGGTGAGACCGAGAGAAACAAAAGAAGAAACGAAAAAGAATAAAGATAAAACTCGACCTGAAATCTGGTCTGAACCAATTGATACGAAACAGGATGTGAAACAGACGAAACCCGATCCAAGATCCCGTAGACCCCCAAGAACCTGTCCTTGAAAACCCTTGGAAATAGCCTCAGATGAATTTTGCCAGCAAATAGGACGCCACAAATGATGCCAACCCTTTGATAAGTCTTTATTCAATCACTGAACGATGATAAAATTTTCTTAATCTCAAGAAATTCACTATTCACGCACAAAATAATAGGGTCTTCATTAAAAGATGTTTTTGAGTTTAAATAGTAACATACTCAACCCTAAGCGAGCTAAAAAGACTAATATAGCCGTAAACTACCCATTCTAAACCAACTAAAAGCCCACTTAATTTCCTACCCATTAACTCCATTGAACCCATAACCCATAAAATAAATAAACTAACCCAAATAATAAATAAAAACGGACAACCACGTTGGTTTCATATATGAAAATAAATAATAAATAAGCCTAAACAAACGAAATCGATCAATGCTGCTAGGATCACATCATTATGGACACGAAATTAGATTTCGTGACGGATATACCTGAATCTAGAGAGTCTCAATAATGAAACATACTCGTAGAGCACTAGAGCAACATTAATAAATAATATTGATTATTTATAAAGTCGTTTAAAGGTTAAACGCAAGATACGTGCTAAAAGGACTAGATAGTCATTTGCCTAATTATTGTGTATTTACATTTAATACTTGATTAATTTAAATACACATTAATTAATAGTCAAAATGAGTTATTTGACTTATACCCTAAATAAATATATTTTTTTAATATTTAATGTAAATATTATATATATATTTAATATATTGTATTTGATTAATTAATTGATTATTTAATTGTTAAATGATTAAATTAATTAAAATATAAATATCTTACATTAGGATAATTAAAGTAAATGATTATGTTGCCTTTGTTGACTTTATATAAATATCATTAAAGTGTTTTTAGATATTTATGCAAGTTGATTAATGAAATTGTAAATGAAATTGAAATTTTATTTTCTTGAATTTGGCTTGGCAAATTCGGCCAAGGCTAAAAATAAAGGAAGTATATATTGTTTTCATTTCATTTTCATTTCTTAACCTAATACACTTTTACAAAAGAGATACACCATTGAAGAAACAAAAAAGGAAAGCTTGAGAAAGAAAGAAAACTTCAAAAGCTTGGAAATTTAGTAAGTTTTTCAAACTTGCTATTAGTAAGGAATATGTTCCTTAGGTTCTAGGCTTTAATATATGATATTCTTAGGATGTTTATTTCTTTGTTCCTTGTGGTTTTTGATGATGGAAGTTTTGGAGAAGTGTGAAGCATGTGTAATGAAGAAAGCTTGTAACTATTGTAGTTATAAAGATTCTTTTAAGGTTTTGGAAACCAAGTTGCTAATCTAGAGTTATTGACCCACTCTTAAATGACCTAGATTTGATCTTGAGTTGTTTCATTGTGTTGAGACTTGGATTGGATGGAATAATGATGATTGAAGTAATTGATTTAATGTATTTGGTCTAATTTGTCCAATTTGTGGAAATTGAAAAATTAGGGTTCATGACTAATTCCAAATTTGGGGGTTTTCATATATGTGTGTATTTATGTGTGCATATGATGCATATAAAGTTTCATGTTGATTGGATATCATTTGGATGTGTCTTGAAGCATGAAAGTGCAAAATGCACAAAATGCTCCCTAAGGAGTGCATTCGGCCAAGATAAGAAAAATTGGGGATTTTGGTTCCTTTGGTGTTTTGATGTTTTGAACATCATAAGTTCATCTTAGAAATGATTTAGAATCATTCAAAATTGATTGGATCAATTTCGGACTAAAACGACGAAATACCAAAGCAAGGGCATTTCCGTAAATTCACTTAAAATTGTTTTATTGAATTTATTTTCATAATTTGATTATTGGAATATTAAATAAATATGTTTATTTAATTAATCCGAGAAAAATTTTTGAAATCTGAAAATCGAATTTTCACCGCTTCCGCTGCGTTACCGGATCCAGCCCCTAATAACCCCTACAAAATGGTATCAGAGCGAGTCTGATTCTAGGCCACCTAATATGATTAGCTTCATTGAATCAATGTTAATCATGTTTTCTTGACTTTGTGCATGCTTATTAGGATCTAAACTGGTTAGATTTAGGGTGTTATGACACTTAGCGGAAAATCCCTAATAATAAGGTTTAAATATAATTATGTAATTGATGCATGTTATATGGTCCGTCTTGTCAATACGGTTTATGAATATCTCTTTGTGACTACATCCGAGACCGTGCCTCTGCTGTGAGGGTGTAGCCGATAAAGATTTATTTATACCGGATGTATATCACATACTAGGTAAATTCAAGTAAAAGCGAAATTCTGAACGTGCCCTAGCTGTCAGGATTACGTAAGTAACTTGAGTTTACTATTGACGAGTTTAACCTTGGTACGTCTCCTTGTGGCCTGCCTTCGCAGCGACAACGAGAAACGGCCAAGACCGGATACTTAGGAGTCATTAGTGAATGATTGACAAATGAGTTGTCTACCTGATGAATATACGTAGGCGAGACCGTGCCTCTGCTGTGAGCCGAAATATATTCACGGGATCCACTTTTCACTATTAGTATTTAATTTAATTATTAAATATTTGTATTCTGTTTTGGGATTACAGTATTGCATGATTTAGTGGGAGGGGCATATTAGATTAAAAATCCATGATCTAGTTTATGCTTTTGATATTATATGAAACTGCATAAATTTCTGCTAACCGTTTTCGTGATCTATATGATAGATTGGCGATGGCGGCACAATCCACAAATCAGTTTGCGCGTATGTTGATGCGAACAAACTGAAAGGCGCTGAGAACTTTGCAGACTGGGAATTGGATTTGAGGATTGTCCTCGATTCCGAGAAGCTGGGTTATGTTCTTGAGGGTCCGTTGCCCCTTGCAGTGGGCGAGGATGCTTCGGAGGAGGAACGCCAAGTTTTTGAAACTTGGAAGGATGATGATTTAAGGGTTAAATCATACATCCTTAGTTCACTGTCTCCGAAACTCAAGCAACAGTATTATGGTATGTTAGATTCCTATAGTATGATGACGCGATTGAGACAATCGTTTGAGAACCAGGAACAAGTTATTGTTCACAAAGTCGCCATGGAACTGTTCCATGCGCGTCTGGATGAGGGGCAGAGTGTCAGCCCACATGTTCTTCAGATGATCGATTTGATCGATCAATTGAGGCAACATAATCTCATCTTGAATGACATTCTCGGTAGGAGTGTCATTCTTGGTTCACTGCCAGCTTCATTTCGCCAGTTCGTGATGTACTTCAACATGCACGGGACTGTCTGTACCTACCAGGAGCTACATAGGATGTTGCTCACGGCAGAAGAGGACCTTAAGAAGGGAGTACCGACTCGCCCTCCTATAACTACTTCTCTTTCGGCTTCTTCCCAATGATGGTCCAAGGGAAAGAACAAGAAAGGCAAGAAGAAGAAGAAGGCTTTTGGTCCTCAACAACAAGCGAAGATTGCTAAGCCCAAAAGGGCTTCTGAAGACAAATGCCACCACTGCGGCAAAGTTGGGCACTGGAAAAGGAACTGTCCTGATTACATTGCCCAAGTGAGGAGAGACAGAGCTTCAACATCAGGTACTTTTATTTTTCGAGTTATTGATTTATCTTTGGCTTGTGAAGCCGTTACATCCAGCTGGATTTTAGATTCTGCTTGTCCCATTCACATTTGCAATTCGTTGCAGGTGCTGAAGGAAAGTAGGAAACTGAAGCCTGGAGAGATGCAGTTGCGGTTCGGGAGTGGAGACTTCTTTGGAAGCAGTTGCAGTGGGAGTATGCGAGATCATTGCCGAATGGGACACTTTTTTTATATGACTGTCATTTTGTACCGGGATGTGTCGCTAATATTATATCACTTTTTGTATTAGATACATAAGGCTTTTGTATTAATATTAAGAATAGTTCTTTGTATTTATATGATAAAAATAATATTCAGATCCTTTGTTGTCCAAACAACATGGTCATTATACATGCAAGCTTCAAAAGATATATTAATATATGAGTTATATAAACGTAGTTTACCTGTAATTAATAATACTGAACTTTGGCATATGAGACTTGGTCACATTGGCGTCAAACGCCTTACCCAATTGGTTAGGAATGGTTTGATATCAGATCTTACCATTGAATCATATCCAACTTGTGAATCATGTATTCAGGGTAAGATGACCAAAGCCCCATTTTCTGGTGTTGGACACCGCGCCACTAACTTACTGGAACTCGTACATTCTGATGTATGTAGTCCACTAAATCAAACTGCTCACAGTGGTTATTCGTACTTCGTTACCTTTACCGATGATTTATCACGGTACGGTTATGTGTATTTGATGCGACATAAATCGGAAACCTTTGAAAAGTTCAAAGAGTTCCGAAATGAAGTAGAAAAACAAACTGGTAAATATATTAAATGCCTTCGATCAGATCGAGGCGGTGAATATATGAGTGGTGAGTTCATGGATTATATGAAGGAGAATGGGATTCTCGCTCAATATACTCCTCCAGGTACACCACAGCACAATGGTGTATCTGAAAGGAGAAATCGGACTTTATTGGATATGGTCCGATCGATGTTGAGTTTCACAGATTGCCCTATTACTTATGGGGCTACTGTCTCTTAACAGCCGCACATCTTTTGAATAAGATTCTTTCAAAGGCTGTTCCTACGACACCGTATCAGATATGGTTCGGTAGGAGACTAATCTTAATTATATTAAGGTTTGGGGTTGTCCTGCCTATGTCAGGGTAACTCAGCAAAGTAAGCTTTCGCCTCGAGGGCAAAAGTTTAGGTTTGTTGGATATCCCTCGAACACGAGGGGATATCTGTTCTATGATACCGAGCATCGAAATGTGTTCGTAGCTCGCTTCGCAAAATTTCTAGAAGTAGAATTTTTGTCAGAAGGTGGTGATCATAGACAGGTTGAGCTTGATGAAGTCCAACCTGAAAACAACGAACCAACGGAGGAACCTGAAGTTCAAGTAGATGAAGGACCTTCAACACACACACTCCGTAGGTCATGACTAATTCCAAATTTGGGGGTTTTCATATATGTTGTGTATTTATGTGTGTATATGATGCATATAAAGTTTCTTGTTGATTGGATATTATTTGGATGTGTCTTGAAGCATGAAAGTGCAAAATGCACAAAATGCTCCCTAAGGAGTGCATTCGGCCAAGATAAGAAAAATTGGGGATTTTGGTTCCTTTGGTGTTTTGATGTTTTGAACATCATAAGTTCATCTTAGAAATGATTTAGAATCATTCAAAATTGATTGGATCAATTTCGGACTAAAACGGACGAATACCAAAGCAAGGGCATTTCCGTAAATTCACTTAAAATTGTTTTATTGAATTTATTTCATAATTTGATTATTGGAATATTAAATAAATATGTTTATTTAATTAATCCGAGAAAAAGTTTCGAAATCTGAAAATCGGATTTTCACCGCTTCCGCTGCGTTACCGGATCCAGCCCCTAATAACCCCTACATTCACAACCCCGATACAAAGCCATGCTAGTCGTCAAGGGATTCAATCAAAGAAAATGCATTGATTTTGATGAAATCTTCTCTCCAGTTGTGAAGATGTCATCCATCAGAGTGGTACTCAGTCTAACAGCAAGCCTCGACCTAGAGATTGAGCAGATGGATGTCAATACCGCAATTCTTCACAGAGATCTGGGAGAAGAAATTTACATGGAGCAACCAGAAGGCTTCAGAGTCAGAGGGAAATAGGACTATATGTACAGACTCATGAAAAACCTCTATGGTTCGAAACATGCACCGAGACAGTGGTACGTGAAGTTCGAGTCAGTTATGGGGGAGCAATGATACAAGAAGACTACTTCAGACCATTGTGTTTTCGTTCAGAAATTTTCTGACGATGACTTTATCATCTTACTGCTATATGTAGATGATATGTTGATTGTTGGCCGGAATCAATCGAGGATTGATAATTTGAAGCAGCAACTGAGTAAGTCTTTTGAGATGAAAGACTTGGGGCCAGCTAAACAGATTCTTGGCATCAGGATCGGCCGTGATCGGAAAGCCATGAGATTATACTTGTCACAGGAGGAGTACATCGAGAAGGTACTTCAGAGATTCCAGATGGACAAGGCTAAAGCGGTTAGCACTCCTCTTGCTACCCACTTTAGATTGAGTACACAACAGAGTTCCTCTACTGAGACAAAGAAGGAGGAAATGAAACAGGTTCCATACACCTCAGCAGTGGGAAGTCTTATGTATGCCATGGTGTGCACAAGGCCAGACTTAGCACACGCAGTTGGATTGGTCAGACGGTTTATGTCAAACCCAGGAAGAGAACACTGGAATGCTGTCAAATGGATAATGCGGTATCTACCAGGCACATCCAAAATGAGATTATGTTTTGGAAGCGACAAGTCAGTGTTGATAGGCTACACCGATTCAGATATGACAGGTGATGTTGATACCCATAAGTCTACTTCGGGGTATCTGATTACTCTCTCAGGGGGAGCTGTGGCATGGCAGTCAAGGTTGTAGAGATGCGTTGCACTTTCTACAACAGAGCAGAATTCATTGCAATAACAGAAGCTTGCAAGGAATTGCTGTGGATGAAGACATTCGTCCATGAATTGGGTTTCAAGCAGGAGAAGTACACTTTGTACTGTGATAGCCATATAGTGTTATCTATCTCGGTAAAAATTCCACATTTCATTCAAGGTCAAAACATATTGATGTAAGGTATCACTGGATACGGGACGTCCTGAGCTCAAAGCTGTTAGAACTCAGGAAAATTCACACCGATGATAACAGTGCCGATATGTTCACCAAGGTTTTACCGAAGGAGAAGCTTGAAATATGTCGTGTCATAGCCGGTATGACAAAACTCTCCACATAGTCAAGGTGTGGAGATATAGAGAATTACGATTGGCTTGATCCCAACTCAGGGTACGTAGGCAGTCATACAGATGCAGTCAGGGGTGGATCCTTTTGAAGATCCGGTTTGGATGATTGATGGTCGGCTCAGATTTTGGGAAAATCTTCATCGAGGGGGAGATTTGTTGAAAACAGCATGCATACGTGATGAAGGCGGGCTCCATGCAGTGGACTCCAAGCTGCACCGAAAGCAGGATTTGACAGCCACCGAAAGCATGCTCCAGCTTGCATGCAAAGCTGGCAAAACGTGTCCAAGACGTGTGGCACTGTTCACGCGTCTATGGCACTATTGTAATAGAGAGAAGTTGAGAGTTTTTGTAAAGCTTTAGGGTTAAGCTTGTAATTCTTTGTTTGTAAGTAATAAAGAAGATTTTTCTCTCACATCTCCTCTATTGTGTGTGTTTTATCACAACATATATGATCTTGAGGGAAGGGGAATCAGCTGCCTCAAATTAAAATCATTGACAGAAAATTTTCCAGAATGGGTGGAGGGTTTTCCTCCAATGGATTTTCTTCTCATCCCATCTCATTTCCTTGGTTCTTTCAGGGAGCTAAACTTGGAAGTTTATTTATGGAATTCTACAGAATTTTGTTTAGATTGTTCTTAATCAAAGTCCTTGTAAAGCACCAACCCAATGCTGTATGGTGTTAGAATAATTTACTTTGTGAAATTATATCATTTTATTACATAGGTAATATTTGATAATTGATATTGTATCAATGAAGCTGTGCCCAGAAAGAATTTGACAACTTGCTGTATGTGAGACCTTTATAGAAAGCAAAACATTCTGTTGGTTTTTAAATTCAATCAACAAAGTTTGTGCTTTACTTGTACTTCTGGTGACATGATTGATTATTCATTTCTGGTTCTGGCCGGATGTTCATGTCCTTGCCTGTACAGACCCACCATTTCTGCTGTCAAATAATTCTAAATTTATGAGCCTGGGACTCCTGTGAAACTAGGGGTGGCAAAAGTCCCCAAGGGGACGGGGGTCTTCAGAATTAACGTCGCGTACAAGGACGGAGAAAATTTATTACCTATTTCTTATTTGGGGAAGGGACGGAGATTAGGTAAAATCTTCTTCCCCTCCCCATTACCCATTTGAATTTTTATTTATTTATTTTTAATTTCTTAATAAATATATATAAATTTGTATTTATAATTTTATATATAATATAAAAAAAAATATCTTAATATTTATAAAAATATAATAATTATAAATAGTATAAGGCTTTAGATGAAATAATTATATATATATATATATATATAATCAATTTTTAGTGAGAGATTCATTATTTAATTAAGTTACGCACCAAATAAAAAGACAGAAAATATGAATTTCACTCTTCTATATAAATTATTAGTTGTGTAATATATATTACAATTTTTGGAACATGTATGTTTGATTCATGAATAAAGTAATAGTTTAACTAATATATTTTTCAATGACTTTTAAAAGACCCATTATATATAGTCATAGAAATAAAGTTTGGAATCAATATTTATTTTTTAGACCAAAAGAAAGAAAATAAAATTATTAAACATCTTGAAATATCCTGATAATATTTACGTTACTAGCTTACTCGGTAAAACTTCTAAGGTTAGTATAGAAGTTTGAATTCAATTCCGCTCATATAAGTGAATTTAGTTTCTGATAACATTAGTTTTTTTAACAGATAATTAAGAATCATATTCAAAATCATGATAATAAAGGCCATGTTATTTTCTTTTATATAAATTGGCTTAGATATGTATGCCCATCAAATTATCCACATTAATTTAAGTCAATGAGCGAGGCAATGATTGAGAGGATAGCTGAGAGAGTTGGAATAAAATTCTAAGAAGAAATTGAAAAAAAAATTATTTATGATCTTTCAATCCATGGGTAAAACTTACCGTTAGAAACAATTATTGTGGTTTCTTTTATCATAAACAATTGCAAAGCAAAGCCACACTCATTGAACAAAATTGAAAGCATACATAAAAGTACTTTTACAACAATTTCCCACTATATTATAGAAATAAAAAATTAAGAAGACGGCCAAAAGGATAGCTCCATTATCTCATGATTTTTAGGGCACATTAGCATGGTTTATGGGCTCCTTTTCTTGTATTTATCTTTTAGTCATATATATATATATATATAGGATTTGGATTAGTTCGGTTGTGCGAAGTTTTTCATAATTTTCTCTCTGTGTATTTATAGCAGTAACTACCGATCACAATTTTTTTTTTAAAAAAAAAAAAAAATCAGTACAAAGTTGGCTCAACATCGAATTTATGTTTTATATATTAGAATTTGGATCTAGTACTGATTTGTTTGTGCTCAGCTTTTTATAATTTTCTGCCACGCGTGCATGTATAGCAATGAATGTTTAAAATTCAATTATTTATTAATTTTTATCTTATAATTATTAATCACAATTTAAAAAAATTTCAACATAAAACTCAGCATAATAATGAATCCAGGTCCTATATATTTTCTAAATAGTTAATACAAAAAGACATTCCTCTATATAAGTAACATAGTCTCTGAAAATATAGCCTATATCATTTCTCTCTTTCCATTTGCTTTGAAGTAAAAGAGAAGCAAAATTATGGGAGCTCTTGATTATCTCTCCAACTTCTGCACTGTCACCAGCACAAGAAGCAAACGAAAAGCAATGCAGGTATCCATCAGCAGCAACAATTAATTAAGCACTTAATTATTTTTAAATTTTCTTTTTGTGCTTGTAATTTGCTCTTCATATTAAAATTATAAATGGGGTTGTGTTATTTTATTATTATTTTTTTTTTTTTACCCAGACAGTTGAGATCAAAGTGAAAATGGACTGTGATGGCTGCGAAAGAAGAGTAAAAAATGCTGTTACCTCCATGAAAGGTTATATTATGAACATATATCTCTTGGATAAAATTTATTAACTCTCCCTCATATTTGTTTTTCTTCTGAATCAAAATTTTCTTACTTAGCTATCACCTAGTAGATATCACTACATATATAGTTATTATTTAGTGTGGACGTTTGCGTATTTTGAAATATAAATTTAATTGATTTACAGCTATTTAATACTTTTATTTTATTTTTAATAAAAAGAAAGGCGAATTACCATGAGAATATTTCTTAAAACTTTTTGTATTGTGTTTAAAAATTATTACAAATTTTATCACATTGAAGAAGATACTGTATCTTCTTTTCATATCAAATTCAGAGAAGAGAAAATTTACTTAATTGTTCAAGTCCAAACACTGTTTGTTATTTTATTTCATAAACATGAAATTATTATTATTTTTTTTGAAAAATATCACTTTTTAACTCAAAATTTGGGAAAAATTCATAAAAATCTAAAGATTTTTAAAATGTATCAATTTTCACTCAAAATCTTTAAAGTGTATCAATTTCCATAATCAATGATGGATGAATGATAATTTTCTCAAAATTTCATATATAAATTCATATATAACTATAGGTCTCAAGTGAAAATTCATATAGTTTAATGTTTTCGAATTTGACTAAATTTTCACTAAATTTTGGGTGGAAGAATGATAATTTTCCTTCTTCCAGTTATTTATTAGGATAGTTTATTGAATAATAAATACACCCTTTTGGTAGAGAATATTGATGGAGATTATAAGTTAGTTTATAAATATTACAATAAGAATAAAATTATATTATAAGCTCACCAAACTCAATATCAACCGGTAGAAAAGAGTACTAATTTATGATTTAATATGCAGGAGTAAAAACTGTAGAAGTGAACAGGAAGCAAAGCCGAGTGATAGTGAGCGGCTATATTGAGCCAAACAAGGTGTTAAAGAAAGTGAAGAGTACTGGAAAGAGAGCAGAATTTTGGCCTTATATCCCTCAACATCTTGTTCATTATCCTTATGTTTCTGGTGCTTATGACAAAAGGGCACCCGCCGGCTTTGTTAGGAATGTTGTACAAGCTTTTCCGGCCACCAATGCCGCTGAGGATAATCTTGTTTCCATCTTCAGTGATGATAATGTGAATGCATGTTCAATTATGTAAGAAAAAAGAGTACCATCTGAGTTTGTGAAGGTGATGAATAGTTTTTTTTTCCTGTGGCAAATTTCCTTCACATGAGTAATAATGATGAGTTGCTTACTCAAATATGATAATATATCATGAGTACTCTTATTAAAAGAGTGAAATGGGTAAGAGATTTTTCTACTGATATCAACTCTCTTAAAATTTTAAACCATGTAAATCAAAATCAGGAAAGAATCCAAGTCCTTAACTTGAAAAAATTTCACTTTATATTAAACAGTGTTGCTACAATATAATGTCCGAACAGGATGTCCGAAAGAGTTCTCGAACCTTTTCGAACATCTCGAATAATTTTCAATAGACATCATGAAGGAATTGATGCTACACTTTCTTTTGGTATGAAGTAATTAAAGGAGAAAAAAAGATGATGAGAAAGTTTGTTGCAAGTGGCTAGTACAATATTGTACTTCAAACAATGATGAGTTTCCCAGTTTCTAATATTTTCAAGTAAAATTAAAAAAAAAAAAAAAATACAAAGATATTGATTAAATTGATGATAAAATTATCATCCGATATCGTTTTGGTCTTTTTGATTTTTTTTTTAAATTTATCACAAAAAAAAAAAGATATTGTTTTGATGATAATTTTATCCCAATTTAGTTTTGTTTTAGTCTCCTTATAATTTTCAATTAAAAAATATGTTTTCTATAGGAAAAAAAGATTTATTCCCAATTGTCATTTCATAATTTCTTTTCACTTCTTGGTTCCCCTAGAATTAATAACCTCAGCATTGTTTATTGAAGGGGTAATTAAGGATATCATGACTTGCCTGGAATCCTATAAAAGTTGATGAACTTGAAAGGCATCTTCCCTACAACTTGATTGAGACACCTTAAATTTAATTCATATATTTCACTTAAATGATATGAATAATTTTCTTGGTAATGCTAACAATTTATTCAAAGGGGAGACAAGATTTTAGAAGGTGTTAGACTTGGAAAGAAGAATAAGATTCTCATTTAACCACTACAAATAAAAGGAAAAAAAAAGGCAACATATATATAAGTAACCACGAAAATGAGACACTGTGAATGAACCAAATAAATTAAGCTATGCTATGCAAAGCAATTTTGCTTTAGAATAATCAAGTTACAAATACAATTAGTAGTAGCATAATTATAGCATTAATTTCATATTGATGTTTGAGCTTTTTATCGTCAAGCTTAATTAAATTTGTAAGCCTTTGTTGTTTTGCAAGATGGTCAAATTTCCACCCATAAGTTCAGGTTCATACATGAAGGAATTGGGTTGTCGTGAATTTTATAAGACTTTAAGTGAGTTCTTTAAATGAAATTTCTATCAATAAAGGATAAAAAAAAATATAAATATCATATTATATATTAAAAATTGAAATTTTTCTATATTCGATGTCCTAATTTTAAATCAAATTTAAGAATAAACTAGAACCACCTCTGGGTTGATATTATAATCTAATACAGCAGCAAATTTTTATACGAATCAGAAAAGAAATACAAAGATGTTCAAACAAATTTTTTGCACCATTGACCCTAATGGCTTATGTATGGCAGTCAACAGTTTCAATTTTTTCAACAACACATCCGCAACTTCTGGCTTTATTTTTAATGGACTGACGTCGTTTACATTATTAAAATGATGATATTGTTAAATTATCTATATATATATATATATATATATTAATATTAAAGATAAGATGGATAAAATTAAAATTTATTTTTTATCCTCTTATCATTTCCCAAGATTTGAATTAAGATTACAAGCTAAATAAAGCTATTAGAAAATCATTCGATTAGGCTATTATTGACTCTTTTTTTTTAAAAATAAGTAATAGGAAGTGAACAAGTCCAAATATTTTTTTAACCTCTTACATTCCTCAAGTTCGGATGACAAACTTTTTATTAAAATACTTAAAAATCAATTCGACTACGTCTTTGTTGGCAAAAGTTAAATTATCATTATAGCTACACTATTTAAAATATGATCTCACACCAATATTTTCTTGACATATTTACAGTATCCCAATATCGTTATATCAGCGGCATTGAAGTTGAAATAATTATCACTGAACTTGAAATAAGTGACATTAAATTTGAAATTTCTAATATTGAACATGGAACATTTCAAGTTTATGTATCAATTTCAAATTTAATGGTAGAAATTTTAAGTTTAATGTTGTACCGAAATACATTAGCAAAACCCACATTTTCTTGTTGACTAAATCAAATTGACAAGCATTTGATTCGATATAATCCTAAAATTATTAACCATTTCGATCTTTATCCGATCAAATGTTATCAAATTGGACATATATAGTCATTGTCAATTAGGCTAATTATTTTAATTTTCCGGATGTGGCCGCTAAGTATCATAATGTTTTTTTTTTTTTTTAAATGTTGGAAATCCTGCCATTAAACCACTTTACTCGGGTTTAAGCGAAGCAGGTAAATCCTGCGGCTGTCCTAGATTCTTATAAGAAAAACATCTCTTGTATTCAAAATCATGACCTCAAAGACAGATTCTAAATCATACACCACCAAACCATATCCCTTGGGAATATATCATAATCTAATCATAAGAAAGTGACAAATAAATAAATTATGTTCATTATGCCCCCAAAGGAACAATGATTATGGGGGCACTAATCTTGGTTTGGAATAACCTTTGGTGATTAGGAAAGAGATTTATATCCAAAGAATAGCATTTTAATGCCTTTTTTACACTGTTTAGCTTATTAAAAATTGTCCACAATAAAGTGGAAGGAATTATCAAATTAGTTAAAAAAATATATATGTCATTGAAATTCCAATTGAAAAAGGAAGATATTTGAATTGTTTATTGATCACCAATTAAGTGGGAGAAAAAAAGTTTGGTGCACAGCCGAAGCAGCACCGTCCCATGGGTCCAAAGGAGGAATTTATTTGACAAAAAAAAAAAAAAAAATCAACATATATAAATTGACGGTTCAATAAATTTTATAAAATTCCATCAATATTTTTTTTTTTCACGTTGTGTTTGATTGGAACAGACACAGAAATCAAAATGATTATATTTAGCGATAGGGGTGAGCATCGGTTCCGGTTCTACCCGGAACTGGTTGGAACCGGACCGATTTTCCGGGTTTGGAATCGGAACCGATTGTAATCGGGTAGGTTTCGGTTCCAAATATGAAGGAACCGATTTTATCCGGGTAGGTTCCGATTCCAAAATGGTCGGAATCGGAACCGGACCAAAAAATATGCGTGCGTTATAAAATATATATAGGACCACACAAATCCCAAAACAGACATTGTCTGTCTACACATAGTTGAAAATGAATGAGAGCTATTAATGCAGTGTACGAAAGTTTATAAAGTGTTCTCAAATTGATGTTACATAAATAAAGCCACATCCATATGGATTTGATTATTTGTTCTGAGAATCTTCCATTTTGAACAATCTTTTTGGGTTTAAGAACGTGATGGGCTCATGAATTCAACCGGTTCTTAGTCATGATACCCAAAAGCCCAATAAGATTCTGACATGCGACCTTGGGAGCCTTTGTTGATTCTATTTTCTCAGAGACATGACATGTATATAACGACGTGCATTGTTATGGAATTGTAGCCAGATTTTGCTAATCCGAAGTTGGCAATTTTGGCTCTCAAGTCTGAGTCTAATAGAATTTTGATGCTTTTTATGTCATCGTGTTCAACTATTGGCCTAGTGTACGTGCTCATTTATGTATTGCATGCCACTTGTTACATCAATGGAAATCCTTAATCTTGTTTTCGTGTAGCTCATAGATGGAGAGAGTCAATTTCAATGTACTCGTAGATCAGATGGCAATATGCATCTTCATGTATAAACCTTCAAAACAATGATCTTGGTTTTGATATTAACAACGACTAGCACGCTAAAATAAATTTTATTTTAAAATAGGATAATTCGGAACCGGACCGGAATCGGATTGGAACCGAATAATAGGGTATCCTGTTTAATTGGGTATTCCGGGTAGGTTCCGGTTCTATGTGGAACCGGAACTGATTTTGCTCACCCCTATTTAACGAGATTTGAGAGTCAAATGTCGTCTAATATACAAGCCAAAACCATTGTCATAAATATTTATACAATTTAAACATCGATTAATCGATACTTAATCATAAATAATTACTTGAGTGATTTGATTTAACAGATTTTGACTGTTTTAGACTGATGTCGATTTTAACTGATTTTCAAAAATCATTAGATTTCAATTTTTAATTTATTTTTCAAATTTTTAATTTTTTTTAGGGTTTTAATTGATACCTTTGTGTGGAAAAGAGAAGGATTTTATTAGAAATGATAAAAAAATAGTGAGAATACGTTTCGATTTAAATTAATTATTACTGGGATATTAATATCCTTTAGCGTCAAAATATAATTTCGACGCTAAAGAGTTTAGCGTCGAAATTAGATTCAACACTAAAAGGTTGCACCTTTAGCGTCGAAATTCTATTTAGACGCTAAAGGGTTGACTCTTTAACGTCGAATTTATATTTCGACGCTAAATGTTATACTCTAAAAGGTTGCACCTTTAGCGTCGAAATAGTCGTTTGACGCTAAAAGTTCTAACATTTAGCGTTAAATCTCTATTTAGACGCTAAAGGGTTGATCGTTTAGCGTCCAAAAATAATTTCGACACTAAAGGGTTGCCCCTTTAGCGTCAAATTTTAATTTCGACGCTAAATGGTAAATTTAATTTTTTTCGAATTCCCATCTTCTAAAATTTGAATTTATCCCCTAATAAAATTAGATTTAAAATTTTGACATTTAGCGACGATTTTTCAACGCTAAAAATCAAATATTTCGACACTAAATGGTAAATTTAAATTTTAGAATTTAAAATTTTCAAATTCCCGCTTTCTAAAATTTAAATTTATCGCCTAATTAGATTAGATTTAAATTTTTGACATTTAGTGACGAAAGATCATTTCGTCGCTAAAAGTTATTTTTCCCTATAAATTCATTTGCTCTTTCATTTCTCCTATTATCACTTTCTTTCTCTCGTACTCTTATTTCCTCTTTAAAATTCTTATTTTCTTAAGTGTTTTGTTTGATTTTTTATATTTATATTAACATCCAATAATTTTTTCTTTGTAGGGGAATATGAAGATGAAGAAATGGTGAAAATGAAAAAAAATGAAAAACAAATGAAAGTGAAGATGAAGAATATGAAAGTGAAGATGGAGAAAATATATAGAAAATTATATTTTATCATTTTGTTTATTATTTTATTGTGATAAATTTTGTAATTTTATTTTTATATCAACAAAGATATCATTGTTATAATTTTTCATAATAAATTTGTAATAATGTTCTTATGTATTCTAAAAATCTAATTACTTTTGTAATGAAATTAGTTTGGAAATAATTTATAATGTCAATTTGTAATAATAATTTTCGTATGCCGCTAAAGGTAATAAATTACAATGCTAAAAGAAAAAATAAATAAATTTTTATTAATTACAAAATAATTTGGCGTCAAAAATATTCATTGCCAAATACATGCTTTAGCGTTGAAAATTATAATTTATCGTTGAGACTTTTTTGACGCAAAATATTGCACTTTAGCGTCAATTTTTTTTATTTCGACACTAATTATATTTCTTGTCCATGTTTTAGCGTCGAAAATTTTCGACGCTAATAACCTTTACCGTCAATATGATTTCTTTTAGCGTCAATATTTTTCTATGCTAAAAACCTTATTTTTTGTAGTGTGAAGTCTAATAGCAATATATGAAAACTAAACGGGGACTAACTGAGAACAAAATTATCAATAAAATAACGTAATTTTGATCTTTTTTTATATTTTTTATATTGTCACCAAAATGATATCGTTTTTATGATACTTTTGTCTCCATTTAATCATAATTTAGTCTCCTTAATCAAGAAAGAAACTGTAAAAAAAAAAGAAGTTATTATAACGCTCTTTCACATACATCAAAAGCATTGTACAAACCTCAAGGTACAATGTAAAGCTATTCGGAATTTCCCCTTGGACCAATTGATTTTTGAAAAATCAAATAAATTATTTAAAATAAATTATTTAAATAAACATTTTAATTTACTTTTTATGTGTGACTTATTTTAATTATGAATCATATTCATAATTAATATAAAAAAAATAGATAATAGATAATTATTTAAGAGCATAGAAGAATGTCTAGAGCAAGACAATAATGAGTGCATCAATTGGAGTTGAGTTTGAAGACGAAGATTGCAAACAAGAGTTTTTTCTTCCATTTTCTCTCTATCTTTATCTTGTATGTGTTCTTTGTCTTGTATTAATGATTAACTTGTATCTATTGAATATTATGAGTAGTTAATTCATTAAATATATGGTTATAATGGATTTTGAGCATGTTTAATTAATTCAATTGCATATTTTTATTCTTTTGGGATTGTTATTGATTATTTATTATTCTCTGTGCTTGAACGCACATTTTATTTGTTTGGCCATCAATAAAATAGTTTTGGTAAATCCTTAGGAACTCAACGGAGGGAATTTGGATTAGCCATGAGCGTGTGATCTTATTCTTTGAATAGATTTCCCTGCATGATAGACATATACCTAAAGGACATACGTAGGCAAGATTAGAAACTGACCTTAATGACTTTGGTTTAAATTAATTAACATAAACATATAGTTAATTGATTTTTTATGAATATATTTACATGACCATTGAAAGAGGTTTGTGAATAATTTAATATTTTAGGTTAATAATTAGTAAAGACAACCCAACTGAATGGAAAATGTCTGGACTCATTACGTGCATGCTTATATGAAGTTGTAACCCTAGGTTCTTCTATCTATAAGGTTTTCAAAGTCTGTTATTTGCGTTTTAGTTAATTTCAATTAAATTTCGAAAAATCAACTCTCATTCTCAATAGTTTAGTTTAAGTTAAGTAACTTAGTCTTAGTATTAATAAGAGAAATATTATGTTCATGTGGGTTAGACTTACGACTAATAATCACTATATTACTTGAACGATACGTGCGTTTGCGTGCTATATTTATAAAATCGCGATCACAAAGCCACTAATTTATAGACAAGCACTTATCTAATATTGGCTTAACCCCCAGCAAGATTCTAACACAACAATTACTGAAACAAAAACTCAGTTCACTTGCAAGTAAACTAAAAAAAACACCAAAGCACTCCAAAGTATCAAGAAACTGAACAAAAATTTGTAGAAACTAAAAGACCATATATATTTACTCGTACCATTTTGTAACATCCCCGATCTGGGAGATGTTACCGGCAGGGGATAGCAGTACTAACCCCATAGCCTTTCACTAACTACCTATAACTGATACTAATATACTTATTTTGATTTGACTATACTTTGTATGGGACCGTAGCCCAACTTGAAAATACTGAAAACAAACTCAACATTATTTATTGTACTTGATAACGTTTGATTTTACAATGACTACACACAACAAAACTTGTACAAGTTTCATATTTGACTATGACTCGTACTTGACTATTACTAAACATTTACTCAAACTCTGACTCAAACTGGTGGACTCCATACCCAGTGACTGCATCAGTATCCATCCTCTCGAGCTCGTCTTCCGAGAATCCTGCAAAACATAAAGACTGAAGTGGGGGTTAGATCGATTTTTCGATCTAAGTGAGTGAACTAAAAACGAAAAACTATTATAAAAACTTTTGGTTCTGAAACCGAAAACTCATAAAATAACTTTATAAGAAAACTTGTTTATGTTTTTAAAACTCTGAACTTCTTTCTTAAAATCTCTTATAAAAACTTATGTTTCGGGAAAACTTTATTTTCTAAAAGCTTTTTGAAAACTATATCTGAAATCTGAAATCTTTGTCTGAAATCTGTATCTCTGTCTGAAAAACTTGACGTATGAGGGCGTTACGTATCGCCGTCCCCCCATACACCTAACTGTAGCCAACAGTGCAAATCCATGACTTTGGGGCGTTACGTATCGCCGTCCCCCAAAGCATGCCACTACTGTCTCTGAAACTGGTGGTCTTAGGGCGTTACGTATCGCCGTCCCCCAAGACACAAACTAGAAATGGGGGTGCGAATCTATGCTACCACCCAAGCTCAGAACTAGAGTCCAGGTAAACGAACTTATGCCGCCATCCTGGCTCTGAAACTAGGATCTAGGGGCGTTACGTATCACCGTCCCCCTAGTCCTCTACATGTGCACATGTCATATATCCGTCAATTTCATATTGTCTCAAGTTACATACTGGGGTGAGATTTTCATGCCCCGAAAAACATGAAAATCATACTTTAAATCTTAAAACTGTAAACAATATTTTCTAAAAATCACTTACTTTCTCAAAACATATTGTAGGCACTGCATTTTTGCATGAAGCCCAATGATGATCCTCGTATGGAGGCACTACCTGAAAGTTACGGAATTCGCCGAAAACGAATGCCGGAAGGGAAAACTATAAAATTAGCACGTTGTCGGATTTGAACTCACTAGCTAGCCTCAGATTTGCTTAGTCAATTTCTGTTTCAAACCTTAGCCTCGACCCAAGAACCCCCACAACGCATGAAAGCCCATTTATCCTCAAAATACACGCCCACACCACACAAAGCCCATGCAACCCATCCACAAAGCCCACACGCCCAAGCTTTCCCAAAATAATAAAACACCATGCAAAACACATGTGCCAAATCCCTCTAAATCACCTTCCAAATTAAAAAAGATTTGAAATCCCTTAAGCACCTTAATATGGAAAGCAAATCTTGACACACAAGGGAAAAGAGAGAGAGAGAATGGCGGCCAATGAAGAGAGAATGAGAAAAGAAAACCCTAGAAGGCACAACCATAAACCCTAGGAGGCACAACCATAAACCCTAGGAGACATAACTATAAAAATGGGACCAAACCATCAAATGGGGACTCTTTTTTTCTTCATACACACACTCTCCGCAGTAAAAAAAAAAAACCAAAAACCCTAAGCTCTCTCTCAACCTCACACGGAATTAGCACACAAGAAACCCTAGAGACCTTGCACGGTAATTCAACACAGCTAAGCCCTGATCGACATAAAATATCAACACAAACAATAAAATACACCCTCAAGCCTCCACCAGAACGACAAAGCACCCCCATACAAGCACAAACCAACAAAGCACAACAAACCCTCAAGCCCCTCCACCGACTAGAACCAACCGACACTGCCAAACCACAAACAACAAATAACCAACATGAACAGAAGCAGCCATTCACCCTTCACTAAAACAACGACACATAACCCTTCCACCAAGCCCCCCACTGACCGAAACAAACCCTTCAAACCAGCGTAAAAAATAAAACCCTAGAACCAAAAAACCGTGAACCCTAGGACAACAAGAACATCACTAAGCACCAACCAGTAAGCAACGACCAAAGCAGCCCCATAATCGAACAAAAAACAGCCCGATAGCACCAAAAACCAAAGAAACCAGCCCCTAAAACTGAGAAGAAATCAACCATTCAGTCACCGAAATATCACACAAAACCAGCCTATAAAACCGAGACAAACCAGTCCATAATCACTACAAAACAGCCCCCTAAAACAGCAGCCCTATCACCGAAACAATGAGCCAAAATACAACCAAAAACAGAACCCGAAGCAGTGAAATAGTGAGCAAAAACAATGAACAAACAACCTAGAAAAAAATAAAGCTTTAATCCTTTCGGCGACGTCCTAACGCACTTTCGAGAAGCGACTTAAAAGGTAAGACCTGAGGGCACTCTTTACTATATCTATTTTGATGTTCTGGATGCGGCATGCTTGGTTGGACGTGAAATACGTCCAGCCGGGCATGCGAGGTCCTACATTAAAGATGGCCAAGGTCTTTGGTCACATTTTCTTTCTTTTATTTTTTGTTATTTATCTGTCTTGTCTATTTACTATTATTTATTATCCCACATTTATTCATCGTTATTTATTATTTCGTATTTATTTTTTGTTCTTTATCTTTTATTTAGTTATTCGCTTTCATTGTCATCTTAATATTCCGCCTTTAGTTTTATTTATATTTTGCTATATTATTTCGCATCTATTTTTATGTCCGTTTACATTACATTAATGGTTGTATGTATTATCCCTTACGGTATATCGGATGGAAACCAGACATAAATTCCGTAACAGAATCCGAATGGACGGTAATGCGGTCTGTACTTGGGATACAACTACACGTACCACTCGAAAAATACTCACAAATGTGTGTTTATATCATTATGGGTGCTATTGTCATGAGAACGTTCGAACATATTTTCAAACGTAACTCGAACGCAAGCATTCTGCCTCACTCCATTCGAACGCATTTTCGAACGCTACACGAACGTAAACTCTTTGGAATACTTCGTTCGAACGCGTTCTCGAATGCTACACGAACGCACGCACGCACACTGAATAACCTCTTTCTTTATATTTTATGCATTTTTATTTCTTTAATTATTTTGCATTATGCGCTTAATTATTTTGCATTTATTATTAACGTTTTTACTGTTCTTATAATTTAAATTATCGTACTTCTTTATTTAATATGCTTTTGGAACTATGTATTTACTTTTATTTATTTTCATGTTTATGAGTGTGCAAATTTGTGTGTTTATTTGAAGTATCGTACATGTGCTGCATAAGACTTGGTTATACTATTGTGTGAACCCGTCCATTATACTGGCATAAGTAAGGGACCATTCTAAACCTAACAGTTTGAGGTTTGTTGGGTTTCTCTAAGGTCCCAATGATCAATTTAAGCTATGAAACAATATGTGAATTCATCAAAGGAAGTTGCGGAATACTCACAATGATCGGTTGAGCGATGAGAGGAACAACGAAAGCTTTTTATACCATTTGAACTGCATGAAGCTCACAGCATTTACTCGTTTTGAGCTCCTCCATTTTAGGTCACCACCTCCAAGTGTGCTCCAAGCTCCAAGCTTCATTTGGTGATTCCTTGATCACAAGTGGGTTTCCCTATCACTTTAGGATGACTCCATTGTGTGCTAGCACTCATGATTTTGCAACAAAATCTTCACTTTTCTTCTCCTTTGTTCTCGGCAGTGTGCCAAAATTGAAGAAGAAATTGGCCTAAAGCCGTGAGTGAGAGAGGAGGGAAAGAGGCTCCAAAACTGTGAGAGGTTGAAGATGGAGAGAGATGTATTAATTGGTTTGTGTATCTAATACACAATTTTGATTTTCCAAAATCAATTAATTGATTTACCAAATTCAAAATTGGTAAATGGCATTAAAGCCAACCAACTACTTCCATCAATCAATCAAATGACAAGTTGTCACATCACTCAAAGTGACATGTGATTTGAAGCTTGATGTGACTAATGATTTGATGCTTGATGTGACTTGTGGGCCCCACTTGATTCGAAATGTGAGCGGCCCCGCAAACACTCCCGGGCTTGGATTCGCTAATTCAGAATTAACGAATTTTTCGTTGCGACGTAATTAAATCTAATTTAATTAAATAACTTTGCCTAGCAAAATTACTGTTCACGTCGCTAACAAATTAATTATAAATTAACTCGTTCGCCCGAATTAAAATCTAATTTCAATTCCGCGTCGAAATCTAATTTCGTATAATATATCGAATATATTATTTTATCGATTAATTCCAAATTAATCGTTCTCTCTCTTTAAATAATATTTTATCCCAGATAAAATATCTCCGCAATTAATCCAAGATTAATTTTCTCTCTCATCATTAATTAATCCCAGATTAATAAAGTGCGAGTCATATGTCATCGGTGAATCTTCGGGAAGCGGCCCATGAGATCCCCGGATATGTTGGCAGTAAATCCGGTCGTCTGACTATCCGAACACGTACGTACCTAGTACTACATTTTTACCGATTTTCAAGACAAGGTTGGCTTCTAGCAAAGCGCCATGCCTACCTAATTCTCCAGAAATATCCTTACAGGAATATGTGATCTATATCAGGCGTAGTATACGTAGTATTGCGTATTTCGATCCAGTATCGGATGTCACGTGCAAGGACTAGGACTACAAATGTGTATGCCCCGTACGAAGCACATATCAGATCTCTGGTAACTAGTCTCTATAATCGGATAAACATGACCTAGTCATAATATCCCGATAGCTGCAGCATATAAGAGAACGAGTTCCGTATCCTACGTGATCATCATCTCCACTATTACTGGAGTGATACTTCCATCCTGACATCACACCCAATACACTACGATTCTCAATATACCCAGAAGAGGCGTACACAGAATCTGTTAAAGCCCTGGACGACCAAAACCAAAGTATATTGATTGTCGCAAGTATTAGCGGTGCAAGTCTCAGGTTAAGACCAAATACACCTACCCTGATTCGGACTTCCATAGACACATAGTAATACTACCAATGTAATTCTGAGGGGTCTATCCAGAGCGAAGCTGTTTTCCGTACCATCGGTAAAACACAACCTCTTACTACACTTGCATGAGTATCCTATACCCAAAAATATGAGAACTATGCCGTTATGCCCTTACAACTCGCACAAGTGTAATACTAGTATATTCCGCATTATCGATGTCTAATCTCGATAATACTACGACTAGAGATATTTAATGATTAAACCTTTATGGATTGATACTGTCTCATATCATCTCAATCCAGGAACTAATCATATGGACCTTTCATCATTTATACATCTTGGTGATCTAATCACAAATGATAAAAGAGCAATTTCCTTTGTCACATAGTTAATTTGTACAACAACACCATGATCTGTACAAATAGTGACGCTATGGGTCATAATTGTCCAACAATCTCCCACTTGGCCTATAGCCAGTCACTCAAGTGTCTTACACCCGAACTATGTACGGTTCGCTCAAATTTATGCTAAGAAAATGCTTTTGTCAGCGGATTTGCATGATTATCATCTGATACGATTTATTCGATCATCACATCACCACGATGTATGATCCGAACGAATCAGATGTATGATCGAAGTATATATTTGGATCGTTGATAAGACCATTAATTCTTTAGCCTGCGATGTAGCCTAGCTCAGCCGCTAACAAAATTATATCTAATATAATTAGATTTTATTATCAATCCAGAAGGCTTCTATTGCTGCCTCGGTTGCAGCAATAATCCACTTCTGTTGTTTATTCGGTAACAGTATCTTGCTTGGAAGATTTCCAGCTCACTGTTCCATTATTCAAACTTCGTAGTACCGTTGTTATGAATTATTGTCGGTTATTTATCGGTTTGGAAACTTGCAGCAGTGATCCCGTTCACTTCAAGTTCTCTTTCTCCATAGTATAAGACAGCATCCTTAGTTCCTCTAAGATACTAACAGATATTCTTAACATCAATCCAATGACCATCACTTGGATTAGCCCGATTGTGACTCCATATGCTCAAAGCGTATGAGACACCAAGTCACGTACATTTTTCAATGTACAAGTTCTCGGAGAGTGCTAACAACTTTAAATCTATCCCAGTAGATCTTTATTCCTAGAATAAAGGTTGTTTCTCCCAAGAATTCTACGGAGAATTTTAATGAAAGCCAAGCTTTCACAGATTGTATTTATGGGAATATCATTTCCAAGAAATGATATGTCATTATTTCTTAGGACTTTCACTGTCAGTGCGCTCCCACTAACCTCCTTATATACACAAGAATCATTTTCGTTTTTGAATTAAATCATACACCATTATGATTACATCAAAATGATAATTCCAATAACTCTATGCTTGCTTCAATCCAGCCATGTATTGAATAACCCGCAAACCTTGTTTGCTAGTTTTGGTACGATAAAACTGTCAGGATATTGTAAACATCTGCCAAAAGGTTTCCAATTAAGGAAAGCAATTTTGACGTTCAGCTGACATATT
>SKCR01001212.1:0-107440 GCA_019454045.1 Zanthoxylum bungeanum
TTCGGGCCGGGTTGTGATTTAACCCTAAACCGTGATCACCCCTAACCCTAGGATCTTACAAAAGAATGCACCTATTGGACTTGACCGCAGGAACTAGCAACAAAGTCCTAAGTCTTTTACCAACAAACTATACCCTCTGAGGGCTCTTTTATAATAAATATATATGATTAATTTATTAATGTAAATGGCTGTATGTTCACGTAGTATTGGTTCTTCTTTGAACGAATTTTTAAAATATATGGTTTTCTATTCATAAAAGATATATATTTTTTAACTTGTTAAGTTATAATTGATATTAAATTCTTTAAAATTAGAATTTCTTAATTTTTAGTCTAAGTTTGGAGATCTCATTTGACTGTTGATCGCGTATAATTATTAATAGCCAGATGTCGAACCCACATAGACTTGATATTTATCTTATTAATACCAAGATTAACATACTTAACTTAATCTAAACTATTGAGAAGAGAATTTGAGTGATTAATCTAAAATTCAATTGAAGATTAAATAAAGTATAAACAATAATTTGGAGATAAATTTTATGAGCGAAAAGAACCTATGGTTGCAATTTCACCTAAGCATGCACCTAATGAGTTCATATATTTTTCATACAATTAGGTTATTAACCTAGAACGCTAAATTATTCACAAGCCTCTTTCGATGGTCATGTAAATATATTTATATTTAAACCAATTAACTATATGTCTATGTTAATTAAATTAAAACAAATTCCTTAAGAGTTCAAGTTCTAATAATTGGCTACGCATACCCTTTAGGTATATTTCTATCATACAGGAAAATCTATTCAACAAATAAATCACACACTATTATTTCCACAACTTATCTAAATTTTCTCTGTAAAGTTCTTAAGGATTTACCAAGATTATTCTATTATTTTTCAAACAAATAAAATAAGTATTCAAGCATAGAGAATAATAAATACTCAATAATAAACCCAAAGAATAAAAATATGTAAATAATTATTCAAACATGCTTAAGATTTTGTTCAACCCTAGATTTAATGAATTAGCTACTCATAATATTCAATAGATACAAGCTAACCATTATATAAAGTTAGAGAGAAAATGGAAGAAATAAACTCTCGTTTGCGGTCTTCGGCTTCAAACTCCAACTTCCATTGATGCACTTGTTCTTGTCTTGCTGTAAGCGTTTTTCTTTGCTCTGGAGGCTCCAAAATATGTTATGAGGCTTGATTTTATAGGGAAGTCTTGGAGTTATTTTGCATGTAGAAAACAGTTTCCCTATGATTCCGAAATTCATCAGGGGCATCGTGAAGTCAGAAGTGGTGTCACGACACCGGATCTTTTGGAAAAATATGTCGCCTTCATGTCTTGGGGTGTCGCGACGCCACTCCTCTATCAGGATGACTTATATACACATCGAGTCGCGCAATCTAATGTCAGAATTCGCGTTTTGACTCTAAATCTGTCTCAATTTACTTCATATTGTACAAATTTTATATTTTTTTTTGATTCCATTGAGTTTCGATATCATAAAACTCGAGGTAACTCATAGAACATCAAACTAGAAGGACGATATATATATATATTATATATATATTATATATATATATCTCGAGGTAACTCATAGAACATCAAAGTAGAAGGACTATATATATATATATATATATATATATATGATTTTTCTGGCAGGTTCATTTGGAGGAAACTAGTCACTATCAAATTTGTTAGGTATTTATTATTTATTATGTAAAAATGCATGCTGATGACTAAACTGCGACGTGCAAATTGGAACCAACTATTTTTCAAAATTTGTAATAAATCAGTCGTGTCCACTTAACAGACATTCTAGAAGGTGGTTCTCATTTTCAAATCCACTTATATTATTGCTTTGGGTAAATTTCTCATTTATTTTTTACCAGCACCCAGTGTGATTTTCTGCCGATTTTTCATTGATTATTAAGATATATTTAATAAATTTTCATATTTTACGGAAGAAATTGTCTCCACCATCGCCCCTTAATAATTTCATATTAAATAAGAATTTAGATGTAATTAAATTTTAATTATTTTTTATTATTAATTAATATACAAGTAATAAAAAATTATAAAAAAAAATTAACACAGTTAATAGAAAATTATAAAAAAAATAAATAAATTAACACAGTTAAACTTAACATGAAATCCAAATTTCCTAATATTTTCAAACTAATTTCTAAGACATCAATTTTGGTCAAAATATTCGTTCTCGGAGTAAGTAATTAGAGACCACGAGTTTTCTGATTATATATTAATTAGGAATATATGTTTTGTAAATTAATTCTTTCTAAACACTTTCTACGACTCTACCTACAAAACTCAAATCACCACTCACCGTTCAATGTGCGGAGCTTGTGAGAAAAAGTTATTCTGTAAATGAAATGAACTTTTATTTGGCATCAAATTCTGTAAATGAAATGAACTTTTATTTGGCATCAAATCATATGCGATAAGATAATTTAATCACTTAAAAATGAATGATCTTATTAAAAAAAAATAATTAAATCGTTGAAAATTTTACGGTTAAATCATTATTTTTGGACTTAAACGGAATAGATAAAATTACTTTATCGTGACATATCCCACTTTCAAAGACTAAAAGCCAAACTAATTAAGTTATTTGAAAAAAAATGGAAAAAAGAAACTAAGACACTTGGATCTTAGCAAGGAAGGGTGTCGAATCGTATCAATCATGGAAGGGTTTTGTCAACAAAAGAAATTATTATTTCTTTAATAAAATCTTATCACAGATCATTGATTGAAACTCTTAAGTTGAAAATTTGAATACAAAAGGTCATTTTTAACATGTAAAATTTTTGACTCATTTGTATGATAGTCAATGCATATATACAAAATGATACTTAGATCTCAAATAATGCCACTTTTATCACTTATTTATTATTTTTATTTACTCTTTACTATTATTAGTCTAGTATTTTGTATTTGTTTAAGCGTAGAAAGGGTTAATTTGTTTGTTAAAAAAAATTACATTTATCATTCGACAATAAAATTTGAAAATTAAAATTTTAATATTAGGAATGTTATATGGGTTATTTAAAAAAAAGGACCTAAGTGGTAAAAATGGAAAATAATAAGAACCTAATGTCCTTCTAAAAAAGAAATATATTTCTGATAAGTTTTATGAATTTTAAGAGCAGGTGGGAGATTGCCCAACAGACCCACCTCACTTGATGGAAAAAAAAAAGAGAAAAATAAAAATAAAGAGAGAGAGATAAAATTTACAGTTACTTTTATAAAATTCCAGTAGATAAAAAATTTAGATAATTAATCAATTAATATTATTTTAATATCGATAAATTGAAAATGTTAAGTTTTGATCATCTTTGATCATTTTAGTTAAACTTTCATGAGATATCATTTCATATTAGATTAATTAAAGATTAATAATCATATTAATAATTTAGTACTGATAAATCATGTAGTAATATAATTTAATGTAAAATAAATAAAAGTTGAAGTTAAAATAATTTTTGTGAGTATTTTGGTACTCACTTAGAAGGTAAAATAGTCAAATTATACTTATGTCGGTAAAAGACATAAGTCACAAAAAAAAAAGAAATTAATGATAATTTAGTTAGTCAAAATTTCTTTTTCATTTGAAATTGTTAAAAATGTATATAAGTCACAAAAAAAGAAATTAATGATAATTTAGTTAGTCAAAATTTATTCTTCAATAAAATTTTTTTTTTAAAAAAAATATACAATAAAATAGTAATATTTTGCGTGCATCCGGACAATAAAAATTAGTATTTTATGTGCATCCGAATAATATATTGTCCACTTATATTTGACCTGAGAATAATTATATATATATATATATATATAAAGTTAGGTGGGAATATAATCATCCTTCGAGAACGAGTTTAACAAATATTAAAATAACTTAATGAAAAATTTTGAAAATTTGAGAAGAAATTCATATCTATATATGACGTTAGATCAACAGGGTAGTTCATGAATCGGTCCATATTTCGATATCCAACGCTAATTTTATATTTTGAGATTCCTAACTATAACATATATAATAATAATAATAATTAAGACCCTTACACATTGTATGGGCCAAATTTGGTCCAAGGATAATTTCGCCCTTTCACTTAAGGCCCACTGTTAAATACACATCTGAGGTCCCATAACCGAACCCAGAGACACTACGCAGGCCCATGCCCAATGAGTGGCAACATCTATGACCAAAAGGTCATCCAACGGCCAGATCACTTAATGACTAACCTCATAAACAAGGGCCAGCCGTTTCAGTCTACCAACCGGCGATTGCTCTAACTACCCCTCATGAAAGCGCAATTGTAACCGTCTCCCAACAGATAGGAAATCAAGGAGCAATAAATGCCCATGGTCCCTTGAAAGCGAGTATATAAACGAGGAAGAGGTGAGGAGAAAGGGGTTCTCATTTTTCTCACTTAGCTCAATACTACTCTCTCTACAAGCGCTCTCTCTAAACACCTCCTCCACCGCCCTCACGGCAGCAATCGGAGTTCAAGGTACCTGTAGACGCTGATTTTCACCGAGGCCTACAATTGAGATTTAGTATGGAGTGGGCACTGGCGATCCTGCAAAACAAAGATGTAGAGTGAGCGGGAGCACTGCCCACCGGTGTGGTGGGTGCCGGGGGCACTCCGACGCTCAAGTCAGTGAAGGTATTAAGGAGTTAGAAAGTGGGAAGTCAAAGGTTGGATACTACCTTGAGCTTCTTGGTGCCGTGAGGGCGGTCAATCGGTGGTGTAGTGAGCTTGAGGATGTCTCAAGGCTGTGAGTATGAGAGCTCCAAGTCCCCCCTCTTCCTCCTGGACCCTCTTCTCTTATATACATGCCTTTTGTGTGCATTTACTGCTCTTTGATTTCTTGTCCGTTGGGCGTCGATAACAGTTGACTTCATGAAGGGCATTTAGTGCATTTGCCCGTTTGTAGGCTGAAACGGCTGGCTCTTGTTTATGAGGCTAGACTTTAAGTGGACTGGCCTTTGGACGGTCCTTCTGTTACAGGTGTTGAAACTTATTGGGCCTGGGCCTGTTTAATGTCTTTAGGGTTTGATTAGGAGGCTTCAGGGGTGCATTTAGCAGTAGGCCTGAAGTGAAAGACCGAAATTACCCTTGGGCCAATTTTGGCCCGTACAGTTTGTCCCCTACTCTCTAAGTCAATGTGTCTTTGGCTTGGAGAGTACTTGACGCGTGTGTCGCTTGGGACGAGGCCGTAGTATGTAAGTGCACTCGAGCATCGATGCTACCTTGACTTGACATGATCCTATGGGGGATGTCCCTAGTCGACTGAACCAGATGAAGGCTCAGGATATAAGTCATACGACATATGTAGTCCATGTCTACAACTTGAATTGACATGAGTCTACGGGGGATGTCCCCGGTCGACCGGACTTGATGAGTCCAGGAATATATATCATACGACATGAGTAGTTCATGTCTATGACTTGACTCGACATGAGTCTATGGGGATGTCCCCGGTCGACTGAACTTGATGAGTCCAGGAGTACATATCATACGACACGAGTAGTTCATGTCTATGACTTGACTCGACATGAGTCTGTGGGGGATGTCCCCGGTCGACCAGACTTGATGAGTCCAGGAATATATATCATACGACATGAGTAGTTCATGTCTATGACTTGACTCGACATGAGTCTGTGGGGATGTCCCCGGTCGACCGGACTTGATGAGTCCAGGAATATATATCATACGACATGAGTAGTTCATGTCTATGACTTGACTCGACATGAGTCTGTGGGGGATGTCCCCGGTCGACCGGACTTGATGAGTCCAGGAATATATATCATACGACATGAGTAGTTCATGTATATACCATGGGGGATGTCCCTGGTCGACTGGTCTTGATGAGTCCAGGAAGATATAATTCATACGACATGTGTTAATCCATGTCTATACCATGGGGGATGTCCCTGGTCGACTGGTCTTGATGAGACCAGGAAGTTATAAGTCATACGACATGGGTAATCCATGTCTACAACTTGACTCGACATGAGTCCATGGGGGATGTCCCCGGTCGACTGAACCAGATGAAAGTTCAGGATATAAGTCATACGACATACGTAGTCAGTGTCTACAACTTGACTCGACATGAGTCAATGGGGGAATGTCCCCGGTCGACTAGACTTGATGAGACCAGGACATCCTCCATACTGCTTGTCAAGGAGCAGAGGAGTCTAAGCAGGTTTTAATTCTACTACTCTCGATGAAAGTACATTATAGTCTACACTCCATTTGACCCGATGAAGGTCCAAGAAAAAGTCTACACTATACACACTCTTGAAGAAAGTACAAGGGAATTCAACATTTCTTTATATCTGATGTAGGTAAGTGGAGAGTCTATAAACTCTAGTCATGATGAAGATTCATGAGGGTTTTCACTCATCATCCTACATTATCTAAACGTGGGTCAATGGGGGTCTTTTCTCCACTAGACCTGATGATAGTCTGTGAAGGTCTTTCTTTATCATGCTACAAAACCTGATAATGGTCCATGAGACTACTGTCGAATGAAATTGTCGAACGGACCTGATGAAGGTCTAAAGGAGTCATCACTCACTCTCCAAAATTTGATGGAGGTCCATAAGACTACTGTTGAATGAACCTGTAGTATGGACTTGATGAATGCCTTTCAAGGTCATCTTTTACTTATACTTAGACCTAAAGAAGACCTAGGATACTACAATGGGATGAGCTTGGTTAAGGTCATCACTCTTCATTATTGCTGAATAGACTTGACTAATGGACTAGGTGAAATTCTAGGGTCATCATTCCTGACTCCACTATATCTAAGGAAAGTCAAAGTGGGTTTCACTCCTCATACTACGATACCTGCTAAATATCAATGAGGGTCTTTATTCCGCATACTACAATCCTTACTCAGGGTCTAAGGTCGAATAGACCTCATGGAGGTCCAAAATAATTTCCACTCTACCTACTAGATGAAGGTTGGTCGATTGATCCTGATGTAGGTTCAAATGATCTTTCATTCTAGGCATGATAAAATATTCCCCATGTAGTCTAGAATTGGTAATATTAAATCAACGTAGTATGGAAAAGTTGACTAACCTTTCATGTCGTCTGAGAAAGAGATGGTAATTTTCTTTATGTATCGTGGGTCAATGGCCATCCACCTTGCCTTTATGCCCAGCCTTTATTTATGTCCTACTGTGTGGCACATTCGTCTAATGTCTGGCTTGTATATTGGTCTCATCGAGTGGCACGTTCAAACATTGCGAAATCTTATCTGGTCCGTGAATCTTATAATACTAAAGCACTTAGTCTTCAGACAAAAACTATCTTGTCGGCCAATCTTTACTGTAATTCTCCCAACTTGTACAAAATCTCGTGCATGTCGGCAGAACAAAACCAGCCCATTCACGCATGGAGTGAAATTTCCCGACCACATGCGACTATAAGGTTGAAACCCCATTCGCGCCAGCCCATTTCGTTGTCACAGCAGGCCACGGATTCCAGCCCATGCGTCAGTGCACTTCAATCACGATCAAGAAGCAAGCCAGCCGCCAATATGCAGTCCAGTACGGCCTAAAAGCCTCAGTATGAAACTGGCCCAATTGTCTAAGTCACGACCAGCCCACACTAGCTTAAGCTACAGTCCACGCTTTAAAACAAACCCTGCACTTATTTATCTAGATCACGCACATAATCTATGTTCTCACGTGCTCATAATGTGCTTATAACGTCAATCAGGCAAGAAAACGCAGCCCATGTGCTTCTTAGCGTCCAGTCTATGGAAACCATAATTGTGGGCCTACATTGATAGTAACCCACTTAACACACAAGGAAACCACATTGAAACTGCGGCAAGCCAAGATGGCCCAAGAAGTTACCCACTAGCAGGTTCCAACAATTTAAACTTGAAGACCTCTCATGAGTCCCACATCGCCTAGGAACCAGGAGTGATTTTCAATGGAACCACCCATAAGCTTTATATTATACTCATCCAAACCGCAAATCCCAACATCCAGAATAAAAGATATATCTTCCCGGAGAACCAATAACAATTTCCAGCCTTCATGCGACCGACAAACATATTTTTCGAGATTTTTTCTTACAAAAATCCCTTATACGCTGGTTACTCCTCTACCATATTTGTTTTAACGAGATTCAATCTCTTACTCGACGACGACGCTAGCAATTGATGATTTATCAAAGTCAGTGTCGGCGGAGGATACCCGAGCCGACAAACTTGGTTTATACATATCGTGCAGTGAGTCAACTGTTAGTAAAAGTCCAGTGTTGAGCTTCTTTCCTTCATAGGTCTTTCTTGTTCAGCCTACAGTCTTGCTCATGGTAGGCTGGCTTTATGCATCTATGGGTTGTTGGCGTTCGGAGTGGAGCAATTGTTGTATGTAGTTTTTTTTTTATAAAAAAGGAAGTGAGCTTCTACTTGGCGTGGGGTGGACCCCTTCCTGCAAGCTCCTCCACGTGGCTGGTGCATGGATTGTAGTACTTTGATGAAGTTCAGTCTACACCTCGTGGATAGCTTTGTAAGTAGGCTGAAATTTACCTAAGTGTGTATGGCGAGTGGGTCATTTAATTTTTTCATGAGGATTTTTTATTCAAATTTTGCTTGCTTACAGGATGAGCTTTTGCATACGACTTCAATTGTGTGAATGTAGTTTTGGCAAGTGATCCGCCTGCTGGGATGATAACTTGATTTTTTGAGCTTGTCTAAAGTTTTTGGCTTGTTCTGGGCTTAAGGTTATTTTTGATGATCGTTGGTTATCCATTGGCTGTGACATAGTATGGGTTATTTTTGGATTGTTGTTTTTACAAGTGGGCTGAAGTGGGCTTGTTTTTTTTTTTTTTTTTTTAAAAAAAAACAAAATGCTGGCAACTGATCATAAAGTATCATCACGGAATATTGAAGAATATTCACACGACAAGCTAGTGCAGTATGTATGGCTTGGAGGAAGCCGAACGGTCGTTGGTTATCATTGATCAATTTAACTTTGCAAACGGCGCACTGGATCATGGTGTATAATGAACCGGTTCAATGCAGGTTTTGGGCTTCCAATTAAAATATTGTAGGCGAGAATGGGAGCTTCGAGGCATCCTTAGGCGGGAGCCTGAGGCGCCAAATTGAGAGTGGCATAAAAGAAAGCTTGCGTGGCTCATTTGTCTCATGCCAAATCTTCATTTGGAGCATCCTCTGTAAGCCGAGTCTATCGTGTCGAGTGGAAATTCGGCCAATGGCTAACCCTTCTTTTATATCTTGTTGACTGGAACCTTAGCCTCTAGCTAGGATTTTTTCCTTGTCGTATGAAGTGGAACCTTAAACTCTAGCCAGGACTTCTTTCTTGTCGTATGGAGTGGAACCTCAGACTCTAGCTAGGACTTCTTCCTTGTCGTATGGAGTGAACCTCAGCCATCTAGCTAGGATTTTTTTTTTCTTACGTCGAACGAGTTTCACAGACAAGTGTCATGCCTCATATGTGGAGTGTCGATTGTGATTTTTAATAAGTGACGAGCTGGAAAAGTTGATTGGGAAGTTGGGGAGATTTGTTCCAATTGCTTCTTGAGGGTTGTTTTTGAGCTTCGTCTGGCTTGATTCCCTCCTTCCGAGGTGCGTAATCGTTCTTGGAGTATTGCCAGCTGTGTGGCCACGTGATCTGATGTTTGCTCACTGCTAGAAGCCATGGTTGGCTGTGTTTTAAGAACCGTAGACTGAGAGATCTTTGCCTGCTATGAATCGCTAAGGCCCCACGGTGGGCGCCAAACTGTAGACGCTGATTTTCACCGAGGCCTACAATTGAGATTTAGTATGGAGGGGGCACTGGCGATCCTGCAAAACAAAGATGTAGAGTGAGCGGGAGCACTGCCCACCGGTGTGGTGGGTGCCGGGGGCACTCCGACGCTCAAGTCAGTGAAGGTATTAAGGAGTTAGAAAGTGGGAAGTCAAAGGTTGGATACTACCTTGAGCTTCTTGGTGCCGTGAGGGCGGTCAATCGGTGGTGTAGTGAGCTTGAGGATGTCTCAAGGCTGTGTGAGTATGAGAGCTCCAAGTCCCCCCCTTCCTCCTGGACCCTCTTCTCTTATATACATGCCTTTTGTGTGCATTTACTGCTCTTTGATTTCTTGTCCGTTGGGCGTCGATAACAGTTGACTTCATGAAGGGCATTTAGTGCATTTGCCCGTTTGTAGGCTGAAACGGCTGGCTCTTGTTTATGAGGCTAGACTTTTAAGTGGACTGGCCTTTGGACGGTCCTTCTGTTACAGGTGTTGAAACTTATTGGGCCTGGGCCTGTTTAATGTCTTTAGGGTTTGATTAGGAGGCTTCAGGGGTGCATTTAGCAGTAGGCCTGAAGTGAAAGATCGAAATTACCCTTGGGCCAATTTTGGCCCGTACAGTACCATCTAACCTTGTCCTCCTCTCTATTACACCCATCGTTCGTTTACAGACTTGGGCGTCGGAGTGCCTACGGCATCCACCACACCGGTGGGTAGTATCTCCACGCTCACTCTACTTTCTTTGTTTGCAGGATCGCCAGTGCCCCCACTCCTTACGAAATCTCAATTGTAGGCCTCGGTGAAAATCAGCGTCTACAGTTTGGTGCCCACCGTGGGGCTTTAGCGATTCACAGCAAACCAAAGTTCCAGTCATAGAAACGAATTTCCAAAGCATAAACATAGCATCAAGCGGCGAGCCGTCAGACTCAATGGCCAACCAGTTGGCCCTTCTTCAAGAACGCTTACGCATACTTGAAGACGAGAAATTCAGCCATGAAGACCACTAATGGCGACCTTCAAAGGCAGTTGGAGCGAGCGACTCACCACTCCTCGCGACCAGTTGGGATCGATGAGTCCCTCTGAAGCTCCAGGTCGACGACAGAATCCAGCGGGGGGTCTAGAGCTGGAGTGAGATGGAGGCTCACTGCAAGAAAATCAACCGACAGGCCGCATAAGCATTCACCAGAGTCTTCCAACCGACGTAGTGACGACTACGACCATACGTCAGGAGATGGAAGAATTTAAGGAGGCCATTCTGGCGAGTATATCAGGGGTCAGGTTACCGCTGAGAAAGAGCAGGTCAAGAGCTTTGGCCGATACTCCATTTGACGAAGGGATTAATTCCGTGGAACTTCCCCGAAAGTTTAGCCCCCCGGAGATGAAACTGTACGATGGATCAACCGACCCTGATGACCATATAATCCATTTCAAGTACAAGATGATGTCCATGAGCCTCACTCCCCATCAAAGAGAAGCGGGCTTATGCCGAGGTTTTGGGGAAACGCTAGTTGGTCCAGCCCTCACTTGGTTTATAAACCTGCCCTTTGGGTCCATTGGATCCTACAAAGATTTGGCAGACAAGTTTGTTGCGCACTTTGCTAGCTCATGCAAGTTCGAGAAGACGACAGACGACCTCACCTTGATCCAACAGCGGAAGGGAGAGTCCCTTCGAAGCTACGTCTCGTGATTCAACAAAGAGAGAATAGCTATCCCAAACCCCCCACCAGCCGACAGCAGCAGTAGAAGCATTCAGGAATGGCTTGCAGGCGGACAGTAGCCTCTATAAGAAGCTGACGAAAAATCGGTGCTACACGATAGATCAGGCTTTGACGAAAGCCTGAACGGAGATCAGATGGGAAGAAGATAGGAGAAACATGAGTAGAGAAAGATCTTCTAACATTCGGGAGAGGGAGGGGAGTGGGTCTTTCCAGGCGACCAAATGAGACTTTTAAGGGAAGCATGCAATCTTCCGACCGGAGGCCTTACCGTCCGAAGGATACCCGTCCCTACAACAGAACACTCAATCACATGTCTGTTACCTTCGACAGAAGAGATGGGTCCTCAAACGTCACCACACTACTCCCAGACTACAACTTCACAGTCTCGCCAGGAGAACTCGTTTCAGTCCTCAGGAAGATGGGAAATGAAGTCAAGTGGCCTCCACGGTCAATGGACAATTTAGGGAAGAAGGAAACCAGCAGATGGTGTGAGTTCCACCGAGATTACGGCCACACGACGGCTGACTGCATCGCTTTGAGGCTGGAAGTCCTAGAGCTACTAAATAAAGGACACTTAAGAGACTTGCTGACTGAAAAGGGAAAAACTACCTTGGCCCAGAGGGAAGATCGAGTGGAAGCTCCAATGCCGCCTCCAATCAACAACACACCGTCAACGTCATTTCCGGAGGTTCAGAAGTGAGTGGAGTTTCTTATTCGGCAGCGAAACGGCAAACGAGGATGATTTTCTCCGTCCTCTCGGACCACGAGCGAGCTGTTTCGGGGGGTCACACCGGCTGGTGATTGAATTTTCGGATGACCAATTGACTAGCCATGTCAATCCTCACCATGATGCCTTGGTGATATCCCTTCAAGTGGCCAACTTTATGGTCAAGAGGGTACTGGTCGATACCGAGTCATCCGCCAATATTGTCTTTTGGTCAGCACTCAATGACATGGGAGGAGGATCAGAGAAAATGAGTCGACGATCCACTGTTTTGATTGGTTTCAGCGGAGAGCAAAAGTTCACAATGGGCGAGATTTGTCTTCCAGTGTATGCAGGAGGGGCGAACAAAATGGTTACGTTCCTGGTCCTAGATTGCCCGTCAGCCTACAACATAATAGTGGGACGACCGTGGATTCATGAGATGCGAGCGGTTTCCTCTACTTACCACCAAGTGCTGAAATTTCCAACTGAATGGGGAGTCCAGGAGATTAAAGGAGATCAACTTGCTTCAAGGATGTGCTACCAGACGACCCTGAAGCCCAAAACTCAGTCGACATAGCAATTACAGGAGGGGTCTCGTCGAGAGAATGTTAATGAACCTAAGGTAGAGGAACTCGACGAAATCCAGATTCATCCACAATTCCCAGACCACAAGACCCGTGTCGGAGCCAACCTGGAACCGTTGCTGCGAGTAAAGTTAGTAGAATTCCTACAGAAGCACCACGATTGTTTTGCTTGGTCGCATGAAGATATGACAGGTATTGACCCAGAGTTGATGACGCACGAACTGCATATAGACCCGTCCTTTCCACCCGTCAAGCAGAAGAGAATGAAGTTCGCTCCAGAGAGGAACCGGGTAATCGATGAAGAAGTGCATAAGCTGTTGGAGAATGGAGAGTTCAGAGAGGTGCAGTATTCGGAATGGTTGGAAAACATCGTAGTCGTGCGAAAGAAGAACGGGAAATGGCGAGTTTGTATCGACTTCACCGACTTGAAAAAAGCGTGCCCGAAAAATTCATTTCCCCTACCATATATAGATTCACTGGTCGACGCGACAGCTGGGCATGAGCTTTTGAGTTTCATGGATGCATATTCCGGCTACAACTAAATACTGATGCATCCGAATGATCAAGAAAAAACGGGTTTCATCACCAACAGAGGGATCTACTGCTACAAAGTGATGCCATTTGGATTGAAGAATGTGGGCACTACCTACCAGCGACTGGTAAACAAAATGTTCAGCCGACAGATTGGGACGACAATGGAAGTGTATATCGATGACATACTGGTGAAATCTTTGCTAGCCGACCAGCACTTGGAACATCTTGAGGAAGCTTTTGGAGTAATGAAGAAGTATGTAATGAAGCTCAACCCGACCAAATGTGCTTTCGGGGTAGCTTCGGGAAAATTTCTGGGGTACCTGGTCACACGGCGAAGAATTGAAGCCAATCCGGAACAGATAAGGTCTATTCTAAACATTCCGTCTCCGTCGAATCAGAAAGAAATCATGCGGCTTACATGAAGAGTAGCGGCTCTCAACAGGTTCATTTCCAAGTCGACCGACAAGAGTTTTCTGTTCTTCGCTACGCTTGGAAAGTCAAAGAAATTCGAATGGACTCAGGATTGCGAAGAGGCCCTAACCAGACTGGAAGAATACCTGACCACGCCACCACTCTTATCAAAGCCACTCGACGGAGAGAGGTTGTATGTGTATCTTGGGGGTTTCTCCTCAAGCAGTTAGCGCGGTATTAGTTAAGGAAGTTGGGGGTTCACAGCATCCAGTCTACTATGTGAGCAGAGCCCTGCTTGATACGGAGACACGGTATACCCAAATGGAATGACTGGTCTTAGCCTTGGTCATGGCAGCACGGAAACTCCGCTCTTACTTCCAGGGCCACCCAATCATTGTCTACTCCACTTATCCTTTACGGAGTATCCTTCATAAGCCCGAGCTGTCTGAGAGATTGACCAAATGGGCTGTTGAACTCGGGGAATGTGACATCACGTATCAACCACGAGTGGCTATCAAGTCCCAAGCGCTTGCAGACTTCGTGGCGGATTTCAGTCCAGGCGTGCCAGTAGAAGGGGAGAATGAATTGCTTACTGTCGACTCGGCTGCGGTATGGAAATTAACAGTGGATGGGTCATCCAACAGTCGAGGTTCTGGTTTAGGGGTAGTAATCACCACACCTGAAGGGAACTTAATTCAACAAGCTTTCAGGTGTGGCTTCCAGGCTACGAAGAATGAAGCTGAGTATGAAGCACTGATAGCCGGATTAGAATTACTTAAGGAATTGGGGGCAAAGAGAGTGGAGGCGACGTCCGATTCACAACTTATTGTTAATCAACTTCAAGGAACCTACCAGGCCAGAGGGGCTCAGATGGCAGCATATTTATCCAAAGTAAAAGAGGTCCAAGCGGCTTTCGAATCTTTCAAAATCTCACAAATCCTCAAGATCCAGAATACCCATGCAGACACTATGGCAACACTCGGGTCGACTCTACAGGAAGGGAAGATCCAAGCCATCTCCGTGGCGTATCTTCAATGGCCAGCCATAGTAAGGACTGGAGCGAGCGCCATATCCCACCTCACGGAAAATCGGTCGTGGATGACTCCCTTGATCGAATATTTGAATACTGGAACACTGCCAGCAGACAAAACTGTTGCCCGGAGAGTAATGAAACAGGCTGCGAGGTTTGTTCTACACGACAATCAACTTTTGAGAAGATCAATCGGTGGGCCGTACCTCAAGTGCCTTTCACCTGAAGAGGCTCAGTACGTTTTGGCCGAACTGCATGAGGGGGGCAATGTAGGAATCACTCGGGCGGAAGAAGTCTTGCATGTCAAGCCCACACAGTTGGGTATTATTGGCCGACTATACGAGCCGACGCGGCGTCCTATGCTAGAAATTGTGAAAAGTGCCAAAGGTTCGCACTAGCCTCCAGATTGCCTCCCGAAAGACTCAACCCTACCCTGGCTCTCTAGCCATTCATGAAGTGGGGAATGACTATTGTTGGGAAGCTACCAGTCGCCTCTGGGCAAAGAGTCTACATGCTTGTCTTAACTGATTACTACTCCAAATGGATAGAAGCAGAGGCCTTTGCCAGGGTAAGAGATCGAGAGGTGCAAGGATTCGTCTGGAAGAACATTATTTGTCGTTTCGGCATACCGAGGGAGATTGTCACGGATAATGGGTCTCAATTCATCAGTCATCGTTTCCAGGATTTTTGCAAGACATGGGGGATCAGACTCAGCTTTTCCACTCCACGCTATCCACAAGCAAACGGGCAAGCTGAATCTTCTAATAAAACGCTGATGAACACGCTGAAGAAAAGGTTGGAGAAGGCGAAAGGAGCATGGGCAGATGAACTCCCCGGTGTGCTGTGGGCTTATCGGACGACAGTCAGGTCATCGACTGGAGAAACACCCTTCTCCATGACCTTCGGCACAGAAGTCGTCATTCCAACTGACGTAGGGGTACCGTCACCTCGATACTAGTGGGTCAATGAAGAAACAAACCAGTAGCTCATTACCGAAGCACTCGACACCATTGAAGAATTGAGGGAAAATGCATCAGTCAGACTTGCAGCCAGTCGACAGAAGATGTGCAAATACTTCAACAAGAACGTGAGATATAGAAACTTCAAGGAAGGCGATTGGGTCCTTCGATGAGTCTTCCAGAATACGAAGGAAGCTAATGACGGAAAGTTGGGATCCACTTGGGAAGGCCCATACGTTATCAAAAAAGTAGTGGGCCACGGAGCCTACAGATTGGAAAAAGAGGATGGAAGTCGAGTCCAGAACAGCTGGAATGCCCTCCATCTCAAGAAGCTTCATCGATGATCTCGAGACATCACTGTCTCCTTATGGAAATAAAGCGATTCAACTCGCTGTTGTTTGATGTTGCTTAATACTTGTTTCAATTGTTACTTAAGCCATTTTGAAGTTAATAACATGGTCTCCTTTCCTTAACTCAGTTAATAGAAGCAGTAAATAAATGCGACTCCAGGCGATGTCCAAACGACAACTGAAAGTTTCATTCACAAATCAAAATATTAGTTTATACAAAGTTTGGAATACGACAACATTCCGAGCAAAAATGCGTTACAGAGGAAGATCTACTTCAAATCAATCTTCTGGCCTTTCAACAGGCCTGGTTGAGTCAGTTGGATTTGCAGGGTGGCCAATCTCCATCGCAGGCCCCACCAAGGTTGGATAACGAGACCGCATCCCAATCGACTCGAAAATGAGCCAAATCTACTTCATTGACCTTCCTCTGGTCCAGTCGACATGTAGCCTCGAATTGGTTCCCATCCTGTACCAAGCAAATGGATGACTTACAGGCCCCACCAAGGCTGGATAACGAGAGACCGCATCCCAATCGACTCGAAAAGGAGCGCGAATCTACTTCATTGACCTTCCTCTGGTCCAGACGACACATAGCCTCGTTTTGGTCCCTCTTTGATACCAAACGGGTGAAAAACTTTCTGGCCTTATCAAGTCCAGTCGACTGGGGACATCCCCCACGGACTCACATCGAGTCGAGTCAATGACATAGGTTACGCATGTCGTATGACTTAAAACTCCCTGGCCTCATCAAGTCCAGTCGACTGGGGACATCCCCCACGAACTCACATCGAGTCGAGTCAATGACATGGGTTACGCATGTCGTATGACTTAAAACTCCCTGGCCTCATCAAGTCCAGTCGATTGGGGCCATCCCCCACGGACTCACATCGAGTCGAGTCAATGACATGGGTTACGCATGTCGTATGACTTAAAACTCTCTGGCCTCATCAAGTCTAGTCGATTGGGGACATCCCCCACGGACTCACATCGAGTCAAGTCGATGACATGAGTTATGCATATCGTATGACTTAAAACTCTCTGGTCTCATCAAGTCCAGTCGATTGGGGACATTCCCCACGGGCTCACATCGAGTCAAGTCGATGACATGGATTACGCATGTCGTGTGACTTATAACTTCCAGGTCTCATCAAGATCAGTTGATCGGAGACATCCCTCATGGACTCATATCAGGTCAAGTTGCGAATATGGAACACACGTGTCGCGTGGCCTATAATCTGACCTTTATCTGGTCCAAATTGATTGGGTACTTCCCATATGGGACTAGCAAAGTCGATTTCATTATCCCAACCTTCATCTGGCTCGAATGACTGGGCATTTCCCAAACGACACTTTCATCGAGTACTCTCCAAGCCAAGGACTCATTGACTTAGAGAGTATGAGACAAACTGTATGGGCCAAATTTGGTCCATGGATAATTTCGCCCTTTCACTTAAGACCCACTGCTAAATACACCCTGAGGTCCCATAACCGAACCCAGAGACACTACGCAGGCCCAAGCCCAATGAGTGGCAACATCTGTGACCAAAAGGCCATCCAACGGCCAGATCACTTAATGACTAACCTCATAAACAATGGCCAGCCGTTTCAGCCTACCAATGGGCGATTGCTCTAACTACCCCTCATGAAAGCGCAATTGTAACCGTCTCCCAATGCATAGGAAATCAAGGAGCAATAAATGCCCATGGTCCCTTGAAAGCGAGTATATAAACGAGGAAGAGGTGAGGAGAAATGGGTTCTCATTTTTTTCACTTAGCTCAATACTACTCTCTCTACAAGCGCTCTCTCTAAACATCTCTTCCACCGCCCTCACGGCAGCTATCGGAGTTCAAGGTACCATCTAACCTTGTCCTCCTCTCTATTACACCCATCGTTCGTTTACTGACTTGGGCGTCGGGGGGTGCCTACGACATCCACCACACCGGTGGGTAGTATCTCCACGCTCACTCTACTTTCTTTGTTTGCAGGATCTCCAGTGCTCCCCTCCTTACGAAATATCAATTGTAGGCCTCGGTGAAAATCAGTGTCTACACACATTATTTATATTTTGAGTTTAACAAATATATCACCACCACGTTACTTTCTTTTTTTCACGGCTATTAATTATTGCTCATGTGGAAAACACATATGTTAATATGTGATTTTTAGCTACTTTCCTCCTTCCTTTTTCCCACTTTTCAAAATCATTATTAGATATCGAATTTGAATTTTGATATCCTATTTAGGTATTTTTTTTTTACAAATTTTTAAAATTCTTCATGTGTAGCCAGAATTGGCAATTGATTTTGGATCCTCCTTTTTCAAATTTGAGCTTGAAACAACTTAAACATTCTATTAATGGTGCCTTCTTTTAAGACTTTCGGAAACTTGGAAATCTTGGGAGCGCATATTAATCAAAATTTAAAGCAATGTATCATACATTTCATTTCGTTTTACTAAAAATTTATGATCCATGATTTATCTATGGATTGATTTAATTTGTTATTATGATAAAGAAAAAATAAATTACATTGTCAAGTATCTTACATGCCCCACCACGTCTCCGGATGCGAAATAATAAGAAAACTTATTAAAACTAACGAAAACTATACTTTTCAAGGTTAATTCAATTCCAAAAATTTGGAACACAGTCTCGAAGATCCATGATATTAAACTAACTACATGGGTCGACTGATATAAAATTTATTCTCACACATTTGATGTCTAATTATAGATAATACAAACAAGATCACAATATATTTCAAGTCAAAAGGACCATATAAATTATTAGGGGTGGTGTATATTGGTAGGGTTGGGATTCAACCCACACCCAACTCACATAAATTACGGGTTGAAATTTTTCCTACCCAACCTGACCCGCACAACCTGCGTGGGTCGTGGATTAACCTGTGGGTTGGATTTGTGTTGATTAAATATATTATTATTTTTAAAAAAAATTTAAAATTCGATATTGTACATTTAAAATAATAAATACATATATAAGAAAGAGAAAAAAATATTAAAATATAAAATTGAATGAAAAACATTAAAAAATCTCATATGAATTAAAATTAAAAAATTTAAAAAATAAAAAATATATAGATTCGTGAGTTGCAGGTGGAAATTTTTTAACTCGTGTCAATCCGCAACCCACACGGGTTGGGAATGAATTCATAACCAACCCAACCTGCATAGGTCGTTGGTGGAAAATTTTTGACTCATGTCAACTCGCAACCTCCAAGTAAGGGTAGCAGTTTAGCCCGCGGCCCGGCTCAGCCCGGTCAGCTGGCCCGGCTCGGGGTGGAAAAAGCCCGGGCCGGGCCTTAAAATGAAAGCCCGGGTCGGGCCGGGCTTTCCTATTTTGGCCCGGGCCCAAAATTTAAAAAAAAACATAAATATATTATATATATATATTTAATATGTTTGTATCATTTTTATTTATTTTTTTAACATTTAAAATTATTAATTTATTAATGAAACTTGTGATTTATTTATAAATTGTCTTTGTATATAGTGTAAATATATTTTATATTTATATTTTTTAAATTTATATATTTTTTTAAAAAAATTCGGGCCCAAAAAAAAGGCCGGGCTCGGAAGACACCCCGGCCCATTGCCACCCTTACCTCCAAGGGTTGGAAAAGATTATTAACCTAACCTACGTGGGTCGCGGGTTAACCTGCAGTTCAGGTTGATTTGCATGTTTTTATAAATTACTCAACTTGAGGATACCTCATTATGACTGTGAAATATCTATTATGAATCATTCTATATCCATTCTCTAATACAAGCTTCCTTAAACCTATGATTTATTAAGAAAAACTATCTAAATCCTATCTATATTATACTATATGTGCTAGTCTATCTGATTTACCAACATAGCCATGTTATGAATGTTTCTCAATATCAATTACAGCTGCAAAAAATGTACTCGGATATTTATCATTCACGCACATTAATCTAATTTTTATATTTACATAACCAATGCATTAGGTAACTGAAAAGCAATGAATACCATTTAAACAACAACAACAACAAGAAGAAGAATGTGATTTTGTATAAATAATCAATAATCTATAGAAATTGGATTACAATTGACTTTTGAGCACTAACTCTAACAGTCTTTTAACAGTACCACAGAGCTTTGTAGTATTAATGTATTATTAAAAGGGCAAAAAATCTGACTTTAAGGATTTATTTTTTGATTATCTATTTACTATAACTGTTATGAGACTACATATGTTTGTGCACTTTTGGGATTGAATAAAAGATTATTCCCTATACTTTTGTTTCCTTTTTGTTATTTCTATTTCTCTTATTACAACGCTAGTATTGTGTTTTTTTTTTTTAAATCTTTTGAAATTCCGCTGTTAAATCATCTCTTTCGAGCTTAATCATAACAAGTAAAACTCCCGACTATTCCAAACTCTTATAAGAAACGCACTCACTAATATTATGTTGTTTATTGAAAAACTATAACAAGTTTATCACTACAAATCTCTAGCCACAATAGATATATTATTTCTTATTTATTATTCTTTGCAAAAGTATGTCAGTTATTTTATTTGATTTTATTTCTAATTAGCACTCTATTTATTTATTGCTTATGCAATTTGATATTTTGTCTAGCACGCTATTTATTTATTGCTTATGCAATTTGATATTCTAAAATGAGAGAAAATCTTTGGTACAACAGTGGTACCACGTCATCCATGCAACAAGCCAATCATCCTTTGCCACGCGTGCTAAAAAGTCAAAAAACAACTAAAAAATAGGAAGAAAATTAAACATGTTATTTTTTAATTGGTTGGTGGTACCACGTCATCCATACCACTGTTGTACCAAAGATTTACTCCTAAAATGATGCGTATATGAATTCTACATTGTTTTATGTTTAAATATTTATCTAGTATCTTTTTATTGATATTTAATAATTTTGATAATAATTTGTTGCTATATCGTAAAATTAATATTGAAAATTCACCTAGATACATAATAACTCTTCTAGGTCAAAATAAAATGTTTTATAAAATATTTTTATTTGACGTTTTTCGCCAATTTCATTCATGTGGGGGATTGTTGGAAAAATGCTTATGAGTAAGCATTTTGAGGCTCAATTTTAAGCATGATCCACTTCGTGTTAGTGGTTCTTATTGAATGATTCGGATACTCCTCCGTGAGTACTTCGAAATGGTATATTCATATGCTTAAAATGGTGCTTGGGTGAATGAGAAATTGTTGCTCAAAGTTCACCCATTGGTGTTGGAAAATAAAGAGAAGTGAGCTTGTCCCATATGGGAAAGCTATAGAGAGAATATTAAGCTTATATATGATTGCTCATATGTAGATGGGTAAGAGTTGTAAGGATAGAGGCTCTCTCTACGTGCGCGGGGGGGGGGGGGGTGCAAATCAAATCCGAACCAAGCTTGGCTCGCGTGTCCTGCGTACACGAATGCCGGACCAAAATGTGCAGGCCCGGCCCAACCGAATTTTTAATTTTCTCTACAATTTTTCCAAGTCTTTTGTAATTCCATTAGTGCTAATTTAATTAGCTTAGTGGTTACAACAATGTGTAACATCTCCCATTATGAAATTTAATTGGCTAGTTAATTTCTTTTAATTGAGATGTGTTTTCTTTTCCTATATAAACAACATCAGTTCTTGTTTTCAAAATATGGAATAGAAAATAGAAAAAAACATAGCGCACACACGAAAGATCATTTTCTTTGTTTTGTTAAAAGGAGAGTTAAAATACTTTGTGGTTCGTTGGATACGAGTCTGGTGGTGCCCTTTCTCGTACGTTTCCGTTGTATCCTGGGAAACAATCGTCCCACATTCTACTGCACCTACGGTAGGGGACGGATTTGTTTTAAGGATATTGTTGTTTTACAACAAGCCTCGGGAAAGTTCTGATTTGCCTCTGACTTCAGCTTCAGCTTCTGCCTCTGCCTGCCTCAGCATCTGCCATCAGCCTCTGCCTCCGACTTTGTTCATCAGCCTCTGCCGTCAGCCTCTGCCTCTGCCCAGCATTTGTCATCTGCCTCTGCCCAGCATCTGCACCGAGGATAATAATTATAATTGTAATTTTTGTCATATTCGGATTTCCCAATTACCGTGTAATAATTGTAATAATCATTGTACCTACAGTTGTTCCCGCTATTCCATTCCCGCCACTATTAGTTACGAAACTTTCTCCCGTCGTTAAATTCCGTCACGAATATTGTAATCCATTTCAATTCCGTCGCTATACCGTTTCAAAATTTTGAAACGGAATTTTCGGTCGCTAATTTTCGTTGCTAAATCTGTATTTTCTTGTAATGTATTAAGTACATCACTAATATCATTAATTTATTATATTTAATTTTTAAAAAAATAAATATAATATTTCTTATTTATAACAAAACAATCTTTATTCATTTTTTTTTTTAGGAATCTTTGGAAATTCCAAAATCATTAGAATCTTGTCTTTTATTTGTCTTATGATTTATCTATTATAAAAAAGTATAAAATTTCAATGATCAAGAAATACTGAGGAGTACATATATTATTACTTACTCAAAAAAGTATCATGTTGCCCCCATCAACAATCAAATGCTCATGTAATTTAAACACATAAACATAAAGAAATTATATGAAACATAAATATTGTTTATGTAATTATTATTTAACTATTAAATATATATGATAATAAATTATTAAATTATTACACGAATATCCGTCATCACCTTCCTCCTACTTGCAAGTGATCTCATGAAGGAGCAAGTCCAAGCAACGCCAAGACGAGCCTTTCTCCTCTTTCATGGCTTTCTTCGCAGCCAGAGACAAATCCTTAGCCTTAGAACACAAACCTTGGGAACCCGAACTTAGTAGCCGACTCTAAAGTCCACCAGAGAAACCCATCGGAGACCATGAAGCTGACACGTGGCAAGGCCATGACAGCTCGTTCGAACGCCGGTTGCATGAGCTTTGTGGCTTTGGTGAATGGAACGTAGAGTGACATGGAGGGGAGTTTGTCAGTGCTCTCGACGCCGTTGGGAATTTCCGGGACATTTTCAGGATATGGGATGTCAATGATAGAGGCGGTGGTGTTGGAGAGAAACTTGGCAATGAACGGACGGTTGGCCGGAGTTGTGAAGACGGTGACGGTAACGTGTGGCCGCCGTAGGAGGAGTTGGGCTAGGTGGAGGATTGGTATGATATGACCTTTGGACATGAATGGGAATAAAACTATATGATGATGATGATCATCATCAGATGAAATTGAACCCATGTTTGATCAATTGATATGTTTTATTTTTTTCTTATTGTTTCTGAGCTTGAGGCTTTATATAGAAGATGTTTTTTGAAACCTTGCACATTTATTAAAAAAAAAAATTTAATTATTTTATATTTATAATTTCATTAATTTAGCATATTTGTAAAATAACATTTAAATTAATATTTTATATATTTTATTGTGATTTTTATTTATTGTATAGGTAAAATACTCTTTGAAAGCTCAATATGAAAAATAGATTTGAAATATGAACTCCATGGCCCATAAATCTGAAAAAAGCATGACAGTTATATTCAAATCGGACTTAAAAAACATTCATCATGTTTAAATTGACAATATAATGATCATGTAATGTATTAAACCACACATATATTTCTTCATCATCATCATTATTATTATATAACGTATTATTATAAAAAATACAAAAGAATGAAAAACAAAAAAAAAAAAAAAAAAAAGAATAAAACAAAAAACAAAACAAAAAAAATTATTTGGCAATTGCCAATGGCAATCTGCAATTTGCACAATATGTGATGAGCACCTCTATCTCATATGGGTCGGGTCCGGTTTTTTAAAAATTTTATGAGATCTGATCGGGTTGAATCACGCGGAGGTCGGGTCGCGGGTCGAGTCACGCGGAGGTCAGGTCGCGGGTCAAGTCACGCGGAGGTGAAAGCTGATCGGGTGCGGGTCGAGTCGGCCAAAAAAATAATTTTTTAATGTATTAATTATTTTGAAATATGAATATTAATTATTTTATATCCAAAAAATTATCATATATATAAACTTTATATTATAAAGTTTTAATACAAAAAAACTTTTTACGGATAGAAATTATGCGTGTTTTGTTCTTGTTTAGTAGACAACAAAGTTTGCATAGCCATGAGATTCAACAAATCAATTTTAATGCATCAGTAGTCTTAATGTGTCATTCCTAAATTAATTCATTAAATTAATTTTTATGAACATCGGTCTTTATGAACATTTCAATAAACCAAAAATATGTCCCAAACGAAGTTTGCATATATGAACATTACAATTTTTTTCAATATTTATACTGTATATTACTATTGAGCCCCATGCTTAGTAGAATAAATATTAGTTTATTCTTGCGGCACTTCTTGTTTAAAAATTAGTTATGCGGATAGGAATTTTTATAGTATATATAATGCGCCAATAAATTTTCATAACTTTATATTTTAAAGTTTTAATATAACAAAAGTAATAAACAAATGAAATAATAATAAAAACTTTAAAAAACTAATAAATTTTTTTAAAAATAGTAACATTTTTAGAAAAATAGTAAAAATATTATAGGGTCGGGTTTTAGTATCAAACCTATTGCCTAACCCGTAAATTTCGGGTCCGGTGGAAATTTTTTTATTTTTTAAACCCGCGTGGGTCGGGACGGGTCGCGGGTTGACCCGACCCTATGAACACGTCAGTAAAATTTCAAACAGATCTCTTTTGAGATTTTATGGTATGAGCTCTTGTGTGTATTTTCTTTTGTAATTTATTTATCTTTTATTGATAAAATTATGAGTGTATTTATTTATATCTTGTTCTGTTAATTTGTATAATGTTATGGTAAATAGTATGAAAATAAATGTGATTTATATTTTATAAATCGTGATACTTTCCCAAATAAAATTCACACTCTTTCCATTTTATCGATGACTCTTGCTGGATTAATTATAGATAACACAGTTTCGCCTATATGGTTGGTTTTTATAAATTTGACATAATTGGTTACCTAACTATACTTGTTATAGACAACTGTTAACATGGTCTTTATGACTGGTTTTATATATTTTGGCATATTTAGTACCTTGACAAAACTAATTATCGACATGACGAATTACTTGTGTTGGTATAATTAATACATGATAATTATGAAATAATTGATTGAGAAATAATTATAATTTATATTTTATAAAAAGTAAAAATTATTTATATTTGAAATATCAAGAGTGGATCCCATAAACCCAATATTTTATTTATTAGTTGAATTATTATTTTATCATATTAAAATTATTTCATGTGGATCGACCCTGGACTTACTGGATTATTTTTATTACTTTGACATTTTTATACTTGGGAGTAAATAATCAATTTGTGATTGTTTCAAGTTTCCTCCCAACCAGCTTATTACTATACCCTAGTAATTTAAGCGAAAACTAACAAAAAGAAATTCTTATCAAAGTTAGAAATTATTTTATTTCTTTCTAAATTATCAAATAAGTAAATCCTCCTATACATTTTACCATTTTTCATACATACATGAAACAAAGTTTCAATCAATTTATTATACTCACAATATTCATATGTCTTGTTGAAAAAAGTAATATTTTTGTCATAAAGTTATATCAGAATTTATACATTTTTAGCAATGACAGTTTATTTATATACAAATTTTTTTGAATACTAAATCTTAACTCTTGTAACGAGCTTTGAGTCTGTGACACCCAAATCAATTGGCTTTAGGGCACTAGGTATTAAGACACCCCTACGAACTTAATTGTTCGGATCTCATATGACAAAAAGAAAAAGTGTCTGATCTCCTTAAGCTTTCTCCTTAACCTATTTAATGAGTTTTGGGCCACTGGCTCCCATACCATTTGCTTTTGGGGCACTAAGTGTTAAAACATTCATACAGACTTAATTGCTTAAGTTAGAGAGGCTACAAAATCAAATTTATTCACATTTTTTTCTTTTTTTTTTAACCTCAAACTCTACCGTTTTATACGAACAATCACTGCTTGCTGATGCAAGATGTCTGTTTACTAAGTAGAAACTTGGTTAGTTTTTTTATTTGCTTTTTTAAAAAAAAAATACACAAACTCTATTGCTGTTAGGTAGTGTCTCCAACAAACTAGAGAACTAAATATTATAAAATTTTCAATTGCAACCCATGATCATATGTTACTATGTATATTGATAATATCTGTCAAATGAGCATATGGATATCAAATTTAATCAATATTATAAAGAATTCACAAATTTAAATAATTCAAAAGGAAATAAACAAGAATAACTTGTTACGAAATAACATAAAAATAAAAATAATTTTTTATATTTTATTTTTTCCACAAAAATAAAATAATTTTTATTAAAGAAAATAACACAAAAATAAAAGCATTATAGTCAACTATCCCCTCCCCCCAATCAATCTGAGGCATGTTTCCCAATATCTGAATAATAAGAAGAAGGGTTTAGAAAACATCACCCGATTCACATGGTATTGAAAATTGAATCTACAACACTACTACTAAAATGAAAGGTTATAGCTTAAAAAAATCAAAATAGTAAATTGAAATGTAGTTGTGATTGTGGCTCACATATTCCTCTGATTTTATGTCCAATAATAACTTGAACGCCCTCTATGGGTCAAAGATATGTTTTGTTGGAGTCAAATCAGGGAGGCGCAATGGAAGAAGCGCTGTTCGAGCGAAATTATAGTTTAAAATTTTTAAACTTACGAATAAATTATTTAATATCAAATATTAATAATTCATTCATATTTCACCTAAACATATTTATTCGATATTATATAACGACATAAATAATATAGAAACATCACGAAATTTTTGCGAAAATATTTTTCCGTAAAATAGCATAAAACACGTTTCCGGCCAACTGACCAACCAATGCTTACGAGGACTACTTAAGTCAACTCCAAAAATATTTGGACAGTTCGTGGGCTGCCCGAACAGTGCCCAGTTCACTGTTTGGGCAGCCGTTACCCGATAACGTATTTTTTCGTCGATTTCGCTTATTTTCACTCTGAAACAATTTTCGATAAATATTTTTCTTGGAAAATTAAAATAAACCAATTTATCCTAATTACTCAATAAATAAAAACTGAATTTTTATCTGAAAAATCAGATTTATCATTAATTGCTATGAGACCCCTAAACTTTACAAATTAATCATTTTGGTCCTACATATTTAATTGATTCCAAATCAATCCCAAAATAATTTATACAATTTGCAACATAAACCAGAAAATTTTTTAGAATTCCGAAACTGCCCAGAATTACGAAAACATACCAGATTTTGTATTAATTATTATTTGACCTAATTTGTTCAAAACACATCAAGATCAAATCCAATCAATTCCAAATTTGACATACATCAAATATACATCAAATTATATCATATATATGAAAATACCCAAAATTGGAATAGGTTTAGAACCCTAATTTCATAAATTAGTCCAATTACATAATTTACATTAAATTGACAAAATTCAACACTTTAATAAATCAATTATCACACCAATCAAGTCTCACCATCATGAAATTAATCAAGAACAATTCTAGGTTAATTATGAATGGCTAATCAATTCTAGAATGACAACTTAGATTACAAATTAATCTTATAAGCTTGATTACACTAATGAACTTATAAATTATACATACATGTTAATCACATCCAACAAGCTTTAAACACATATAATTACAAACCCAAAGAGTTTAGACATCAACTTAGCACACACAAATTGAAGCTAAGATTAATTGAAATAATTTTCATGTTGAAGGAAGTTGAGGAATACTTACCAATTTTCCAAAAATACTTAAGTTTTCCTTTTATTTTTTTCCTTCAAAAATGCTCTTAACTCCTTTTGCAGTTATGTTAAACTTTTATTTTGCTCTCTGGAAAAACAACGGAACAACAAACCATTTTGTGTCCCCGTTTTGTTCATAATGGCTGAAAAACATTAAACAAAAAATAATAACAATGTATTTCAATTTGTTTAATTTTCATTAGTCCACCTTTTATTTACTTTAATAAACTAAATCAAAAAGTGTTCCAATGCAATAAGGCCACTTTCCAACCTTAATAAATCAAATCATTATTAAGATATTTATTGTTATTAATTAATTTAATTATTTAACAATTAAATAATTAAATACAAATATCTTAAATATATGTATTATATTTGTAACATCCCGCCTAGACCAGGATGCTACCGGCAGGACACAGGCTAAACCCGTCTACATAAGCCTCTGAATCTAACGAAATTTCGGCATGATGTATTCGTAACATCATGAAACTTGGCCTGCAGCCAGCATCCAAATACAACAAGAACACAATCACCTCGGCCTCAGGCCGTAAACACAACAATAAGGCCTCAGGCCTGAACTCAAAGAACGAAAACAAATACTTGACCTCCGGCCAGAACTCAAAACAACAACTACGCTATTACATAATTCTTACTTAAATGATACAAATGTAAAATACAATACAAAGGGCCGTGAGGACCCACAACTTGACCCAGGACTCGACACTCTCTCGACTTCAATTGGGGTGATCCACTGTCTTCAAAGCCTTCACCAAAAAGCTGCAAGTTATAAAAGACTGCTACAGACCTGCCAAAACTAACAACGGAAGGGTTGTGTGAGTCGTAATGACTCAGTAAGTAATCATGCAAACATCAACAAATCTAATTTAACTTTATAACTTATATCCGTTTATTTTCGTGTTAACTGCTATTAGTCCTTTCATCTGAACATACACCTATATATACTAACTTCTATTAAAATCCATATAATTCATCATGTTCTACTTCACAAACTAACAAGTTACGATCCATTTCACTTCTTCTGTGCTATTCTGATTCTTTTTTTTTACCTTTTTCCGTATACTCTGAGCTAATTCTAGATCTGACAATTATTATAGCTTTCTTTCTTTTATTATCTTGAAATATCATCAAGTCGGACAAATAAGACTTATTTCTATTAACTATATAATCCACTACCACTATTCATGGCTACATGCATGTATAATTATTTCATCATGACTAGCATCTTTATAGTATGTTCTTTCTATATATGCAAGCAACTCATAAAATCAACCTTGATATACATGCACTAAAATAAGATCATGATTGCACATATATGCAAGCAACTCATACAATCAACCTTGATATACATGCACTCGTACCTCATATAATCATGCATTAATATCATCTATATGCATCTCAAATGGATTTCTAGGATATATGAATTCTTATACATGTCTTATAAACTGTACTTTACTTGAACACACCATGCTTTTGAAAAATGTTTTCTGAAAACCCCATTTGAAGAACCATTTCTCTAAAAGTCTCTTTCTAAAACTCATTGCTGAAAACTTTATTTTACTTCCTTTTTCCTGGAAAAGTTCTTTCTGAAAAACTCTGTTTCTAAAAACTTCATCTTTCTAAAAACTGTCTTTAAAATAACGGTTTATGAAAACTCTTATTTAAAGTTTGAGTTCTGAAGTCTGAATCTTGGAAATCTGAAAACTTTATACTGAAGATCTGAAAATTAAAAACTGAAAATACTTGATGCCCGAGACCATAACTCGACTGCGGCATCTCTGAAAACTGAAAATCAAAATCTGAAAAATCGTTTCTGAAAACCGTGTACTGAAAATCTAAAAACTGCAAACTGCTATACGTCCAGGACCATAACTCAACTGGACATCTCTCTACACCCAGGACCATAACTCAACTGGGTGTACTCGATGCCCAGGACCATAACTCAACTCGGCATCTCTGAAATCAGGATTTCGGGATCCTGTAGCCCCTAGTCCTGCTCGAAGATCTGAGAGCGTCCCCTCAGTCCTCCACATGTGCACATGTGTTTAACCGTCAATTCAAACTATACAACTGTGATGGGTCAAATCCCAAATCCCGAATCCAAAGTATCCTTCAATTCCGAATTATATCTCAAGTTACATACTGGGGTGAGTTTTTACCTCATGCCTCGAAAACCATAAAATCATAATCTGTAACTCAAACTGTAAAAGCATTTTCTGAAATACGATTCTTTTCAAAAGCATTTGAAATCTTTCTTTAAATCATTTGACATTGTTGAAAACATTATTATCGTTTGCTCATCTGATGAAAACTTAAACACACACACACATGAACATGCATATATGCATTCTCATGCTTCTCTATACTCTGGTAATGATATTCTCTATAATGATCTTACTAACTATATGCTCAAATATCGACAGAACACTTGTTCAAACTAAACATGCTAAACTCATCTTACATTCATACATATATATATTTATCTATATATATATGCACACATCAAACCATCACAACTTGGCTTACCTTTATAACTCACCTTGCTAGTGGCTCACAGTCAATATATTGTACAATTTATATTCATAGGGATACATCGAAACTCTACTACCATATCAGATATCAAACATATATAAGTTCTAATGCCTTTATTCTTAAACTTCTTTGCCATTTTCTATCAACTAACTTGTGTTCGGAAATCTCAAATCATAACCTTTTATATATGCTCATGTTATGCATATTTTAGTCATTCATGCTCTTTATCAGTTATACACTCATATCTATCCTCATATTGCTATCGTTCTAATATAACGCATAAATTACAACTTCCTTCATATCTCTAGTTCATATATGATTATCACATGGGTCTACTACTCATCCGAACCTTCTTCTTTCGTTTCACGTACAACCGGTCGATGTTCGACGAAACTGACTCCACACACTCGTAGTACTAGTCGAGGGCTTCGATTTGGAGGGTGGCACGGCTCGTGAAACAGCCCGACGAGCCGGATCCAACCAACCCATGGCCGCACCTTCTTCTCCTCCCTGCCGCCGATCGCCGGCGCTTTGGCCTCATCGTCGGCCACCATCAGCTGCGTGGTGGCCGGGCCTTTCGTTCTGGGTGGTCGTACCGACCGGCGGTGGCCGACAAGCCGCCGCCGCCGACCAAAACAGCAGGAAGCGTGAAGGGGGGCGTTGGGGGGGCTTAGGGATTTTTTGTTGAATTATGCCAAATTTGCAATTTTTTGAAACCTTAAGGCTCTATATACCATGCTGGAAAATATCAATTTGATCCCTGCGAATTTATAAATAAGCCCCTATTCTTGAACCTTCTAGAATAGCGCAATTTCGGCGCCCTTCTGATGCGATTCTCGAACAGTGTTTAACACGAAAGTTGTTCGTCTCGGAAAAACAAGTCCAATGGTCCAAAAATCAGCTCGATCGGAGTTCGTTTGCTCCTTCTGTGACCAAAAACACAAACTTTACGCGTTTTACAAAAATCGCGTAACTAACTTTTGATCCCACGCGTTTTCCAACGCGACGAAAGTTCATAATCTAATATTCTAACTCACTTAATATCACTTAAACTCTTATTATTCACTATCACCATGCTTCGAGGCTAAAACATTAGTCCGGGAACCTTTCCAGAACAATCCCGAAAATCTAAGATGTTACATTCACCCCTTCTTATAAAAATTTCGTCCTCAAAATTTCTCCATCCCTATAACTGCTGATCCGAACCTGGTCGAATGTGCGAAAACTATCTTCCTCTACACATCACTGATATCTCTTCTCTGTCACAACTGCAAACTAGCCACTATCTATAAACTAAAATCCATAATGGCTCATCTACGGCTTTAAACTAACTATACTGGTCTAATTCTCATCTCTGGCTATACTGATCCGGTTCTTATCTCTAGCTGTACTATTCTGGTTCTGATCTCGAAACCTCTGGCCTCACAAGGGCCCTATACTGGTACTGCCAAGTTCTTGCTAATTCTCTTATCTAAAACATGCGTAAAAGTACTAACTTGATTTATTCTTTTCCCATGCAAAGATAGCTAACTTATACACATCAATCGAGTCACCCATGGACTCAAATCAAACAAGAAAAACACTGAATACTAGAATCAAATCATATCAAATAATCATAGAAGATACATACAACGAACTACGTGGTCTTTACCAAACTGAAGACAATCTCCGACAGCTGAATCCCCACAATTGCAGTCACTGACTTCTAAACCATATTACTAACTCTGACTCTTAAACCATGCTCTGATACCAACTTTGTAACATCCCACCTAGGCCAGGATGCTACCAGCAGGAGACAGGCTAAACCCGTCTCCATGAGCCTCTGAATCTAACAAAATTTCGGCATGATGTATTCGTAACATCATGAAACCTGGCCTGCAGCCAGCATCCAAATACAACAAGAACACAATCACCTCGGCCTCAGGCCGTAAACACAACAACAAGGCCTCAGGCCTGAACTCAAAGAACGAAAAAAAACTATTGGCTCCGGCCAGAACTCAAAACAACAACTACGCTATTACATAATTCTCACTTAATGATACAAATGTAAAATACAATACAAAGGGCCTGAGGACCCACAACTTGACCCAGGACTCGACACTCTCTCGACTGCAATTGGGGCGATCCACTGTCTTCAAAGCCTTCACCAAAAAGCGACAAGTTATAAAAGACTGCTACAGACCTGCAAAACTAACAACGGAAGTGGTGTGAGTCGTAATGACTCAGTAAGTAATCATGCAAACATCAACAAATCTAATTTAACTTTATAACTTATATCCGTTTATTTTCGTGTTAACTGCTATTAGTCCTTTCATCTGAACATACACCTATATATACTAACTTCTATTAAAATTCATATAATTCATCATGTTCTACTTCACAAACTAACAGGTTACGATCCATTTCACTTCTTCTGTGCTATTCTGATTCTTCTTTTTACCTTTTCCGGTATACTCTGAGCTAATTCTAGATCTGACAATTATTATAGCTTTCTTTATTTTATTATCTGGAAATATCATTAAGTCGGACAAATATGACTTATTTCTGTTAACTATATAATCCACTACCACTATTCATGGCTACATGCATGTATAATTATTTCATCATGAATAGCATCTTTACAGTATGTTCTTTCTAGATATGCAAGCAACTCATACAATCAACCTTGATATACATGCACTAAAATAATATCATGCTTATATGCACTCGTACCTCACAAAATGCTAACTATACTTATGAATATGAAATCATATAATCATGCATTAATATCATCTATATGCATCTCAAATGGATTTCTAGGATATATGAATTTGTATGCATGTCTTATAAACTGTACTTTACTTGAACACAACATGTTTTTGAAAAATGTTTTCTGAAAATCCCCTTTGAAGAACCATTTCTCTAAAAGTCTTTTTGTAAAACTCATTGCTGAAAACTTTACTTTACTTCATTTTTCTGGAAAAGTTCTTTCTGAAAAACTCTGTTTCTAAAAACTTCATCTTTCTGAAAACTGTCTTTAAATAACAGTTTATGAAAACTCTTATTTAAAGTTTGAGTTCTGAAGTCTGAATCTTGGAAATCTGAAAACTTTATACTGAAGATCTGAAAACTAAAAACCTAATACTTGATGCCCAGGACCATAACTCGATTGCGGCATCTCTGTAAACTGAAAATCGAAATCTGAAAAACTGCTTCTGAAAACGTGTACTGAAAATCTGAAAACTACAAACTGCTCTACGCGTCTAGGACCATAACTCAACTGCATGTCTCTCTACACCCAGAACCATAACTCAACTGGGTGTACTCGATGCCCAGGACCATAACTCAACTGGGCATCTATGAAATCAGGATTTCGGGACCCTGTAGCCCATAGTCCTGCTCGAGGATCTGAGAGCGTCCCCTCAGTCCTCCACATGTGCACATGCGTCTAACCGTCAATTCCAAACTGTACAACTGTGATGGGTCAAATCCCAAATCCCGAATCCAAAGTATCCGTCAATTCCGAACTATATCTCAAGTTACATACTGGGTTGAGTTTTTAACCATGCCCCGAAAATCATAAAATTATAATCTGTAACTCAAACTGTAAAAACATTTTCTGAAATACGATTCTTTTCAAAAGCATTTGAAATCTTTCTTTAAAACATTTGAAATTGTTGAAAACATTGTTATCGTTTGCTCATCTGATGAAAACTTAAACACACACACACGTGAACATGCATATATGCATTCTCATGCTTCTCTCTACTCTCGTTATGATATTCTCTATAATGATCTTACTAACTATATGCTCAAATATCGACAGAACACTTGTTCAAACTAAACATGCTAAACTCATCTTACATTCATATATATCTATATTTATCTATATATATATGCACACATCAAACCATCACAACTTGGCATACCTTTATAACTTACCTTGCTAGTGGCTCACTGTCAATATATTGTACAATTTATATTCATAGGCATACATTCGAAACTCTACTACCATATCAGATATCAAACATATATAAGTTCTAATGCCTTTATTCTTAAACTTCTTTGCCATTTTCTAACTATCAACTTGTGTTCGGAAATCTCAAATCATGACCTTTTATATATTCTCATGTTATGTATAGTCTATTCATTCATGCTCTTTATCACTAATACACTCATATCTATCCTAATATTGCTATCGTTCTCATATATCGTATAAATTACAACTTCCTTCATATCTCTAGTTTATATCTGATTATCCCATTTATAACTCTAATCCCATTCCCTATGGTGTAGTTTCTACATCCCCCATACCCAAGTCTTATTAGATTATATTTATGATCTTATTTATATGTTCTTATCTAAATATACTTACATGTGCATCTTTATACTTCTATTTGCTCATACTCATTTCTTACTTATACCTTGGCCTATAATCGCTTATGCTTATCTATATGTGTATCTAGTTACACATGATTCTTTCTTCCACACTCGTCTTTACATATAATTATATACCTGTTTCATACATATACTATACACAATTCTACTACATAATTAATTCCGAACACTACTAATTCTTTTAAGTATTAGAGGCATGAGTTACTTACCTGGCTAGACGAACACTCCTAATCCCGGTCCGATCTGTCAAAGCGAACCACAACATCTGTCAGAACCGCTATTTGCGGAACTTTCTACTCATCTACGATAAACTACAGACTTTCTCGAAATACTCAAATCCTCACCGACTCTACGGTTTAAGTTTCATTACTCTAATATGTCTTTCTATGGTATTCTGAACTGACTAGCTAACTCAGATTTTCACTTTACGCATTTGCGGTAAAACTTGCGGGAAAGTTTCCGCAAACGCAACGGAAGGGTCTCGAACCCTCCGAACTAATCCAGAAATACTCAATTACTCTCGAAATACATTATTTACAACATAACTATGTTTACGACCATCTACGCTCAATCGCGCGAGAAACGCTGTTTTACCGGAATCTCGCTAATTCTACCGGATCGATCATATCTCATCCGATTCACCCCAGATTCTACCACATTTATCGTTTTAACATATTAAGACATATTCAATTCATTTCATGTAAATTCGTTACACTACGAAACTAACGGAAACATCCGAACAAAAATCGATACACATTGAAATATGAAATTTTGAACAGAAAGTCGTACCGAAATTCTTAGGCCATATTCAGACGACCCGACGACGCCCATACGAACGCGCTGGTGTGATCGGAATTGCAATTGGAGTTACTGTTCACATGGGTTTACTATTCATCCGAACCTTCTTCTCTTGTTTCACGTGCAACCGGCCGATGTTCGGTGAAACTGACTCCACACACTCGTAGTACTCGTTGAGGGCTTCGATTTGGCGGGTGGCACTGCTCGTGAAACAGCCCGACGAGTCGGATCCAACCAACCCATGGCCGCACCTTCTTCTCCTCCCTGCCGCCGATCAGTAAATTTTTCGAAGTCCCGAGACGAAACTGTATCGTATGGCCTTTGATACTATATATAGTATTTTGGGCATAACTTTTTCATATAAACTCGGAATTTTATGAATTTTATATCGTCGGAAAGCTTAGACCGAGACCAACAACTTTCCCGTTAAATATTTTCTTAAATTCGGATCAGAACCAGGTCAAAAATATAAGTCAAAATTTGGATGAATAGTAAAAACAGACCCAAATGATAAAATCTCAAATTTCTCCATTTCCCTAGAAGATTCTACACTCTTCTTTATCAATTAAGTCCTTCTATATAAGAGCAACTATTCACCTATACCTAAGAGGGAAAGAAACGAAATTGGAAGAGGGGAGAGGAAGAGAAACTGTGAGAGGGAAGGAAAGAAAGAAGAAAGGAAGAAGAAAGAAGAAGAAAGAAGAGAAAGGAAAGGGAAGAAAACGAAGTCTAAGCATCCATGGAAGCTTTGTAGAAGGCTTTGAAATCAAGGAAGCAAGGTAAGGATTCATGACCCATTTTCTTTAATTGAACCTTTGAAGATTTAAATAAATTGTGTAATATTAAGAGCATGAGTATGATAATGATAATGATAATGATAATGAGTTTCTAAGTAAGATGTTAGGTTCCATTTGTTCAAATTGGGGGGAAATGGGTTAGGAATTGATTTGATTTGATGATAAATTGAAGGTTGGATGTGTGTGAAGTTGAGTAAAAGATGATGTTTTGTATGTTGGTTTTTGTATTGGAAGAGTCAAACAAGGAAGAATAAATAGAGTAGTGAATGAGAATTTGACAGTAAGTTGGTATGATTTCTGGACAGGCTGCGGTATTTAGGTTATAACATGAGTTTTAAGTATCCGTTTGACAAGCCGTGAATTCTGAGTAAACTAGAAACATAGGGGAATATCATATTCAAAATTCAGAATTTTTAGACTTAAGAGAGAGTCGTACCGAATTTTCAAACTTGGCCGCACTGCAGTAAACTACTGGTTCTGTGGTAACAGAACAAGGTGTAAAGAAAACTTTATAATTTTCGTTCTAGAAGACGAAATCAAGTTCCATAAACTTCTGGGTACTTTAGACACATAAGGAAGTAACATATCCAAAATTTAGAATTTTTGGATTTAAGACGAGGTCGGAACAAATTTTTGAAGATGGGCGACCTGCTGCCCTAGTGCCCAGTTTTTCTGTTGGACAGCCCTTGAATTTCGGCCTATAGGTTGAGTTTCTGAAGTCCAAATTGAGATCCGTAAAACATTTCATAAAGTAGACTCATAGAGGAGTATTCTATAAAAAATTCAGCTCCAGAACTGATCTCCTATATTTATACCAAAATTTCAAAGTCAGGTCACTGTCAGTGACTCTTCTGTTTTGATGTAGGAGTTATAGACGCGTAAAATGATTTACTTAACCGCGAAAAGAACCTCGTAAAATTCATGCATTTCACATTTATTCTTATCTATGGAAATATTCTCGTTGTAGTAGCTAACGAATTTGTTCTTATTCATATATTTAGATCGACCTCAAGATTCTCAGCGGCCTTCCACCATTTGAAAGGACTCATCTTAGCCGTATAAAGTGAGTGGACACTCTTCTTTTATATGATTTGTATTTCATATTTTCATACAGACTTACGTTTTTACGCTTTAGGGCGTTAGAAACTTTTATTTCGATTATTATGTTATTTAATTATGCTTTGAAAAGGAAAATGTTTTTCAAGAAAAAGTGTTACAGTTTTTATAACTTATAACATAGTTTTTATGTATCTCGGGGCATGAGGTAAAACCTCACCCCAGTATGTAACTTCAGACACAGTGGAATTGACGGATTCAGACACATGTGCACATGTGGAGGACTGAGGGGACGCTCTCAGATCCTCGAGCAGGACTAGGGGCTACAGGGTCCCGAAATCCTGATTTCATATGCCCAATTGAGTTATGGTCCTGGGCATAGAGTACACCCAGTTGAGTTATGCTCCTGGGTGTAGAGAGACGTCCAGTTGAGTTATGGTCCTGGACGTAGAGCAGATTTCAGTTTTCCAGACTTACAGTTGATGAGTGGTAAAACTATCACTATTTCACACTCATTTAACTTAATATTTTGTATAGTTTCTTGAGTTTTTTTGAATATTTTGATGTGTTTTGTGTTATTTTGTAGATAAATAAAGTTTCAGGACATTCTGGAGGTGATTTGAAGCAAAACTGTGAAATTTGGTGAAAATGGTATTTTGGTAATTTTGGGCATCCCGACACCGAAATAAAGTTTCACAGCATTCTGGAGGTGATTTGGAGCAAAACTGTGAAATTTTGCAAAAAGGATATTTTGGTAATTTTTGGCGTCCCGACACAAAGGGTATTTTGGTAATTTTGGGCATCCCGACACCGAAATAAAGTTTCAGGACATTCTGGAGGTGATTTGGAGCAAAACTGTGAAATTTGGTAAAAATGGTATTTTGGTAATTTTGGGCGTCCCGACACCGAGGGTATTTTGGTAATTGCACCGCATGCCACGTGTCAAAAATTCAACGAGCCGTTTTTTTAGCCACCATGCCACGTGTCGAAAATTCAGCGATCCAAAAAAAAAATAATAAAATAATAAAAAATCAGAAAAATAATAATAATAAATTGGATTTTTTTTCCTATAAATAAATTTTGAATTTCTTAGTTTCAATGTACATTATTCTCTGAAATCCTTATAAATAAATTGAGAGTTCTTTTCTTTAGTTTCTTTTATTTAGTTTTATTTACGCTTTGTAGTAGTAATTATATCCATCTATGAGGGGGTAACTTCTCTATGCTGAGGTAATAAGGTAATACTTTTACTTTTGCTATTTAGATTAATCTCCCTTAAAATATAATATATAAACTATTTAAAACCTAAATTAATAAAGGATACCGCCATTCCGGACGGTTGATTATTCAATTTAAACTGGTTAAACCTGACTTAATGAGGATACCGTCATTCTGGACGGTTGGTTTAAATTTATATTTCTGTTCCGCCTTATGGCTGGTATATTTGAATTTGACTTAATCAGGATACCGCCATTCTGGATGGTTGGTTTAAAATATCACAAGTATATATATTATTATATTATGAGAGATATCTAAATAGTAAATAGTAGAAGTTAATTCCTTTTACCTTAGCATTTTATTTATTTTTCTGCATTTTCTTTTTAGTAATTTTTATGTTTCGTTTTTACTTGTCATAACTATGTGTTATAACTAAGTTAATTTTCTAGGTTGTGATGAAATCTAATATCACTGGTTTATAAGAGGTTATTTTATAATTTGAGTAATTTAAAGGTTTACTTATTAAGTCTTAAATGCTTCTTGTTGTTTGATCACCAATAAGACTGATGTGGTAAATCTAAAATGAACTAGACATATGGATTTTAGGTTTCAACCTTTGACTTAATAGCCCACGATCTTCTTTGAGGATAGATAACCCTTTAATAAATTTCCTTACAGGATAGACATATACCTGTCGGGCGAGGGTAGCCTTAATTGGAACTTATACTTAATGAATCAGGGTAATTTAATTGACATAGACATATGATTCAATTAGATTAAACTGGATATTTGCGTTTGACCATCGACAGAGGCTTTCGCATAAATTCGTGTTCCAGGTTAGTAAACTGATTTATTACACCAGCATAAAATAATCACTTCATCTTTTTAAAGATATTAGAAAGATTCACAACCATAGATCTTTGAGTCTTTTATTTTCCTTAGTATTTTCTTTTGTCTTTTTTATTTATTTATTATTTTTTTGCAAATCTACAAATCAAATCATTCAAGTAATCAATTCACTTCTCCCTCAATTAGATATTTGTAAATAAGTAGTATCAATAATTAATAACAACAGTAGGAATTAAGTCCTCGTGGGATCGATATTTTTAACTACTTGAACGATACGTGCGCTTGCGTTATACGTGTGTGTTTACGCCGGTCAACAGTACACAGCTTTTCTGATTTTTAAAACCCAGTTTTCAGAAATCAGATTTTAACAAAGAGTTTTCATATTTCAGATTTTTAGTATAAGTTTTCAGAGTTCCAGAACCCATATTTTTAGCAAGTAGTTTTCATAAACCAGATTTTCAGAAACAGATTTCAAAAGAAATAAATTTTTATAAAAGATATTTCTAAAAGTATGATTTTAAAGTTAAAGAATGCTTATTTTAGTTTTCGGTTTTAGTCCACTCACTTAGATTGTATAGCAATCTAACCCCCTCCAGTTTTATTTGTTTTGTAGGGTTTTCAAAGAGGACGAGCTCGGGAGGATGGATACTGATGCAGTCACCAGGGTTAGAGTCCATCAGTTTAGAATCAGAGTACTATAGTCCAGTTAGAGTTGCATACATGCACTAGTGATGAGATAGTCATTACAAGGAGTCCTTAAAGTGTTGTAAGAGAAGTATTCTAAGTATGCATTAATAAAAGTATTTTACATTGTTTGAGTTATGGTCTGTATGCATGACATTTATATAGTTAAGAGTATAGTCAGAAAGTCAGAGGCTTATGGGGTTAGCACATCTATCCCCTGCCGGTAGCATCTCTCTGATTGGGGATGTTACAAAGATGGTATCAGAGCATGGTCTAGGGAGTCAGTGATTGCAGTGGGTAGAGTGCTGGGGTCTTGTATACGTAGTATGTCCGGGATACCCGTATATGAGGCACTACCTCTCCAGTATCCGATCCTCGAGAACGTCCTCAAGCTTCCCAGACAGGTTAGTAAATACCTCCCAGCTACTTGAATTCCTTTTCCTCCCTCTAGTTAAGGGATTGTTCCATAGTCATCTTAGTTTACTTTTCGAAGTTCTGAATAAGCTAGGAAACCAGATTGATAAGTCTCAAAGAAAGGTGAGAAAAGATGAGACTAGAAGGAAAGATACCTAGAAATTTAAACTAGTTTGAGACATAGATGTAAAGAGATAGAAGGAAATAGGAAAGCCTAAGGATATCCACCTTGAAAGGTAGATTAGTCTAAAGTCAAGTAGAAATCCATGAGAATGTACAAGGATAAACCCAGAAGGATAAAAAGAGTTAGAAGTGAAAAAAGCAGCAGCATGAAGCGTATGTAGAGTGCCATAGCTGAAATTTACAGCAAGAAAAGAGAGTATGGATTTGAAAGGCAGAAGTAAGATATAGAGGTAAACCGGTAGAGAAATAGCAACAGACGAGTAATGAAGGAATCTATGGAAGTAGAAATCGGAGACATGGAGTTAAGTAATAATACCAAGACTAGCAGTAAAGGTAAGTATGGTAAGATAAGGATAGAACAAAAGATGATTAGATCGAAGAAAAGATTCTCTCATTAAGTAAGATACCCTCTTCCCCAAGAAGAATTCCTTCGAGATTGATTCAATATCCTGTGAACCATCTTGTATGGATAGCAAATCCTACGACTAATCAAGGCCATTATAAGATAAAGAAGCAAGAAAGTTAAGGACGATCGTGTAATTTTCAAATAGATGTTGAATGTTATAGAGGTACAGAGACTTAGACTTTACAAACTCAGATCTATAGTCCAGTGAGATGAGTGGTGACCGAAACAGCAGTTAGTTACCCTAACTAAGGAATTCGATAAGATAAAGTCCGACCTACTCAGATCTTCACTTTTTCAAGATATAAGATAAGGAAGTTACCCGAATGGAACAATGATGGAGAAATTCCACCAAATATAAAGGAAAGATTAATGAGGTTTAAGTAATTTCTATTAGTATGAGTAAAAGCGATCATAAGAAATGGATGTAAGTCCGTTTTAGGAGATAAAGAGACCTTGAGAGGTAGGTTACCTAGAAGAAGGATCAAGGAAAATTTTAAGAATGAAACAAGAGAACCCTAGAACAGTGCAACGATCAATGTGATTCAGAGTAAGGCTTACTAGACGAGTATGAGTCCAGGAATAGATCAAATGCCATAGAATCTACAGATAGGTAGAACTATCAGAGGTCTATTGTAAAGGATAAAGATAGGCTTGTGAAACGTAAGAAATATAAGAAAGTGCTAAGTGTATTAGTATGGACAGTAGTATAAAGAGAACACATTAGGTTTATAAGAAGAACAATGGGTTGAGATTTAAGAGACAAATAGAGAAATGACTCGTAGTTAGTAAGGAAATAGAAATTGGGGAATGATATAAGAATATTGAAGAATAGTAGGGAATTTAGTATATTTTTCTAAGAAGCGATAGAATAAAGAATTGATAATAGTTATGGAACACTAGAGCGTAGTAAAGAAAAGAACTTGTGGAGAGGTGTAATGATAAGTTTAGGAAAACACAGAATGGATTGTGGTATTGAGTAGAACAGAGATTTAAGGAAGAATAAAATGAATGGACCAGGATTTAAAGGAAGATGATCTTGGGGGACGAGGTAAATAAAAGTTTTTAAGGGAACAAAGGAATAAAGAGTCAAGAAACTAATATTAGGAAGGAACTTTCAATGAATCAGAGAGAATAGAGGGACCAAGATTATAGAAAATCATTTATGAAGAAAAATAGTGAGGTCCTCATAAAGAGTGGAAAAAAAAAGAACTGTAGAAGAAGGCTGGTATATTAGGTTAGAGATTAAGTGAGAATGCTCGCAATAGTCAAATAGAAACAGTTCTCTGAAAAGCAAATAAGTAAAAAGATGAAGGATTAGAACGAGAAAGGAGCCTTCATAGTAAAATAAGTCCCAAAAGAGAATAGAAAAAGAATTAAAGTAGTATCTAAAGGAAGAGTATAGTATCAGCATAAAATTATGTAACTAGGAAGAAAGTTAGAAAATTCTTTTAGCTGTAAAAACCCAGTGTCAGAAAAGACATCAGGTAGGTATACACAGAAGCTCTAGGTAAAGTCATGCATTATCAAGGTACCGAAAGTTTGAGATTGACTCTCACCCTTTCAACCCTCAAATCGTACTGATAGCAAATAGAACGGAAGCCTATCTTGGAGACACTCCAAATAAGCAAGAATAAGAGTAGTGATAAAAGACTGAAACTTATGACCCTTAAGGAGAGTATCAAATCGGAATAACAAAAGAAAGAAAGAAGAAAATCCGAACAATAGATAAAAAAGGAAACCATTAGAGAAGGTAACAAGAGAAGAAAGAAGATCTGACCTGTGGTAGGTGCAGATAAAGAATGGAACAGAGAAGTAAATCAACAAAATAGTTGGTACTAGTATGGAAAACAAGATAGCTAAAAAGTAATAACAAATAGTAGAGAGCATACAAGATAAGTATGGATAGAAGGATAATGTAATATAAAACCAGGACAATAATATTACCTTAATATGGAAATTGATGAAGGTAATATACTTAGTGGTGATCGCATATAAAGAGACAAATTGATATAAAAGAATAAGTAGAACAGATTGATAATTGAGACCTATAAGATATAGTCCAAGGATAAAGCGTAGGCCAAGTAAACTCCTAGTAAAATAAAGAAAGGATGTTAATAATACCTAAAAAAAGTTAAAAAGGAGATGCGTAAAGTACCCAGCCCTAGCTTAAAGAAACCAAACCACTACGGGTTTGGGATGGTTTAACCGCGGTTATGGGTGGTTTGGTAGGTTTATAATATAACATAAGAATGGCAGAATAAGTTGATACAAAACGGATGTCAAGAAACATAAGGCAGAAGAATTGAAAGAAAAGATCAAAAATGTAATTCATGGGTGACCAAGTAAGACTTTGAGAAGACGAGAAGGAAGTTGTTAAATTATGATATGATAGAAGTCAAGCAATGAAATGAATTTATCAGAATAGACCAAAGAAGTCTATACGAGTTAATAAAGGGAAGTAAAGAATAAGGAAATACGGGATAAGGTTAGGAGAAAATAATCTGTGAAATACAACCAAGGTAGGAAATAATTCTAAGGATAAGATGGACACATGGAGTAGGGAAATATTAGGTATTGGTTTTACATATTAGAATCCTCGATGGAAACTAAGAATCAAGCTACTGAGAGTTTACTCATGATAAAGAATCATAAGATTTGATAAGAGTATAATAGGAAGAAATTTTAGAGATAAAGGTAATAAGGTTCGACAAAAGGACGGTAGTCAGAAGTACCCAGTAGAAATACTATCAGAAATAAAGACTTAATAAGGGGAAAAATGAAACTCTTGTAGTCAGCAGTGGTTAAATACAAAGAGATGAGTATAGAAGTATCTTTGGAAATTCGTAAAGAAGCAAAACCAAGAGTTAGATGCCAATAGGATTCGAGGACGAATCCTATTTAAGGGGGGAGAATTTGTAACGACCGGTAGTTATTACTACTACCTATGACGATATTACTACATACGAGACAAGGAGTGTAAAAATAAATCATGTTGGAACTCAAATATAATTGTGCAAGGAATTTGGAACGATCGGTAAATTTTTCGAAGTCCCGAGACGAAACTGTATCTTATGCCTTTTTATACTATATATAGTATTTTGGGCATAACTTTTTCATACAAACTCAGAATTTTATGAATTTTATATCATCGGAAATCTTAGACCGAGACCTACAACTTTTCCGTTAAATATTTTCTTAAATTCGGACCAGAACCAGGTCAAAAATGCAAGTTAAAATCTAGATGAATAGTAAAAACGGACCCAAATGATAAAATCTCAAATTTCTCCATTTCCCTAGAAGATTCTACACTCTTCTTTATCAATTAAGTCCTCCTATATAAGAGCAACTATTCACCTATACCTAAGAGGGAAAGAAACGAAATTGGAAGAGGGGAGAGGAAGAGAAACTGTGAGAGGGAAAGAAAGGAAGAGAAACTGTGAGAGGGAAAGAAAGGAAGAAGAAAGAAGAGAAAGGAAATGGAAGAAAACGAAGTCTAAGCATCCATGGAAGCTTTGTAGAAGGCTTTGAAATCAAGGAAGCAAGGTAAGGATTCATGACCCATTTTCTTTAATTGAACCTTTGAAGATTTAAATAAATTGTGTAATATAAGAGCATGAGTAGATAATGATAATGATAATGAGTTTCTAAGTAAGATGTTAGGTTCCATTGTTCAAATTGGGGGAAAATGGGTTAGGAATTGATTTGATTTGATGATAAATTGAGGTTGGATGTGTGTGAAGTGAGTAAAAGATGATGTTTTGTATGTTGATTTTTGTATTGGAAGAGTCAAACAAGGAAGAATAAATAGAGTAGTGAATGAGAACTTGACAGTAAGTTGGTATGATTTCTGGACAGGCTGTGGTATTTAGGTTATAACATGAGTTTTTGGTATCCGTTTGACAAGCCGTGAACTTCTGAGTAAACTAGAAACATAGAAGAATATCATATTCAAAATTCAGAATTTTTAGACTTAAGAGAGAGTCGTACCGAATTTTCAAACTTGGCCGCACTGTAAGTAAACTATTGGTTCTGTGGTAACAGAACAAGGTGTAAAGAAAACTTTATAATTTTCGTTCTAGAAGTCAAAATCAAGTTCCATAAAATTATGGGTATTTTAGACACAAAAGAAGTAACATATCCAAAATTTAGAATTTTTGGACTTAAGACGAGGTCGGAACGAATTTTTGAAGATGGGCGACCTGCTGCTTTAGTGCCCAATTTTTCTGTTGGACAACCCTTGAATTTTGGCCTATAGGTTGAGTTTCTGAAGTCCAAATCGAGATCCGAAAAAAATTTCATAAAGTAGACTCATAGAGGAGTATTCTAGAAAAAATTCAGCTCTAGAACTGATCTCCTCTATTTATATCGAAATTTCAAAGTCAGGTCATTGTCAGTGACTCTTCTGTTTTGATGTACGAGTTATAGACGCGTAAAATGATTTGCTTAACCGCGAAAAGAACCTCGTAAAAAACTCTGTAGGGTGCTTTAACATGTTAGAAAGACAGGGGGGGTGATAATTCATGCATTTCACGTTTATTCTTATCTATGGAAATATTCTCGTTGTAGTAGCTAACGAATTTGTTCTTATTCATATATTTAGATCGACCTCAAGATTCTCAGCGGCCTTCCACCGTGTGAAAGGACTCATCTTAGCCGTATACAGTGAGTGGACACTTCTTCTTTTATCTGATTTGTATTTCATATTTTCATACAGACTTACGTTTTTACGCTTTAGGGCGTTAAAAACTTTTATTTCGATTATTATGTTATTTTTATTATGCTTTGAAAAGGAAAATGTATTTCAAGAAAAAGTGTTACAGTATTTATAACTTATAACATAGTTTTTATGTATCTCGGTGCATGAGGTAAAACCACACCCCAGTATGTAACTTTAGACATAGTGGAATTGACAGATTCGGACACATGTGCACATGTGGAGGACTGAGGGGATGCTCTCAGATCCTCGAGTAGGACTAGGGGCTACAGGGTCCCGAAATCCTGATTTCAGATGCCCAGTTGAGTTATAGTCCTGGGCATAGAGTACACCCAGTTGAGTTATGGTCCTGGGTGTAGAGAGATGTCCAGTTGAGTTATGGTCCTGGACGTAGAGCAGATTTCAGGTTTTTAGACTTACAGTACGCAGCTTTTCTGATTTTTAAAACCTAGTTTTCATAAATCAGATTTTAAAAGAGAGTTTTCAGATTTCAGATTTTTAGTATAAGTTTTCAGAGTTCCAGAACCCAGATTTTTAGCAAGTAGTTTTTCATAAACCAGATTTTCAGAAACAGATTTCAAAAGAAATAAAGTTTTTATAAAAGATATTTATAAAAGTATGATTTTAAAGTTAAATGACGCTTATTTTAGTTTTCGGTTTTAGTCCACTCACTTAGATTGTATAGCAATCTAACCCCCTCCAGTTTTATTTGTTTTGTAGGGTTTTCCAGGAGGACGAGCTCGGGAGGATGGATACTGATGCAGTCACCAGGGTTAGAGTCCACCAGTTTAGAATCAGAGTACTATAGTCCAGTTAGAGTTGCATACATGCACTAGTGATGAGATAGTAATTACAAGTAGTCCTTAAAGTGTTGTAAGAGAAGTATTATAAGTATGCATTAATAAAAGTATTTTACGTTGTTTGAGTTATGGTCTGTATGCATGACATTTATATAGTTCAGAGTACAGTCAGAAAGTCAGAGGCTTATGGGGTTAGCACATCTATCCCCTACCGGTAGCATCTACCGGATCGGGGATGTTACAAAATACAAATACATATTATTTGGAAATGGCCGTTAGGTCCCGATTGCATGTATTTTTTGTTTAACCATTAAACAAGTTATTAATAATCAATATTATTCATAACATTTGTTCTAGTGTTTTACGAGTATATTTCATTAGTGAGACTCTCTAGATTCATGCATATCCATCACGAAATCTAATTTCGTGTCTATAATTCACCCATCCGTAAATTATGACGACCAAAGATAAACCCTCTGGATCATACAGGTCGAGGTCACTGCATACTTATAATCCCTCCGTCACAGGTATCCGGATTATTCCAGAGAGAGAGAGAGAGATATATATATATATATATATATATATATATATATATTATATATATATATATATATATATATATATATATATATATATATATATATATATATAAACGTAAAATCTCTATAGGAATAATCCTGTCGCGTATCTATTAGAAATCTCTAAATAACATTCGTAACTTATTTCCGAAGTATACTATGACCAAAGATTTAACAGATTGCTAATCACATATGGACTACCTATGCTCTGTACACAGAACTGACAGATCATTTCTTGATACACAGAGGATATCATAAGCATGAGTCCACACCCAACGAACAAGCGGAGGTCTGATATGAATAGATCGGTGACGTGACTGTCATCTAAGTGTGGAGGATAAATCATATATCCACAGCGGTATCTCAAGTAAAAGAATCATTATGCTACTCAACCAGAGAAGATTTCTATTGACGTTGGTGTACCATCTATTAGGAAATTTTCGGTGAGTCGTTCAATGTTTATCAAATAAACACATACACGTCTGTACGAGTCTCCCAATACTCATGGTTCACTTGGATAAACCATCGGATCTAGTCCAATATACAACATGCACTGGTCTTAGTGGATTTTACTAACCAACCCGTGTCAATAAATCTTGACCAGGAACTTAATTTAGAGATATACAACTTATAGTGACATTTCCCAATGTCAATTACAAGATATGTTGTAACTGCGAAATACGTTGTAAATCCCGGGGTCTTTGTCTAATATATATCATATCACTAAACTGGATTTAGTTTCAATCTAATCAGTCTAATCGAAATTAGATCGAATACATATGTAAAAGACAAGAAGTGCTACCATTTAAAATAGTAATATTATGGAAAAAGGTATTGCTCGTATTCATGAATCAGACATAAATATGATCTGGATTGGCGCTCAGAGCACCAACCCTAACATATTTCTTATCATATTTTCTTATGTATTGAAAAACATGGTCTTTTAAAGTCAGATTCCCGATACTATAATTTAGAAAATTCTTTTTTTTTTTTATTTTTTATAAAATACACAAAATATAAAAGATTTTTAAAAAAAAAAAAAAAACACACAAAACAACACTGGCATACTCACAAAGTGGTTCTTTACTCCCAAATATAAGAATATCGAAGTAATAAAATAACCTGGTAAGTCCGAGATCGATTCACAAGGAATATATTTAGTAAAATAAAATAATAATTCAACTGACAAAAGAAAAAGATGATTTGTTTGAAGTGATGGACAATTTTAAATTGAACTGCTATAATAAATTAGAATACTGAGGTTATGAGATTCACTCTTAATATTTCAAATATATAGAAAGCTTAATTTTATAATATATAAATTGTCATTATGCCTAGTTAATTTACTTCAGGAATTAATTATGTCAAAACATATAAAACCAGCAATGAAGACAGTAATAACATTTGTCTGTAACAAGTCTAGTTAGGTACTCAATTATGCCAAATATATAAAACCAGCTATAAAGGCGGTAACAAAACTTGTCAATAATTTGTCGAAATTTAAATTACTCTCTCATATAATATATGGTAAAATATTAACTTTCCTAACCAAGATTTGATTGTTTACAGTGAATCAAGAAAACTCTCAAATATTAGAGAAGATAAAATATTAGTGTTTATATTACAATTCATATATTATAATATAAGTAAGATTAATTTATATTCTTCATATTTAGAGTTTCACCATTTTCCCTAACAGAATAGATCAGCTATTTATGTTTTGAATAAAAACACGTATAATTTTATAATTGAAATAAAAAAGATATTACAAGAAAATAAAACACACAAGACTCTTCTTCCAAATTCTTAAAATATAAAATGAAATCAGCATGAAGAAAATGAAATACGAGTACCTCTAATTGTAGTAAAAGTACTTATCTCTTAATTATTAATTACAGTTTTCCAAATCAAATACAAACAATAAACTTAGACTCTCAAAGCTCACAAGTTTTAATGGGAGTTCTCATCATTAAAAAAGGAGAGATTGTTAGCGACACAATTGCGTGATGGTTTTTTATGACGCTAACACTTGAAATCTTTGACACATATTATCGAGATATTACAAAAAGATGTTGAATCACGTTGATGGTGAAGAGCGCGAATGTGAAGACTAACGGCAAAACAAAGACAATCTTGCTTAGTATTAGCTTAGAGCTTTAAAATGTAAGTGTGAATTGTTTATCTAAGTATCTAAGCTCATAAGACACATGCATATTCATATCGATGCATTAGGATCATATGCAAAATGTTCTAAACCTTCAAATCCTGCATTTTATAATGTGAGCGGCATATCGGACCATACGGTGACCATATCGGTCTAATGCGATATTTTACAAGCCTCTGGAACCGGAACACTTCATACCGATGCCATACCAATTTTTCTGGAGATTGCATAACCATTGGAACTGCATGCATCAAACCGGCCACTATATCGGTGAGTGGATGCCTTCTATGCATATTGGAACCGGCACGGACCATACCAGTCCTCATATCGGTGAGCCTATTGATGCTGCAAGCTCACTGGAATCGGTTAGGACCATACCAGTCCACATACCGGTGACCATACTAGCCTAATGGTTATATTTAAAATGATAATATAACCGTTGAGAGTCGTTACTATACGAGACCAGCATACCGATATCTGGAGACCGGCATACCGATCTTAGACAGGGAAATTAAGGAAGCTTTATATTTTATTATAAATAGAGCCCCAATTTATTTTTGCAATGTTAGATAACCTTCATATACATTACACTATGGCAAAAACAGAGAGTTTTCTTTAACCTTCATAATCATACACTATCATGCATCAAGCTCACACACTACACCTTCTTAATATTTAGTAGTGAGCTTATAACACTGAAAATTTTGGGTTATCCTAAGTTTTGACCCTATGCGGAATAACAAGCAATAAATAGGATAAGTCCAAATTACAGCTACTATGGAATTAAAACCGACAATTACCAAATCAACCAACAATAATAAAATCCACAATATTAATTTAAAGCGAAATATAAATTACGAAAGATAAACCAATCACACAAAATTCAACACAATAATTTTGGTGACGAAGTGGAAAAATCTTCTGAGTAAAAAACCACTCCGGGTATAGGCTACCACCCGAATCCACTATATAGAGAAAAACTTACAGCGATGGTCAAGACCTATGGTGGCAACTCCACCGACTCAAGTACCTCAATACTGCAAGAACTCAAGGCAACTCCTCAAGCCCGCGACCCACGATTTTCTTCAGAACCTCTGAAGTCTCTGAGTAGATTGTATCACCAATGACGCCGGAACTCCGACTACCAAACTTCCTCCTAAATAACTCTAAAGGATTAGGGAATTTGGGTTAAGTTGTGTTGAAGGTTTATCAAAGAAACATTCACACCATCAATGAAGAAGAAAATGAGATAAGAAGTCTTCAATGGTGGAATCAAAGAGAGTTGAAAGCTTTGAGAGATTTTGGCTCAAGGGAAATATGTTTCAACTCCTTCAACTATTGAGAATGGCGGCTAAGGGTTATATTTATAGGTAGGGTGAAAAACTAGGGTTTTGCAGGCTAAAAAAACACGTTCAGATCGCAGTCGCGTTCAAACGCTTACTAGAACGCTACACTAACGCGCCTTTTCTGTGAAGACTTGTTCGAACGCCAATCGAACGCACAACGAATGGATGCTCTCTGGAATGATTCCGTTCGAACCCAACAAGAACATGACTCGAATGTTTGCTCTCTAGAATGCTTCCTTTCGAACCCCATATAGAACGTGACACTAACGCCACACGTTCGAACCCTGAAACGAACGCACCGCGAACTCTTGTCTGATGCACAGTAGCCAAAACCAGTCCAATTACACAAAGATCTTCACGACAGATTACAACTCAATTGAACTTGTTTTGTCACGGACACATGCCAATAAAAATGGAACTAACAATCTCCCCCTTTGGCATTCCGTGACAAAACACTACCTAATACAAAGACTACGGTAATAGACCCAAAAAGCAAAATAGTCAACTGTCGACCATCAAAACAGTGACTTATTACAAATGGACTCGATCTAACTGTTGGACAATTATGACCCATAGCGTCACTATTTTTACAGATCATTGTGTTGTTGTACAAATTAACTATGTGACAAGGAAATTGCACTCTTATCATTTGTGATTAGATCACCTTAGATATATAAATGATGAGAGGTCCTTATGATTTGTTCCTTGATTGAGAATGATATGAGACAGTATCAATCAACGAATGATAAATCATTAAATATCCCTAGTCAGAGTATTATCGAGATTGGACATCGATAAACACGTAAAAGACTAGTATCGTACTTGTGCGCGTTGTGAGGGCACAACAGCGTAGTTCTCATATACTTAAGTATTGGATACTTATGCAAGTGTGGTAGGAGGTTGTGTTTCACCGACGGTACGGAAAACAGCTTCACTCTGGATAGACCCCCTCAGAATCCCATTGGTAGTTTGACTATGTGTCTATGGGAGTCCGACATCAGGGTAGGTGTATTTGGTCTTAACCTGAGACTTGCACCGCTAATGCTTACGACAATCAATATACTTTGGTTGAGGTCGTCCAGGGCTTTAACCGGTTCTGTGTACGCCGATACTGGGTATATTGAGAATCGTAGAGTATTGGGTGTGATGTCAAGACGGAAGTATCACTCTAGTCATAGTGGAGATGATGTCACGTAGGATACGGTATTAGTACTCTTAAGTGCTGCGCGGCCATCGGGATATTATGACTAGGTCATGTATATCCGATTATAGAGACTAGTTACCAGACATCTGACATGTGCTTCGTACGCGGCAGACACAACTCCAGCCCCAGGCCTAGCACGTGATCATCCGATACTGGGCAGATATGCACTATACTATGTATACTACGCCTGATATAGATCACATATTCCTGTAAGGATATTTCCGGAGAATTGGGTAGGCATGGCGCTTTGCTAGAAGTCAACCTTGTCTTGTGAATCGATAAAATGTAGTACTTGGTACGTACGTGTTCGGATAGTCCGACGACCGTATTTACTGCCAACATATCTGGAGATCTAATGGGTCGCTTCCCAATGATTCACCAATGATGTATGACTCGCACTTTAATTAATCTGGGATTAATTTGATGAGAGAGAAAATTAATCTAGGATTGATTTCGGAGATATTTTATCAAGGATAAAATATCAATAAAAGAGAGATAACGATTAATTTGGAATTAATCGGTAAATTAATATATTTGATATATTAAACGAAATTGGATTTCGACGCGGAATTAAAATTAGATTTTAATTCGGGCGAATGAATTAATTTAGAATTAATTCGTTAGCGATGAGAATAGTGAATTCGCTTGGCGTAATCATTTAATTACGACGCGACGGATAAATCGTTAATTTGGAATTAACGAACCCGAGCCTGAGATTATTTACGAGCGCATTCGTATTTCGAATTCGAGTGCGGCACGTAAATTAAATCAAGCGTCAAATCATTAGTCGCATCAAGCGTTAAATCGCTAGTCGTTTCAAGTTTCAAATCACTTGTCACTTTGAGTGATGTGACTTGACAACTTGAAAGACATGACATGACTTGATGATTTGTGATGTTGGAGTGTGGAACACTCAAGCTCATTAAGGTTAGTTTAATTTGACTTTTTGAAAGCAAATTAAATGGAAAATCATTTATTAATTTTGGAAATTATATAAACCAAATTGATTTACCATTTTCCTAACCTAACAACACAAAACCTCTCTCTTTCCTCTCCACTAAGTTCACGCCCAAGGCAGTGAACTGCACTATTTTGGGCGTGAATGATGAGCATTTTTGGCCAATTTTATGGCAATATTGGCTAGAGCTAGCACTCCGAGAGTTATACGAAGGTGTTAGGGAACTCACCCACGAGCCGGGAATCAAACAATGAAGATTCAAGGCTCAAAATCTCAGCTCAAAACTGAAAAACTCAAGCAGTGGACTGGTCAGTTTGGGCGCCACTTTGAAGGGAAAAATTTGATTTTGTTCGTCTTCAAATCGTCTCAACCGATCAATGTAAGTATTCCGCAACGTCTTTGATATGTATTTCACACATCTTCATGCTTGTTTAATAATCTTGGGACCTAGATTAAAACCAACAATGGCATCAAGAGCCTAGGTTCAAGCATGAAATTTTAGGGCTTAAAATTTGGGTAAATTTGTTTTGGGCATGATTTGAATGAATTGATTGTTTGAGTATGCTTATAACATGTTTAATTGCATATTGGTTGGATCAATTTGTTGAAAATTCATTTGGAATAATTTTCCCCAAATTTTATGAGTTGGCCGAATGTGATGTTATATGGAATTCTTGGAATTTTTGATTTTGGTTCATTGGATGAATTAGAATCATTAAGGATGATGTTAATTTGAAACTAATTGGATTGGATTTTGAATTGAACAAAAATCCCCAAATTACCTTCACTTGGCCGAATGGAATAGCCCTTTTAATGTCTTGGAATTTTGATTTTTTAATTCATTGGATGTGTTGGAAATCATTGGGATGAGGACTTAATATCGATTATGAAATTAATTGGATTGAATTCGAATCGGATAAAAAGTCCCTCCTTGGCCGAGACACTTTAAGCATGTAAATGGGTTTGATTTTTCATCAAAGTATGTTGGACATGTGATGATGGCAAAAGCATGATTAATTGGATTAATTTGATGTTTTGGAAATATTTATTTAGGTGATTAATCATGATATGCACTTTAGGTTAATTATATTATGAAATTGGATTTTATGAATTTAATTAATTGGGCCTTAAAATTGGATTTGGGCTTTTAAAGTTGTAAATGGGCTTATTGGGCTTTGTTGTACAAAGTTGTGTTTAGGCAAATTGGATTGGATCCAATTGAGCCCAAAACCACTTCCGTTAAGCCCAATTGCGACTTAATGAACCTTTAAAGTTTAATTGGGCCTAATGGGCCAAGATTGATTTATGGGCTTATGGGGTAAATCCCGGATTGGATTTTGGTTATTCGGTTTGACCCGAGTTGACCAAAAGTCCATGCCTTAAGAAATCAATTGAAAGCCCATTAGACTTTAATTGAATTGACGTTGGACGTAAATCGGTCTTTGAGACGCGTTACGATTAAATTTGGAATTTAAGTCGTAAAAGGTTTATTATTAAAGTGTAATATTTAATTTGGAATTAAATAACCAATTAGAATTAAATGCATATTAAATTGGATTTAATGAAGTAGTTTAATTTAATTCGAGAATTCGTACTTTGAGTACTTATTCGCAAAAGGAGTTTGACTCGCACAAAATCAAATCGTTGTTTGAACATTGGATGATCACTAATTATCAGATTAATTAATTTGATTAGATTGATTGATAACATGCTTGTGTGAATACATGGTTGTGATGAATGAATAATGTATATCAGATGGATATTAGTTGGGTGGGGGTAATTCTGGAAATTGTTGTAATAAATTCGATTTATTAATTTGGACCTGCGTGTCCAGCCTTATCACCTCTATTCTCTTTGTATTCTCTTCTCACCTATTCCCCTCAATGTAAATGAGGTTTCTTTATAAGTGTAGTGTAACGGGTAGAAGTAATACAAGTGCTAGCTTGAGAGAGAAAATGAGAGATTTGATCTAGGATCAATGTGTTAAGTATCCATCCGCATATCATTATTATTTATTTTCATATGCGCTTTATTGTGTATTTAGAATGCATGTTTAAGGGTGTATGATGATGAGACCTTAACAAAGATAATAAATTGGTGGCCAATTTGCACTCGAAAAACCCTCAACAAATATCATGCGTTTTTCCTTCCATTGAGTGATTCTTACTCAAGATCCGAGATTGGCATTGGGTTGTTGGCCAAAGTCAAGCCCTTTGTCCGTCAAAGATGTGTTTGAATCACGAGAGTTTTGTTCCATATCGGTGTCTTGTCCAAGTTATGGTTTGTTGGCCAAAGTCAAGACCACTTCTTGTCCATCGACATTGATTACGAAGCTTTCCATGGTCAATGGGTCGCACTTGACTGGGATCATTAGGTTTGTTATGCCAAAGCCAAGACCTAGTTGATTCAGAGGAAAAAGGTTAGGGTACGCATTGGATATGTAGGCATATATGGGATATATGTTTCGGACTTGGATGTCCACCTACCGGATCTAGGAATTGGATTGGATCCAATTGATCTTAGAGATCTACCTAGTTAATATCATACAATTTGTTGGCCAAAGTCAAGATTGTGTGACATTTAACGGGATCCTAGCCCACTAGGAAACACGGTTTCCCGAGTACTCGACAGAGGGTTAGAGGCTCGCCGAAAAATAGTGGGAGGCAAGAATTGAATTTGCAATATTCGTTCAAATATTTACCATACGCACTCAAACAAATATCACTCGTCAAATAATTAAAAGTATTAGTTGGACTAATATTTAACGTTGTTTTAATTAATATAGTTAGACTATATTTAAATAAATTCAATAAATAGTTGATTTTATAATTGGATTATAGTAATCAATATAATTGAATAATATTATAGTTGATTAAATAATTGGATTATTGTAATCATTATAATAAATAGTACCTGAAATAATTGATTAAATAATTGGACTATTAAAATCAATAAACAATGAAAGATTGGACATTTAAATATAATCTTGGATTACAATATTTAAATGGTTTAATTTTCTAATTGGGAATGAAATTTCAGGATGGTCTTGGAAATAAATAATAAGTCACTTTATTGGATAAAATAACCTATTATGCCTAAAACCCTGAATTGAGCAAATTAGTGGAGTATAATCTTTGGAAGAATTATGTAATGATGACTTAAATTGCTTAATTCAATATACTTATAAATAAATCTATGTTTAGATTTAAGAAGTATTAATTTGCAATTAATAACTCTTGGAGAGTTAATGACTAATCTCAAGGAGATAAAGTCAAACTTTGCAATTAGAAAAGTAGCGCAAGGCGCACTTTACGTCAATATTCTAGAAATCCAAGGCTTGGCCAAAGACTTCTGAAATATTGAAAAAGGGTAAAGGCAAAATCATTATGATCTTCTGGGAAGATAAAGGACATATCTCAAAGTGACTGTCGTTTGGATATGGCAGACACGAAGGAATTAAAGAAAGGGCAAGGCTTTGACTTTAAGGATATTTGTCAAAATTATGTCCATTACTAGTATTTAAATTGGATTTTAAAATACTTAGTATGGTACATAAAATATATGTATTGATGTTCAGAATCTGCTGTGAGCAGGATACTGACTTCAAGCTGAGATTAATCTGCGAATCGAAAATGGGACGAAAGTCGCTGTTTCGACCGTAGATACCTAAATTTAGGAACTACCTTCGGGTATGTACTTAAATTAGGAAACTATTAAAAATGTAACTAGTTAGACTAGAAACATTATCTCTATATCAGTGTTTAATCCATTGTGGATAAACCTTTATATTCTAGAACACTAAAGTGTTTCATTATATAAAGATGACATTGAGATAAACACATTAGATGTAAATAACAGTATTTATATTTTGAATATAAATAAAATCTCGAACATATAATATGACAAACTAATAGCTCATACTGATTTGATCATAAAGAGACTTATTTGTGGCATTGATGTCTGGGACACAATTAAATAAGAGTCGTATATCCACACTTTTGAAGAGTGGGTACTAGGACGAATTGATTATTCAAATAAAGTCTACAAATCTAGTTTATTAGGTAAAGTACCTAAAACACTATTTACTTGGTAATAGTGTAAGTGCCACCGATCTGTTAGCCCTATTCATAGTGAAGTAAGTGGGCCCATATCTAGCTAGGCTAGATGTGGATATGAATGTTTCGTGACCTTAACGGATGTGGCATCACGTTATGGTTATGTGTTTCTTTTAAAGAACACAAATCGGCAACTTTTAGAGTTTCGACACGAAATAGACAAACAGATCTGCTGAAGTATTAAACCGTCACGGTAAGACCGAAATGGAAAATACTTAAGCAATAAGTTTCAAATATACTTGAAAGAGTATAGTATTCTTTCAAATGAGGACTCCTCCCGAGACATGTCAGTTTGACGGTGTGTCCGTACGGAAAAACCAAATTTTGTTGGACATGATAAGGTTTATCATGAGTCGCTCTGAGCTACCATTTCCTTCAACGGATATGCATTAACAGTGCAAAACTTATTAGAATAAAGTTACATAAAAATCTGTTTGACAGACTTCATATTAGATATGAACCGGAAGGAAACAGGTTTCACACTCCGGAAGATTGGGAATGCTGGGCTTACGTTTGGATGATACCAAACTAGAACCCAAATCGGATAAGTGCCAAATGTAGGTTATCCTAGGGAAAACCATAAGTATAGTACTTATATATCTCACTAGAGAATAATTGTAATTGTTGCTCGCCATGCGGTCTTCCTTAGAGGATTACCGATATGCAGTGGTAAGTGGGAGGATGATATAACTCGATGAAAATCAGAGTAATACTGTTCCAGGCATGAAGTCCTTAATGGAACACAAATAGTTCATCAAGGATGAAACTATACCAGTAATCTTTGAATACACAAGAAACACGTAGATCTGAGAGAATCAGAAAACAACCTGGGGTATGGGTTTCTGATCTCACCTCATAAAGATGTTTATCTTGTTGAGGTATACCAACCGACTACGTATAAGGGAGTGATACAAGGTATCGACTTCCGTTATGGCAAAGTGCCATGAGTCCAAAATGGATTCCATATATAACAACTATGTTTGGACACTAGTTGATGTATCATAAGGCATTGTGCCTATAGGTACTATATAAGTCTTCAAGGAAGACATACATGGAAGGCAACATACCAACGTATACAGCTAGGCTTGTAGCAGAAAGGTATCGTTATCAATATTGTGTTGATTACGGTTCAACCTTTTACCTGTTGCCACGACAAATCCATTTGGATAATGCTTGCAGTAGCTGCACGTTTCATTTATGAAATGTGTCAGTTAAAGATCAAAATCGCTTTCCTTAAACGGAAACCCTTTTGGAGGATGTTTGTAACATCCTGACGATTTTGTCGTACTAAAACCAGTAAACAAGGTTTGCAGGTTATTCGATCCATATTTGGATTGAAGCAAGCATTAGGTTCTTGGAACTAACGTTTTGATGTAATCATAATGGTGTATGATTGAATTCAAAACGAAAATGATTCTTGTGTATATAAGGAGGATAGTGGGAGTGCACTGACAATGAATGTCCTATAAATAATGATAATATATATCATTTCTTGGAAATGAAATTCCCATATAAAACAATCGGCGAAAGCTTGGCTTTCGAGAAAATTCTCCGTAGAATTCTTGGGAGTAATAACCTTTATTCTAGGAATAAAGATCTACTGAGATAGATTAAGTTGTTAAAACTCTGCGAGAACTTGTACATTGAAAAATGTACATGACCTGGTGTCTCATACGCTTTGAGCATATGAATTCACAATCAGGCCAACCCAGGTGATAGTCACTGGATTGATGTTAAGAACATCCATTAGAATCTTAGAGATCTAAGGATGCTGTCTTAATCTGTGGAGAAGGAGAACTTGAAGTGACTGGGATCGCTACTACAAGTTTCCAAACCGATAAAACGACTGAAAGTCGCAAACGGTACTATACAGTTTGCATAACGGTACAGTGAGCTGAAAATCTTCCAAGCAAGATATTATTGCCGAATAAACAACAAATGCGGGTTAAATTGCAGTAGCTGAGGCAGCAATAGAAGCCATCTGGGTCAATAATAAATCTAATTAGATTAGATATAGTTCTGTTAGCAGCTGAGCTAGGCGTCAGCGCAGGCTAAAGAATTAATGGTCTCATCAACGATCCATATACATACTTTGACTATTCATCTGATTCGTTCGGATCATACATCGTGGCGATGTGATGATCGTATAAATCGCATCAGACGATAATCATACAAATCCGCTGACGAAAACTTTTTCTCAGCAATTTGAGCCAACCGTACATAGTTCGGGTGTTGAACACTTGAGTGACTGGCTATAGGCCAAGTGGGAGATTGTTGGACAATTATGACCCATAGCGTCACTATTTGTACAGATCATTGTGTTGTTGTACAAATTAACTATGTGACAAGGAAATTGCACTCTTATCATTTGTGATTAGATCAACTTAGATATATAAATGATGAGAGGTCCTTATGATTTGTTCCTTGATTGAGAATGATATGAGACAGTATCAATCAACGAAGGATAAATCATTAAATATCCCTAGTCAGAGTATTATCGAGATTGGACATCGATAATCACGTAAAAGACTAGTATCGTACTTGTGCGCGTTGTGAGGGCACAACGGCGTAGTTCTCATATACTTAAATATTGGATACTTATGCAAGTGCGGTAGGAGGTTGTGTTTCACCGACGGTACGGAAAACAGCTTCGCTCTGGATAGACCCCCTCGGAATCCCATTGGTAGTTTGACTATGTGTCTATGGGAGTCCGACATCAGGGTATGTGTATTTGGTCTTAACCTGAGACTTGCACCGCTAATGCTTACGACAATCGATATACTTTGGTTGAGGTCGTCCAGGGCTTTAACCGGTTCTATGTACGTCGATACTGGGTATATTGAGAATCGTAGAGTATTGGGCGTGATGTCAAGATGGAAGTATCACTCCAGTCATAGTGGAGATGATGTCACGTAGGATACGGTATTAGTACTCTTAAGTGCTGCGCGACCATCGGGATATTATGACTAGGTCATGTATATCCGATTATAGAGACTAGTTACCAGACATCCGACATGTGCTTCGTACGAGGCAGACACAACTCCAGCCCCAGGCCTAGCATGTGACCATCCGATACTGGACCGATATGCACTATACTATGTATACTACGCCTGATATAGATCACATATTCCTGTAAGGATATTTCCGGAGAATTGGGTAGGCATGGCACTTTGCTAGAAGCCAACCTTATCTTGTGAATCGATAAAGGTACGTACGTGTTCGGATAGTCCGACGACCGTATTTACTGCCAACATATCTGAAGATCTCATGGATCGCTTCCCAATGATTCACCAATGATGTATGACTCACACTTTAATTAATCTGTGATTAATTTGATGAGAGAGAAAATTAATCTAGGATTGATTTCAGAGATATTTTATCTAGGATAAATATCAATAAAAGAGAGATAACGATTAATTTGGAATTAATCGGTAAATTAATATATTTGATATATTAAATAAAATTGGATTTCGACGCGGAATTAAAATTGGATTTTAATTCGGGCGAACGAATTAATTTAGAATTAATTCGTTAGCGACGTGAATAGTGAATTCGCTAGGCGTAATCATTTAATTACGACGCGACGGATAAATCGTTAATTTGGAATTAACGAACCTGAGCCCGAGATTATTTGCGAGCGCATTCGCATTTCGAATTCGAGTGCGGCACGCAAATTAAATCAAGCGTCAAATCATTAGTCGCATCAAGCGTTAAATCGCTAGTCATTTCAAGCGTCAAATCACTTGTCACTTTGAGTGATGTGACTTGACAACTTGAAAGCAAATTAAATGGAAAATCATTTATTAATTTTGGAAATTATATAAACCAAATTGATTTACCATTTTCCTAACCTAACAACACAAAACCATCTCTCTTTCCTCTCTACTAAGTTCACGCCCAAGGCAGTGAACTGCACTGTTTTGGGCGTGAATGATGAGCATTTTTGGCCAATTTTGTGGCAATCTTGGCTAGAGCTAGCACTCTGAGAGTTATATGAAGGTGTTAGGGAAACTCACCCACGAGCCGGAATCAAACGACGAAGATTCAAGGCTCAAAATCTCAGCTCAAACTGAAAAACTCAAGCAGTGGACTGGTCAGTTTGGGTGCCACTTTGAACGGAAAAATTTGATTTTGTTCGTCTTCAAATCGTCTCAACCGATCAATGTAAGTATTCCGTAACTTCTTTGATATGTATTTCACACATCTTCATGCTTGTTTAATGATCTTGGGACCTAGATTAAAACCAACACTAACACCTAACAAAGTAGTCTTGAAGGTGTAAAGCATGTGTGATGAAAGAAGTGTATGACTATTGTAGTAATAAGCTTTCTTTTAAGGTTTTGGAAACCATGTTGCTATTCTCGAGTTGTTGACCCACTCTAAGATGACCTAGATTTGATCTTGAGTTGTTTCATTGTGTTGAGACTTGGATTGGATGTGAGAATGATGATTGAAGTAATTGATTTAATGTATTTGGTCTAATTTGTCCAATTTATGGAAATTAAAAAATTAGGGCTCATAACTAATTCCAAATTTGGGGATTTTCATATATGTTGTGTAATTGGATGTGTATATGATGCATATAAAGTTTCATGTTGATTGGATTACATCTTGATGTGTTTTGAGACATGAAATGACAAAATGCACAAAATGCCCTCCAAATGGAGCATTCGGCCAAGTGAGGGAATTTGGGGTTTTTGGTGCTTTTGGTATTTTGATGTTTTGAACATGCTAAGTTCATCTTAGAAATGATTTAGAATCATTCAAAATTGATTTGATCAATTTCGGACTAAAATGGACAAAGTACTAATATAAGGGCAATTCGGTAAATTCACTTAAATATGATTTATTGAATTTTGTTTTCATAATTTGATTATTAGAATATTAAATAAATATGTTTATTTAATCAATCCGAGAAAAAGTTTTGAAATCCGAAAATAAGATTTTCACCGCTTCTGCTGCGTTACCGGATTCTGCCCATAAATAACCCCTACAAAATGGTATCAGAGCGAGTCTGATTCTAGGCCGCTTAAAATGATTAGCTTTATTTAAATCATCTATTCTTGACTTTATACATGCTTATTAGAAACTGAATCAATTAGATTTAGGGTGTATGACACTTAACGGAAAATTCCCTAATTAATAAGGTTTTAATGTAATTATGTATTTGATGCATGTTATGTGGTCCGTCTTGTCAATACGGTTTATGAATACTTCTCCGTGACTACATCCGAGACCGTGCCTCTTCTGTGAGGGTGTAGCCGATAGAGATTTATTCATACCGAATGTATATCAGATACTAGATAAATTCAAGCGAAAACAGAATTCTGAACGTGCCCTAGCTGTCAGGATTACGTGAGTAACTTGAGTTTATCATTGACGAGTTTAACCTTGGTACGTCTCCTTGTGGGCCTGCCGTCGCAGCGACAACGAGAAACGACTAGGACCGGAAACTTAGGAGTCACTATTGAGTGATTGACAAATGAGTTGTCTACCTGATGAATATACGTAGGCGAGACCGTGCCTCTACTGTGAGCTGAAATATATTCACGGGATCCACCTTTCACTGTTAATATTTAATTTAATTATTAAATATTTATATTCTATTTGGGGATTGCAGTATTGCATGATTTAGTGGGAGGGGCATAGTAGATTAAAAATCCATGATCTAGTTTATGCTTATGATATTATATGAAACTGCTTAATTTCTGCTAACCGTTTTTCATGATCTATATGATAGATTTGCGATGGCGGGACAATCCACAAATCAGTTTGCGCGTATGCTTGATGCGAACAAACTAAAAGGCGCTGAGAACTTTACTGACTGGGAAATGGATTTGAGGATTGTCCTCGATTCCGAAAAGCTGGGTTATGTTCTTGAGGGTTCGTTGCCCCTTGCAGTGGGTGCGGATGCTACGTAGGAGGAACGCCGAGTTTTTGAAACTTGGAAGGATGATGATTTAAGGGTTAAATCATACATCCTCAGTTCACTGTCTCCAAAACTCAAGCAACAGTACTATGGTATGGTTGATTCTTATAGTATGATGACGCGATTGAGACAATCGTTTGAGAACCAAGAACAAGTGATTGTTCACAAAGTCGCCATGGAACTGTTCCATGCGCGTCTGGATGAGGGGCAAGCTGTTAGCCCACATTTTCTTCAGATGATCGATTTGATCGATCAATTGAGGCAACATAATCTCATCCTTAATGACATTCTCGGAAGGAGTGTCATTCTTGGTTCACTTCCAGCTTCATTTCGCCAGTTCATGATGTACTTCAACATGCATGGGACTGTCTGTACCTACCATGAGCTACATAGGATGTTGCTCACGGCAGAAGAGGACCTTAGGAAGGGATTACCGACTCGCCCTCCTAGATCTACTTCGCTTTCTGCTTCTTCCCAAGGAATGTCCAAGGGAAAGAACAAGAAAGGCAAGAAGAAGAAGAAGGCTGTTGGTCCTCAACAACAGGCGAAGATAGCAAAGCCCAATAGGGCTTCTGAAGACAAATGCCACCACTGCGGCAAAGTCGGGCACTGGAAGAGGAACTGTCCAGACTACATTGCCCAGATTAGGAGGGAGAGAGCATCAACATCAGGTACTTTTATTTTTCCAGTTATTGATATATCTTTGGCTTGTGAAGCCGTTACATCCAACTGGATTTTAGATTCTAATTGTCCCATTCACATTTGCAATTCATTGCAGGTGCTGAAGAAAAGTAGGAGGCTGAAGCCTGGAGAGATGCAGTTGCGATTCGGGAGTGGAGACTCACTGGATGCAGTTACAGTGGGAGTATGCGAGATCTCATTGCCGAATGGGACACTTTTGTTAAATGAATGATATTTTATGCCTGGATGTGTAGCTAATATTATATCCCTTTTTGTATTAGATACAGAAGGCTTTTGTATTAATATTAAGAACTGTTCTTTGTATTTATATGATAAGAATAATATTCAGATCCTTTGTTGTCCAAATAAGCATGGTCATTATACACTGCAAACATCAAAAGATATTTTAAGTTCTGGAATTAATAAACGTAGATTACCTGAAATTAATAATACTGAACTATGGCATATGCGGCTGGGTCACATTAGCGTTAAGCGCCTTAACCAATTGGTTAGGAATGGTTTGATACCAGATCTCACCATTGAATCCTATCCAACCTGTGAATCTTGTATTCAGGGTAAAATAACCAAAGCCCCATTTTCTGGTGTTGGACACCGCGCCACTAACTTACTGGAACTCGTACACTCTGATGTATGTGGTCCACTAAGTCAAACTGCTCACAGTGGTTATTCATACTTTGTTACCTTTACCGATGACCTGTCACGGTACGGTTATGTCTATTTGATACGACATAAATCGGAAACCTTTGAAAAGTTCAAAGAATTCCGAAATGAAGTAGAAAATAAACTGGTAAATATATTAAATGCCTTCGATCTGATCGAGGTGGCGAATATATGAGTGGTGAGTTCATGGATTATATGAAGGAGAATGGGATTCTCGCTCAATATACTCCTCCAGGTATCCCACATCATAATGGAGTATATGAGAGGAGAAATCGGACTTTATTGGATATGGTCCGATCAATGTTGAGTTTCACAGATTTGCCTTATTATTTATGGGGCTACTCTCTCTTAACAGCCGCACATCTTTTGAATAAGATTCCTTCAAAGGCTGTTCCCACGACACCGTATGAGATATGGTTCGGTAGGAGACCAAATCTTAATTATATTAAGGTTTGGGTTTGTCCTGCGTATGTCAGGGTGACTCAGCAAGATAAGCTTTCACCTCGAGGGCAAAAGTTTAGGTTTGTTAGATATCCTTCGAATATAAGGGGATATCTGTTCTATGATACCGAGCATCGAAATGTATTCGTAGCTCGCTTCGCAAAGGTGGTAATCATAGACAGGTTGAGCTTGATGAAGTCCAACCTGAAAACAATGAACCAACGAAGGAACCTGAAGTTCAAATAGATGAAAGACCTTCAACACATACACTCCGTAGGTCGGAAAGGGTATCCAGACCTCCTAAATGCTTGTATTTGATACAAGAAAAGAGTCTGGATGTTCTCTTAATAGAAGAGACAGATCCTTTCACCTATAGAGAATCGATGTTAGACATCGACTCCGTGAAATGGCAAAATGCCATGAAATCCGAGATATACTCAATGCATGAGAATCAAGTTTGGGACTTGGTTCCGCTTCCCGAAGGAATTGTTCCTATCGGTTGTAAATGGGTTTACAAGAGGAAGCGCAGGCCTGACGGTAAGGTTGAAACTTACAAGGCCCGACTGGTAGCAAAAGGTTACACGCAGCGACCTAGCGTCGACTACGATGAGACTTTTTCACCGGTGGCAATGCTTATGTCTATTCGGATTTTGCTTTCAATAGCTGCGTATCATGACTACGAGATTTGGCAAATGGATGACAAAACGGATTTTCTAAATGGATTTCTTGATGAAGAAATCTAGATGGAACAGCCGGAAGGTTTTGCGTCCAGCTAAAACTCGGGTATGGTATGTAAGCTTAAGAAGTCCATTTATGGGCTTAAACAAGCTTCACGAAGTTGGAATCTTCGATTCGACGAGATTATTAGATCGTCTGGTTTTCTCAAGAATTCAGAAGAGTCCTGTGTGTATCAGAAGGCCAGTGGGAGCATGGTCGTATTTTTAGTCCTATATGTTGATGACATCTTAATCATTGGAAATGATTTAGGCATGTTACAAAGCGTCAAAGCATACATCTGTAAGAATTTCTCCATGAAGGACCTGGGAGAAGCTTCCTATGTTTTAGGGATAAAACTCTATAGAGATAGACAAAGGAGGCTGATTGGGTTATCACAATCAACGTACATAGATAAGATCTTGGAACGGTATAATTTTGGTAACTATAAGACATCAAACATACCGTTCAGACATGGGATTCATCTTTCAAAGAAGATGTGTCCATAAACAGAAGATGAGAAGGTTAGAATGTCTAGCCAACCTTATGCTTCGTGTCTGGGTAGCATAATGTATGTCATGTTATGTACAAGGCCTGATATCAGTTTCGCTGTTAGTGTAACTAGCAGATATCAGTCCAATCCAGGTAATGACCATTGGATGGCCATTAAACATATCCTCAAGTATCTTAAAGGTACTAAGGATAAGTTAATAATTTATGGAGGAACGAATTACAAGTTAATGGGTATACAGACTCCGATTTCCAATCGGATCCCGATGATAGAAAGTCTACATCTGGATTTGTCTTTACCCTTAACGGAGGTGCAGTTTGTTGGAAGAGTTCCAAACAGGGATCTACAGCTGATTCCACCACTTAGGCGAAATATATTGCAGCTTCTGAAGCCGCAAAAGAGGCTGTGTGGATAAAGAACTTTATCACAGAATTGGGAGTTGTCCCAAGTATCGAGAATGCGATTCCGTTATACTGTGATAATACTGGAGCCATTGCGCAAGCAAAGGAACCAATGGCGCATCAGAAGTCGAAGCATGTGGAACGCAAGTACCACATCATTCGAGAGATTATGTCGCGAGGGGATATTATCGTTTGCAAGGTACCGAGTGAAGATATTATAGCAGACCCGCTGACGAAGGCCATACCTCCGAAGTTGTTTGATAAACACGTGGAGTCGATGGGTATTAGATATAATCGTTATTGGCACTAGAGCAAGTGAGAGTTTTTGTTGGGGTTGGTGCTCACAGCGCCAATTCCCGGTTGTATTTTTATGTAAATACTTCTGTAAAATATTATTATTATGTATAATATATGCAGTTTCTATAATATAATGAATCTTTTATATGGTAATACAGTTGCAAAAGCGTCGCAACGGACATTGAGTAGTATCATGACGTTGTCATTCTCAGACAGTTCCTAGTCAAGGTTTACACTACTTGGTCAGTATAGTAAACCCGTTGAGACCGGTACATGTCGTATACTGGAATATATGATTCCAATGGTTTCTCAATGAACCATAAGTCTTGGAGAATAGTTTAGACGTGTAGGTGTTTATAACGGATAAACACTGAACGACTCACCGAAGATTCTTAATGGATGGTACACCAGCGTCAATAAGAATCTTCTTGGGTTGAGTAGCACTTGTGATTCTTAGACTTGAGATGCCATTGTGGGCACATGAGACATCTTCTACACTTAGATGGCAGTCACGTCGCCGATCTATTTAGATCAGACCTCCACATGTTCGTTGGGTGTAGATAGATCCTCAGGGTGTCCTATGTGTATCAAGATAGGATCCGTCAGTTCTGTGTACCAGAGCATAGGTAGTCCATATAATTAGCAATCAGATAAAACCATGGGCCCGTGGTAAAGTTTAAAAGCTAGTTCTAAACATTCTTTTGAGATTGCTAATAGAATAGTCAACTAGATAATCCCCATAGAGATTTGACGTTTACATCTATATCTCTGGGATATATCTGGATGCCTGTGACGGAGGAATTATACATTTGCCATGACCTCGACCTGTATGATTCAGCAAGTTTATCTGTGATCGTCGTAATTTACGGGTGGATAAATTATGGACACGAAATTGGATTTCGTGACGGATATGCCTGAATCTAGAGAGTCTCAATAATGAAATAAACTCGTAGAGCACTAGAGCAACATTAATAAATAATATTGATTGGTTATAAAGTCGTTTAAAGGTTAAACGCAAATTACATGTGTAGGGACCCGATAGTCATTTACTTAATTATTGTGTATTTAAGTTTAATGCTTGATTAATTTAAATACACATCAATTAATAGTCAAAATGAGTTATTTGACTTATATCCTAAATGAATATATGTTTTTTAATATTTAATGTAAATATTATACATATATTTAATATATTTGTATTTGATTAATTAATTAATTATTTAATTGTTAAATGATTAAATTAATTAAAATATAAATATCTTACATTAGGATATTTGTTGTAAATGATATTAGTTGCCTTTGTTGACTTAATTAAATATCTAATAAAGTGTTATTTAGATATTTATGCAAGTTGATCAAATTAAAGTGAAATGAAAATGAAATTACAGGACTTGTATTTGGCTAAGTGATTTTCGGCCAAGGCTAATGATATACAAGTATATATTATTTTCATTTCATTTTATTCATAACCTAATACACTTTAAAGAGATAAACTCCATTGAAGAAAGAAAGGAAGCTTGAGAAAAGAAAGACAAAACCAAAGAAAGCTTGAATTTTTAGTAAGTTTCTTGAACTTGCTATTAGTAAGGAAATTGTTCCTTAGGTTCTAGGCTTTAATCTATGATAATCTTAGGTTATTCTTTCTTTGTTCTTGTGTTTTTGTTGATGGAAGTTTTGATGAAGGTGTAAAGCATGTGTGATGAAAGAAGTGTATGACTATTGTAGTAATAAGCTTTCTTTTAAGGTTTTGGAAACCATGTTGCTATTCTAAAGTTGTTGACCCACTCTAAGATGACCTATATTTGATCTTGAGTTGTTTCATTGTGTTGAGACTTGGATTGGATGTGAGAATGATGATTGAAGTAATTGATTTAATGTATTTGGTCTAATTTGTCCAATTTGTGGAAATTGAAAAATTAGGGTTCATAACTAATTCCAAATTTGGGGCTTTTCATATATGTTGTGTAATTGGATGTGTATATGATGCATATAAAGTTTCATGTTGATTGGATTACATCTTGATGTGTTTTGAGACATGAAATGACAAAAGGCACAAAATGCCCTCCAAATGGAGCATTCGGCCAAGTGAAGGAATTTGGAGTTTTTGGTATTTTGATGTTTTGAATATGCTAAGTTCATCTTAGAAATGATTTAGAATCATTCAAAATTGATTTGATCAATTTCGGACTAAAATGGACAAAGTACCAATATAAGGGCAATTCGGTAAATTCACTTAAATATGATTTATTGAATTTTGTTTTCATAATTTGATTATTGGAATATTAAATAAATATGTTTATTTAATCAATCCGAGAAAAAGTTTTGAAATCCGAAAATAAGATTTTCACTGCTTCCGCTGCGTTACCGGATTCTGCCCCTAAATAACCCCTACAACATACGGTCCACCTTTTTATTTCCACTAGAAAATACGGACAATTGAGTTCTAGCATCTTTAAGATCGGTCTCTAATATTCGGACTCTATTAACTAGGCCTTTGTTCCTCCCCTCTAAGTCATCAACCATCAAAAGGCTTTGCTCAAATTTGGCTTGAGCTTCATTCTTTTCTAGTTCTACAGCATTCGGCTTTTTATTGACCTCTAAATTAGTCTTTTTAATAGCTAAACTCTCATTAAACAGTTCAACATAAGCTACCTGAAGACTATCCTCGTCAACTGACTCACTGTGGGGAGATCTGAACCAGAGTCACTAATATATTCGTTCCTCTCACCGGTCACACTAGCAATAAATGCCATATAATTGTTTTTGTCTTTAGGAGACTCATAAGAAGTATAGCCACTTTCTGAATCACTGGGAGAGGCTGCCATGGCTTTCTTACCTTTAGCCTTCAGATATGTGGGACACCGAGGTCTAATGTGCCCATATCTTTCACACTCATTGTAACATCCCGCCTAGGCCAGGATACTACCGGAAGGAGACAGGCTAAACCCATCTCTATAAGCCTCTGATTCTAACGAAATTTCTGCATGATGTATTCGTAACATCATGCAACCTGCCTTGTAGCCAGCATCCATATACAACAAGAACATAACAATCTCGGCCTGAGGCTGGTAACTCAACATCAATGCATTCATCAACAAGGCCTTAGGCCTGAATTCAAGGAACAAAATATAAACCACTTGGCCTGCGGCCAGAACTCAAAATGAAACTATGCTATTACATGACTTATACATATAAAATACAAATGCAAATACAAGGACAAGGGCCGTGAGGACCCATGACTCTCTTGACTGCAATTGGGGCGATCCACCGTCTTCAAAGTCTTCACCGAACATCTGCTGGTTTTATATGACAGCTACTGACCTGCAAAACTACAAACTGTTGTGGTGTGAGTCATAATGACTCGGTAAGTAACTATTCTCCTAACTTAAACATACAAACTCATATAAGGTTTATTTCTTAATATATTGATGACTTAAATTGTCTATATAGTCTCACATAATTCTCAAATCTAGATTAACTGCATAACTCTTATTCAAGTCCAGACATTACCACTTAGTACAAGATTATATCCTAATTCACACACCCTTACATCTTGTTTCATACTTAAACTTTAAACATCTATATTATGGTCATTAAGCTCTATAAATCCATCTATTGTATCAAGACTCATTACGTATCCACTACGTTACTTTAATATCTTTTCACTTTTCTATATCTTTACATTGTATCTAGTTCTGGCCTTTAATTTAAAACCTCTTATTCTTACCTTCTTTAAAATATCATCAAGTCGGTTGTACTAAAATATTATCTCTGTTAGACACTTAACCTACTATCACTGATTATGTATACATACACATGTAATCATTGCAACATGTTCTAGCATTCTTACCATATGTTCTTTCCTTCAAATATTATCACACATTAAATATTTACAAGGAGAATCTCATGTCATAAACTTTTATATATTCTCATGCTATACATATACTACTCATTTATGCTATTTATCACCTTATATACTCGTATCTATGTTGCTAATATTCTTATATAATACATAATTTACAAACTTTCTCTCATAACACTAGTCTTATTCCCTAGGGTGTAGTTTTCTACAACCCCCAAACCCAAGTCTCAAATATGAAATTTATGAACATTTCCTCACGCATTATGTGTGTGCATAAACTTGTCATTCTTGTACTTTTCAAACTCAAGTTTACTGATCTCTTACTACTTACATACATATACATATGTATATATATAAATATATCATGTTTCATGTTTACATAAATACCTATAAAGTTTCTTTATATATATACAGGTTCCATACATGTAACTATATACAACTTTGTTATATAACTAATTACGAACAATGTTAAATTTCTTAAATATTCATAGCAAGAGTTACTTACCTGGCTTCGCGGATACTCAGAATCTAGACCCGATCTGTCAAAACAGTAACAACACAAGGTCATAACCGCTATTTGTGGAACTTCCTACCCAACTATGGTAAACTACGGACTTTCTCAAAATCTACGAATCCTCTCTGATTCTACGGTTTATGCTTCATTACTCTAATATATGCTCATATACTGTTCTAAACTAACTAGATAGCTCAGATCCTCATTTTATGTGTTTGCGGCAAAACTTGCGGAAAAGTTTTCGCAAACGCTACAGAAGGGTCTCGAACCCTCCGAACTAATCCGGAATCACTCAATTACCCTTGCAAAATCATATTTATATTATCTTCATGATTACGGTCATCTACGCTCAATCGCGCGAGAAACTCTGTATTACCGGAAACTCGCTAACTCTACCGGATCAATCTAATCTATTCTGTTTCTTCCCGAATTCTACCACATTTATCGTTTTAACATATAAAAACATATCCAATTTATTTCATGCTAACTCGCTAAACTACGGGATTACTAGAAGTATCCGAACATAAATCGATACACTTTAAAAAATGAATTTTGAACGGAAAGTCGTACCGAAATTTCGAGGCCATATTCGGACTCCCATCGGCTATACGAACGTGCTGGCGTCATCAAAATTCCGATCGGAGCAACTGTTCACATGGGTGCTACAGTACATGCACAGTTTTTCTCATCGTTTCATGTGCAACCGACCGCTGATCGATGAAATCGACTCCGCATACTCGTAGTACTCTCTGAGGGCTTCGATTTGGTAGGTGGCTCAGGCCGTGAAATGAACCGACGAGTCGAATCCATCAAACCCATTCGAGCCACAAACTCTCTCGGTTTCCTCGCCATCGCCAGCTCTGATGGACGATCGCCGGCCATCGGCTTTCTCTCCATCGCCGGATGATCACAACCGCACCGGTGCACCGACCTGAGGTGGCCGGAGTTGCCGCCGGTGAGTGGTTCTTCTCCAAAGACGATCGAGGGTGCATGTGAGGGATATGTTTTGGTTTTGCCAAATTTACTATTTTTGAAAACCTGAGGGCTTTATATACTCTCCTTGAAAATATCAAATGAGTCCCCACGAATTTGCTGTTTAGTCCATATCATGGAACCTTCTAAAATATCGTATTTTCAGAGCCTTTCTAACGCGATTCTCGGAAAGTGTTCAACACGAAAGTAGTTCGTCTCAGAAAAACAAGTCCAATGGTTTAAGAACCAACTCGATCAGAGTTCGTTTGCTCTCTTCATGACCAAAACCACATACCTTATGCGTTTTACAAAAATAGCGTATCTGACTTTTGATCCCACGCGTTTTCCAACATGACGAAAATTCATATTATATTATTTCAACTCATATATCATCACTTGAACTCGTATTCTTCATTATCACCAAGCTCCGAGACTATAACATCAGTCCGGGAATCTTCTAGAACGATCTCGAAAATCTGGGATGTTACAGTAATAGTGGTTGTGGTGGAGTTCTCTTCTCCGTGTGAGTAGGAGGGAACCGTCTTCACATATACTGTCTAAACACTTTGAGAGTCAGTCAACCTTTATTACTGTAATCATGTCTACTGTAGAGTCTTCTTCTTCATCTTCTAGTGAGTTAGTAAGATTATCTTCTACTCTTTCCTTACCCCGTTCTTGTGATAAAAGAATAGCCTCTAAAATTGAAAATCTTGTGGAATATTCACATGTTCCAGAAGGTGTTCAAGTATCTAAGACCCATTCACTTCTGTTAAACCCTTTAACATGTACAAAAGACCCAATACTGTTACTAGGAGTATTCGTACTCTGATCTCTACACATCGTCCTGCTGCAAAAGAATATGTTCAGTCCTCCAAGCTAGATCAGTGCGCGCTCCGAGCCACACAGGATGAACAATATTTAGATCTGGAGATTTCGAAAGATTTCGTCTCCAGTTGGAAATCAGAAGGGTACACTCATTTCCATATGGGTACTGTGAGAGTTATCCTAACTCTCCATGGAAGGAAAGTTTTACCAGTGACTACCAGACTTGCCTTGTTGGATTCCAGATTCAAGGAGTACCAACACGCAGTGATTGGCACTATTCTCACCACTTTCCATGCTGGGAGTATGTTGCTAACCTTCTACCCAAACTTCAATCTGTCTTTGCAGGATCCAAATCTACCGACTGCCTTTAAGATCCAAGTTCAGATCCAAGGCGCAGCACAGATCGAGTCCTCGATGATGGCTACCTTACACCACCAGCAGGTGTACCGTCTGTAAGATCATTCTGTTGATCTTCCATCTGCCACAGCGTCTAATGATGCTCTTATGATTTTGGCAGATTAGACTTCTGCTGACAAGGTGCCAACTATTGTGCAGATCCCACGACAGATCGAGAAGGAAGAGCTGTTAAAGCTCATGCCTTTGGAATGGCTGACCAACTATGAAAAGTTCCTACGGAGCACTCAGCCTGTCCAAAGCACACAAGATGTCTTCTCCAGACAGATCGATGGTACTGTTTGCACATCTTTTGCTAAGCCAGAGCCTGTAGAAAGTGCGATACCATTCTCATGTATGATTTCTCCAGATCCGACCAATGATCTGAGAGAAAAAGACATCCTTATCGAAGCATTCAACTAAGATGGCTTTCCGATCTACAACTGGCCAGATCATAAAGCATATCCCAATCATCAGCTGTAGTCCAAAGAAAAAATGGACTCCTAAGTCTCTTCTACAGATGCAACCTTGCATGATGTACCAACCTTCAACATCTTCTTACAAAAAGCAGTTCCCACCGCTCGAGAAGATCGTTGACCCACATACTAAGGTTGTTGCTAAGCCTTATGTCCAGCCAACTACTGTCACACCCAGTGGTCAATTTGGAAGAACCTAGACAACACGAAGCTGTGCTAAACTGGCACACACAGAACGCTAGAGTTCAAAATACTGTACTTCGCAGTATTGAAACTAAGGTGGATCATGTTGTTCAACATGTTCAACGGACAGAGACAAAGGTGGATTCATTAGCCAATACGCTACAACGCATGTATGAAGATACGGTGGCTCAGATAGCTCAGCTAGATAGAGACATGAGAACCATGGTCTCTCATAATTATTTTGGTCTAGAGTTTGACCATAAAGAAGCTGAGATGAAAAGACTAAAAGCAGAACTTGCAAAAATGGAAGCCGATGGGCGTACACCATTTGTTCCACAGGCTTTCACACCTAGCCCATTCTCACCAACCTTTTCATACCCGGCCTATCAACCTTACCTACCTTCATCATTTACCTCGTCCCAAACAGACTGGTCAAAAATTTATGGTAGTGTCCATGGTACATGGAAACCAACACCACCAAAATGCCAGTATCCAGAAAACCCAGTTCCACCCGTACATACACAACCTTTACCTCATCCAACTCAACCAGGTCCTTCACAGCCTTATACACGACCTTCCCAAACACAAACCTATGTTCCAGAAACACAATTCCCTACTATACCGTTACAAACGCCCCAACCTCAACCGACTGTTACAACCCAGCAACTTTACACCCAACAGCTCACAACTCTTGAGCCCGAAACTGAAAGTTCCGAACAGTCTCAGGAATCCTCAGAACCTGAGAGTGATTCCATCCAGATCGTATCCAGTGACTCAGATAATATGGCAGACATCACAAAGATTTTAATGGCCACATCTACTGGATCAAATGAGCCGATGACCGAAGAACCTAATGATACTGAGTATGTACCTACAGGTCAGCTACCCAGTCCCAACCGGCATCTTCAAAGCCAGTTAAAGGTCCTTGGTTCACATTTGATGATATTCCACCATCCAAATGGCCAGACAGGATGCAAGAATTCATTGCATGGACGGATATGATGCTACTCAAGCCAGGCATTACAGTGCACAATGTCCTTGTAGAATTTGTCTCTCGTACTTTAGGAGCCTTGAGGGAATGGTTCCTTAGTCTCGGAGGTTTCAGACAACAACAGTTCTACCAGGTCGAATCAATGGCTATAGCTATGGGAATTATACACAAAGAATTCCTTGGAGAAGGAGCCCCATTGTTAGAACAGGCTCGCAGGGAATACTTTCAAATGTGGTGTTTTTCGTTAAAGATTAAAGATCTTAACACCCATTTCCAAAAAATGTCAAAGCATTTCTATAAGCTCAATGGATATAATGATCCAAATCTGAAGCATACTTATGCTGCTTCATTACCAGAGGAGCTTCATGACGAAATGTAGCGCTTGATACAGGCTATGCAGCAGAAAGTTACAGACATGTCCCTTGGAGAAATTCACCAGATCGCTCTCAAAGCTCTCAATAAGCTTTGTGACCAACGTATACTTGTCAGAGAGATGCTCAGAGACAATCAGTCATTTAAAGCTGCGTGCAAAAAGCCTCATTTGAAAATCAAGTGCAAATACAAAAAGAATTGCGCTTGTCCTTCAAAGAAGAAATCTCATCACAAGTTCTTTAAGAAAAAGAAGAGCAAGAAAGAGAAACAGCACAAAGAATGGCGTCCTATTGGGTTTTTCAAACAGAAAGATCGACGTGGTAAGCCAAAAGACAGCAGATGCTTTATTTGCAAAAAGAAAGGGCATTTCTCAAAGGATTATCCTAAGAATCCTAAGCAGGCTGCTAAGATGGTTCAACAGATCCATCAATCTTCCAGAATTGATCTTGATGATGCAGATGCAGAATCATGGTTTTCAGAACAAGATCAACTGGACAGTGAAATCGTGTTCGCACTCAACAACCCTGAACTCTCTGAATCCAGTTCAGATGATAGCAGTAGCTCAGACTGCTATATCCCGGTGTTCACTATACTGCCATGCCAGGCTCTTAAGCCTACTGTTCCTGTTCCTTTAGTTCATTTGCAGATTCTACCGTCAAAATATGACAAACCCGTTAAAGTCATTGGGTTTATGGACACAGGAGCTCACATGAGCATGATGAATCCGGCAGTTTTGCCACCAGAAGCATGGGTGAAGCATACAGAGTATTTCAAAGCTGCTGATGGTGAAGTGTTCCATACGGATCTCATCACCAAGAAACCTATCGGTATCCGGTTCTTTCATGACTGTATAATATGGACCAGAGTCATTGGTTCCAATTTGCCGGATAAAGATATTCTGATTGGTTTTGATGTTTATCATCAAGCCAAGAATCTTCAAATCCAACCTGATGGTATACGATTTAAAAGATTCATTAAGCCCTATATTACTGTTCCAAAATTGTTTCAATCCTCTAGAGTGGGGGTAAATATGGTGGATTTTGAAGAATTGAAACAACAGTTCTCTCCGTTTTGGTCAGAGTCTCACAGTGACTTTAATCATCCAAAGCCATTATGGAGAAATGAAGAGTTCTTTATTAAGCTTCTTTTCAAGCTTAATGAGGACATCAACCCTACAAAGGCTACTCATCCGGGGATGACTCCTTCGGACCTTGCTTTGGCCCAAGATGAATGCAACCAGTTGCTACAGCAAGGATTAATCGAGCCCACAACTTCTGATTGGGCTTGCCAAGCCTTTTATGTGGAGAAGCGCTCAGAGAAGGCACGTGGAAAGAAACGTCTGGTGATATACTACAAGCCTCTCAACCCTTTCTTGAAAGATGAAAAATTTCATTTGCCCAAGATCAACTCACTGTTTGTCCATATCAGAGAAGCCCACATCTTCTCAAAGTTTAATCTCAAGGCGGGATTTTGGCAATTGGGTATAAGCCTAGATGAAAGGCCCAAAACAGCCTTTTGCATACCCAATGCTAATTACTAGTGGAAAGTTTTGCCTTTTGGCCTCAAGGTAGCGCCATCACTATTTCAGAAGGCAATGACAAAGATCTTTCAGCCAATAATGAATCACACATTGGTCTACATTGATGACTTACTTCTTTTCTCAAAAGATGCTGAGTCACACCACCAGCTGTCACAACGTCTATGGCACATCAAAGATCTTTTCCCAAAGAGGTCCAAAACTTTACAGAGACGATCCCCACTATGGATCTCCATCCAAGCAACAGATTTAAAGCTGTTTAAAAAATTCAAAAGATGCGCCAAAGTCTCAAAGATCTCTAGACAAAAGATCTTACAGATGAATGACCTTGCCCTTTTACGTCTTATCACCATGAAAGACATTGATCTTATCATCCAAGCTTAGATAATAGAAAACTTCCTCCCTGAAGAAGAAAATAGGGGTTATAACCCCTATAAAAGGAAGTTCACCTCTGGAAATCAGATTCAAGAATCACACCAGATCATGACGAATATCCCAAAAGAACTCAGTCTTAGTAACAAAAAGACTAAGACTATTATTCAAGAAAAGTTCTCAAGGTGGCCAATTCTTCCCAGAGCTGTCATAGATTCCACCTTCACAAACAGTCTCAAAGATCAATTTTATGAGAGTTTGTTTGATCATCCTGAATCAATTTTGCCAAATGGGATTGTTGAAGAAATTCTTGGTACTCCACCGTCATGCTTTTGAAAATGGTGTTCTATTCTCAGAAGTATCTGGGATGGAAAATCTGACGGTTTGACTCAGTATAAAGATGCTATTGTTCATTATGGATATGAAACTTTTCATTCTACAATCTTCATCAAGAGTCAAAGTTTCTTCAACAACTATGAATGGGATTTAGGAGACCTGTATGAACATTGTTTCCTAAACGGTTTTGTTCTAGGACAAAATCCAATCCAACCCGACTGTCAGGGTTTGAGGAAGAAAGTCTCAAGTTGCTTCCTCCCAATGTCTGCAATGAAATCAGGAGATGGCACAAACAACATGAAAGTGTCAATGTCTAGATTGATTCAATCTCTCCAGAATGGACGCATTACTATATGAACGTCTATCCTCATATGCATCTGATCCGGATTATCCCTTCATCCTGTCTCTCTTCCTGGAAAATGGCTAATTGGCCATCAAGACCAAAGCCCAGGAAGTATTTTGGTGTTGATGATCTTTTCCCAGAATCTTTTTCATCAGAACACACCCACAGGATCAGAGCTTTTTCTGCAGATAATGTTCGCCGGAGTATTGAATGTAATGTAAATGATAAAGCTTGGCGACGATTGATCACCATAGAGGAATCATCCAGATGTATTATTCAATGATACAACAAGGCCAAATTTCCCACAGCCTTTCTACCAAGATCATTGATGGTGACATCCCTATGACCAGCAAGGCTAAATCTCTATGGGAAGAATGCCAATATGATAATGACCCTCTAGAAGATATCCAGCCACATGATTATTTGCCATAATTATGTTTTGTCGTTTGTTTTCAATAATTCATGCTTTAGACAGCATGATTAGTTTGCTTTTACTTTATGTCATTGTCATGCTTTAGCATCTTTGCTTTATCATCTTTTCTTTTGACTTTTGCTTTTGCTTTTGAAAAGTAGATTCCTTTAGCTTTATTAAAGGAGTGGTCCTTATTTTGATCTTATCCTTTTGGTGCGGGGTCCTGTCCCACCAAAGATACTTTGTGTTCCCCTCCTCCATCTATATAAGGAGTGAGGTTTTTAGTTTGTTATCAAGTTGGGTTTTTCACAAAACCTTAAGTTAAATAAAATTTGAGTTTTCTCTCATGTTTAGCTAAATATCTATAAGGTTCTCTCTCAAAGCACGAGGGAGTCTTCCCTCAGCTACTATTACTTATCCATGAGTTTTCAGTTCACCTCTATCTATCTCTATGAGTATGCTCTTCACTCGCCACAACAGTGGATCTTGTGAATCAGAAAATAGTTAGAAAAACAATCATCGATCCTTATCTTAGGCGGACTCCTCTGTGAGTCCTGTTCACTCGAAGTGTGGGCGCCAAGGCCAGGAGTGCCGTTTATGCCCTTAGTATGGTGGTAGGGACGTAGCAGAGAGCAACCCGAGGTTTTGGTATCAGTGCAAGAGCATTTACTGTTCAGAGAGGTGGTAAATAGTGGATTGGTAGTAGTGGTTGTGGTGGAGTTCTCTTCTCCGTGTGAGTAGGAGGGAACCGTCTTCACATATACTGTCTAAACACTTTGAGAGTCAGTCAACCTTTATTACTGTAATCATGTCTATTGTAGAGTCTTCTTCTTCATCTTCTAGTGAGTTAGTAAGATTATCTTCTACTTTTTCCTTACCCCGTTCTTGTTATAAAAGAATAGCCTCTAAAATTGAAAATCTTGTGGAATATTCACATGTTCCAGAAGGTGTTCAAGTATCTAAGACCCCTTCACTTCTGTTAAACCCTTTAACCTGTACAAAAGACCCAATACTGTTACTAGGAGTATTCGTACTCTAATCTCTACACATCGTCATACTGCAAAAGAATATGTTCAGTCCTCCAAGCTAGATCAGTGCACTCTCCGAGCCACACAAGATGAACAATATTTAGATCTGGAGATTCCGAAAGATTTCGTCTCCAGTTGGAAATCAGAAGGGTACACTCATTTCCATATGGGTGCTGTGAGAGTTATCCTAACTCTCCATGGAAGGAAAGGTTTACCAGTGACTACCAGACTTGCCTTGTTGGATTCCAGATTCAAGGAGTACCAACACGCAGTGATTGGCACTGTTCTCACCACTTTCCATGCTGGGAGTATGTTGCTAACCTTCTACCCAAACTTCAATCTGTCTTTGCAGGATCCAAATCTACCGACTGCCTTTAAGATCCAAGTTCAGATCCAAGGCGCAACACAGATCGAGTCCTCGATGATGGCTACCTTACACCACCAGCTGGTGTACCGTCTGTAAGATCATTCTGTTGATCTTCCATCTGCCACAGTGTCTAATGATGCTCTTATGATTTTGGCAGATTAGACTTCTGCTGACAAGGTGCCAACTATTATGCAGATCCCACGACCGATCGAGAAGGAAGAGTTGTTAAAGCTCATGCCTTTAGAATGGCTGACCAACTATGAAAAGTTCTTACGGAGCACTCAGTCTGTCCAAAGCACACAAGCTGTCTTCTCCAAACAGATCGATAGTAATGTTCGCACATCTTTTGCTAAGCCAGAGCCTGTAGAAAGTGCGATACCATTCTCCTGTATGATTTCTCCAGATCCGACTAATGGTCTGAAAGAAAAAGACATCTCTATCGAAGCATTCAACCAAGATGGCTTTCTGGTCTACACTTCAAAGATCGATGGTCATTTCCTATGGGATGCTCCAGGGTTAGTCATGTGTGACCCAGATTGTGACTGTCATCTTCTTGATGATAGTGACGACGATGATGATCATCTCCTCAGGAGGAGGAGAAGAAGGAAGTTAAAGAAGCCAAAGTCTCCGTGCAAACCAGAGAAACCATGGCGTGACGACACAGACAACAGTCCTTCAGTTGGCGTTACAGAAAGTAAAGAGCCTCAACCCCAGAGGTTCACTGAAGAAAGGAAGAAAGATGAGATACTGCTTAAAGATACAACTGGCCAGATCATAAAGCGTATCCCAATCATCAGCTGTAGTCCAAAGAAAAAATGGACTCATAAGCCTCTTCTACAGATGCAACCTTGCATGATGTACCAACCTTCAACATCTTCTTACAAAAAGCAGTTCCCACCGCTCGAGAAGATCGTTGACCCACATACTAAGGTTGTTGCTAAGCCTTATGTCCAGCCAACTACTGTCACACCCAGTGGTCAATTGGAAGAACCTAGACAACATGAAGCTGTGCTAAACTGGCACACACAGAACGGTAGAGTTCAAAATACTGTACTTCGCAGTATTGAAACTAAGGTGGATCATATTGTTCAACGTGTTCAACGGACAGAGACAAAGGTGGATTCATTAGCCAATACGCTACAATGCATATATGAAGATACGGTGGCTCAGATAGCTCAGCTAGATAGAGACATGAGAACCATGGTCCTCTCATTATTTTTGGTCCAGAGTTTGACCATAAAGAAGCTGAGATGAAAAGACTAAAAGCAGAACTTGCAAAAATGGAAGCCGACGGCGTACACCATTTGTTCCACAGGCTTTCACACCTAGCCCATTCTCACCAACCTTTTCATACCCGGCCTATCAAACTTACCCACCTTCATCATTTACCTCGTCCCAAACAGACTGGTCAAAAATTTATGGTAGTGTCCATGGTACATGGAAACCAACACCACAAGAATGCCAGTATCCAGAAAACCCAGTTCCACCCGTACATACACAACCTTTACCTCATCCAACTCAACCAGGTCCTTCACAGCCTTATACACGACCTTCCCAAACACAAACCTATGTTCCAGAAACAAAATTCCCTACTGTACCGTTACAAACGCCCCAACCTCAACCGACTGTTACAACCCAACAACTTTACACCCAACAGCTCACAACTCATGAGCCTGAACCTGAAAGTTCTGAACAGTCTCAGGAATCCTCAGAACCTGAGAGTGATTCCATCCAGATCGTATCCAGTGACTCAGATAATATGGCAGACATCACAATGATGTTAATGGCCACATCTACTGGATCAAATGAGCCGATGACCGAAGAACCTAATGATACTGAGTATGTACCTACAGGTACAGCTACCCAGTCCCAACCGGCATCTTCAAAGCCAGTTACAGGTCCTTGGTTCACATTTGATGATATTCCACCGTCCAAATGGCCAGACAGGATGCAAGAATTCATTACATGGACGGATCTGATGCTACTCAAGCCAGGCATTACAATGCACAATGTCCTTGTAGAATTTGTCTCCCGTACTTTAGGAGCCTTGAGGGAATGGTTCCTTAGTCTCGGAGGTTTCAGACAACAACAGTTCTACCAGGTCGAATCAACGGCTATAGCTATGGGAATTATACACAAAGAATTCCTTGGAGAAGGAGCCCCATTGTTAGAACGGGCTCGCAGGGAATACTTTCAAATGCGGTGTTTTTCGTTAAAGATTAAAGATCTTAACACCCATTTCCAAAAAATGTCAAAGCATTTCTATAAGCTCAATGGATATAATGATCCAAATCTGAAGCATACTTATGCTGCTTCATTACCAGAGGAGCTTCATGACGAAATACAGCGCTTGATACAGGCTATGCAGCAGAAAGTTACAGACATGTCCCTTGGAGAAATTCACCAGATCGCTCTCAAAGCTCTCAATAAGCTTTGTGACCAGCGTATACTCGTCAGAGAGATGCTCAGAGACAATCAGTCATTTAAAGCTGCGTGCAAAAAGCCTCATTTGCAAATCAAGTGCAAAGACAAAAAGAATTGCGCTTGTCCTTCAAAGAAGAAATCTCATCACAAGCTCTTTAAGAAAAAGAAGAGAAAGAAAGAGAAACAGCACAAAGAATGGCGTCCTGTTCGATTTTTCAAACAGAAAGATCGACGTAGTAAGCCAAAAGACAGCAGATGCTTTATTTGCAAAAAGAAAGGGCATTTCTCAAAGGATTGTCCTAAGAATCCTAAGCAGGCTGCTAAGATGGTTCAACAGATCCATCAATCTTTTAGAATTGATCTTGATGATGCAGATGCAGAATCATGGTTTTCAGAACAAGATCAACTGGACAGTGAAACCGTGTTCGCACTCAATAACCCTGAACTCTCCAGTTCAGATGAATCCAGTTCAGATGGTAGCAGTAGCTCAGACTGCTATACCTTGGTGTTCACTATACTGCCATGCCAGGCTCTTAAGCCTACTGTTCCTGTTCTTTTAGTTCATTTGCAGATTCTACTGTCAAAATATGACAAACCCGTTAAAGTCATTGGGTTTATGGACACAGGAGCTCACAGGAGCATGATGAATTCAGCAGTTTTGCCACCAGAAGCATGGGTGAAGCATACAGAGTATTTCAAAGCTGCTGATGGTGAAGTGTTCCATACGGATCTCATCACCAAGAAACCTATCGGTATCCAGTTCTTTCATGACTGTATAATATGGACCAGAGTCATTGGTTCCAATTTGCTGGATAAAGATATTCTGATTGGTTTTGATGTTTATCATCAAGCCAAGAAGCTTCAAATCCAACCTGATGGTATACGGTTTAAAAGATTCATTAAGCCCTATACTACTGTTCCAAAATTATTTCAATCCTCTATAGTGGGGGTGAATATGGTGGATTTTGAAGAATTGAAACAACAGTTCTCTCCGTTACTTTAATCATCCAAAGCCATTATGGAGAAATGGAGAGTTCTTTTAAGCTTCCTTTCAAGCTTAATGAGGACATCAACCCTACAAAGGCTACTCATCCGGGGATGACTCCTTCGGACCTTGCTTTGGCCCAAGATGAATGCAACCAGTTGCTACAGAAAGGATTAATCGAGCCCACAACTTCTGATTGGGCTTGCCAAGCCTTTTATGTGGAGAAGCGCTCAGAGAAGGCACGTGGAAAGAAACATCTGGTGATAGATTACAAGCCTCTCAACACTTTCTTGAAAGATGACACATTACCTTTGCCCAAGATCAACTCACTGTTTGTCCATATCAGAGAAGCCCACATCTTCTCAAAGTTTGATCTCAAGGCGGGATTTTGGCAATTGGGTATAAGCCGAGATGAAAGGCCCAAAATAGCCTTTTGCATACCCAATGCTCATTACCAGTGGAAAGTTTTGCCTTTTGGCCTCAAGGTAGCGCCATCACTATTTCAGAAGGCAATGACAAAGATCTTTCAGCCAGTAATGCATCACACGTTGGTCTACATTGATGACTTACTTCTTTTCTCAAAAGATGCTAAGTCACACTACCAGCTGTTATGTCAATTCAGAGATCTTGTCCAAAGATATGGAATCATGCTTTCGGAAAGGAAAAGCCAGGTTGGAAAAGATTACATAGACTTTTTGGGAATGGTGTTCAAGGATGGTCACTACTGTCCAGGAAAGCATATTGCACAGGAACTTCTACATTTTCCAGATGACAACCTCTCAACAAAACAGCTTTAACAGTTTCTTGGGATTGTTAATTATCTTAAGGAGTTCTTGCCACATGTCATCATTCATACCAGCCAGTTGTCCAAATTGATAAGAAAGAATACACCTGAGTGGGGACCGACACAGACTGAAGATGTTCGCTAGTTAAAGCAGATCTGTCAAGATCCTCCTGCTTTAAAGATACCCACAAGTGGACAACGCATCTTGCAGACAGATGGAAGTGATGAATACTGGGGAGCCATGTTTATTGAAAAGATTGATGATAAGGAGTTCTACTGTGGACATGCTAGTGGACAATTTAAAGAAGCTGAAAAGCATTACCACACAGTCTACAAAGAAGCTTTAGCCGTAAAATACGGGATAAAGCATTTTGAATTTTATCTCATAGGTCATCATTTTCTTGTGAGATTGGACAACTCCTCTTTCCCCAAGATTCTTGATTTCAAAAATAAGGTGTTGCCAGCAAAGCACTTACTTCGCCTCAAGGAATGGTTTTCTAAGTATGAGTTTTCTGTGAAGCATATAAAAGGAGACCATAATGTGATTCCTGATATGCTATCCAGACCTCAACAAGTTAAACTCATTTCATCCTTGACAGCAATACCTTTGATCTTCATGGCATCAACAGCCCCAAAGGATTTCCTTTATCCTACAGCAGCAATAAAGAAATATTTTCCTCCAGGGGTTATCTTCCTCAATCCTCAGGACATTCAGATATATGCAAAAAATCATATGTTCCACTATCTGTCACTACTCCAGAGGCGTAGAGGAGATCTTCATAATCAGACCAAGTTCTTCCCAGATTACCCTTTTGTCAACGGCTTCTTTGTTAATCCTAACAGGAGTCTTCTTGATGAAGAACTTTGGTATTTCTGGTGTATCACAGTCCTATACTCATCATCTCTTGCTTTTCCCCTTGAGGCAATGAGATCTCATCTCTGTGATAATCTCAAACACCAGTCCTTGGTTTGGACACTCATGGAATGATATAGTCCTCTTCCATGGTGGAGAGATCAACTTGTCACTGCATGCAGAAGGCTTAATTTATGGTATAAACCAAAGGAAGAAATGGACAATTATGGTATTATCTTTATTGTCCATAGGCCTTACTTCCAACATCCTGATACAAAGCTATTTTGGGCTCAGGAACAAGCTTTCGAATGGAAAGTTATACCAGATACTTCTGCTTTTCAAAATGATCTTGGCTTATTAAAAAACCTAAAAGAATTTCTTTTAGAGACTAATCATTTTCAGGCTAAAGATCATGATCTCTCACATAGATCTTTAGGACCAAGACATGAACTTATCCTTTGTCCTAAAAGTCCAAATCCTAAAGAGTTCAGCGGCATAATTATTAAACAAGAAACTCCGTCTTCAACTAATATTTTCTTCCAAGATTCTCAAGACCCTTATGAAGATTTTGAACCAATGAAGGCAGAGTCAAGTGGCACCAAGCCAGAAGAACCATGCCTAAGCCGAGCTGAAGACATGTACCCAATTAGTGATCCTTGGTGGTACAATGTATATGGTAAGATTGATTCAGATGATTCAGATTATGACAACTTCAATCTCTCACCTTCACAAAACTCGATGTAACTTGTCATTTTGTTTCAATAATTCATGCTTTAGACAGCATGATTAGTTTGCTTTTACTTTATGTCATTGTCATGCTTTAGCATCTTTGCTTTAGCATCTTTTCTTTTGACTTTTGCTTTTGCTTTTGCTTTTGGAAAAGTTGATTCCTTTAGCTTTATTAAAGGAGTGATCCTTATTTTGATCTTATCCCTTTGGTGCGGGGTCATGTCCCACCAAAGATGCTTTGTGTTCCCCTCCTCCATCTATATAAGGAGTGAGGTTTTTAGTTTGTAATCAAGTTGGGTTTTTCAAAAAAACCTTAAGTTAAATAAAATTTGAGTTTTCTCTCATGTTTAGCTAGATATCTATAAGGTTCTCTCTCAAAGCACGAGGGAGTCTTTCCTCAGCTACTATTACTTATCCATGAGTTTTCAGTTCACCTCTATCTATCTCTATGAGTATGCTCTTCACTCGCCACAACAGTGGATCTTGTGAATCAGAAAATAGTTGGAAAAACAACCCTCGATCCTTATCTTAGGCGGTCTCCTCTGTGAGTCTTGTTCACCCGAATTGTGGGCGCCAAGGCCAGGAGTGCCGTTTATGCCCTTAGTGTGGTGGTAGGGACGTAGCAGAGAGCAACCCGAGGTTTTTGTATCAGCGCCAGAGCATTTACTGTTCAGAGGGTGGTAAAATAGTGGATTGGTAGTAGTGGTTGTGGTGGAGTTCTATAGACTCTTTCCTGTTATGCCTCATTTCTCTAGGCATATCCTTGATACTGCTATGACCACTCTTCTTAGGTTTGAAGAATTTCCTAAACTTATTTGCAAACAAGGCCAAATCACTATCCGTGATGGTATCATCATCAAGGAATGGGGAACAATTTAAATGTTGGCTTTTTTCCATAGCTAATGGGTCAAGGATCGAGTTCAGGCTCTGATACCAATTGAAAATTCGATTTTACACAAAGGTTCTAACCCTATGCGGAATAACAAGCAATAAATAGGACAAGTCCTAATTACAGCTACTATGGAATTGAAACAGCAATTACCAAATCAACCAACAATAATAAAATCCACAATATTAATTTAAAACGAAATATAAATTGCGGAAAATAAACCAATCACACAAAATTCAACACAATAATTTTGGTGACGAAGTGGAAAACTCTTCCGAGTAAAAAATACTTCTGGTATAGGTTACCACCCGAATCCACTATATAGAGAAAAACTTACAGCGATGGTCAAGACCTATGGTGGAAACTCCACCGACTCAAGTACCTCAATACTGCAAGAACTCAAGGCAACTCCTCAAGCCCGCGACCCACGGTTTTCTTCAGAACCTCTGAAGTCTCTGAGTAGATTGTATCACCAATGACGTCGAAACTCCGACTACCAAACTTCCTCCTAAAGAACTCTAAAGGATTAGGGAATTTGGGTTAAGTTGTGTTGAAGGTTTATCAAAGAAACATTCACACCATCAATGAAGAATACAATGAGATAAGAAGTCTTCAATGGTGGAATCAAAGAGAGTTGAAAGCTTTGAGAGATTTTGGCTCAAGGGAAATATGTTCAACTCCTTCAACTAATGAGAATGGCGGCTAAGGGTTATATTTATAGGTAGGGTGAAAAACTAGGGTTTTGCAGGCTAAAAACACGTTCAGATCGCAGTCGCGTTCAAACGCTTACTAGAACGCTACACGAACGCGCCTTTTCTGTGAAGACTCATTCGAACGCCAATCAAACATACAACGAACAGATGCTCTCTGGAATGATCCCGTTCGAACCCAACAAGAACGTGACTCGAGCGTTTGCTCTCTGGAATGCTTCCTTTCGAACCCCATATAGAACGTGACACTAACGACACACGTTCAAACCCTGAAACGAACGCACCACGAACACTTGTCTGATGCATAGTAGCCAAAAACCAGTCCAATTGCACAAAGATCTTCACGAAAGATTACAACTCAATTGAACTTGTTTTGTCACGGACACATGCCAATAAAAATGGAACTAACAAACATTTGGGTAAATAAATCACACTTAGAATCTTCATTATCTTTATGAGTACTCAAGTTATTTGTAACTCTTTTATTCAAACACTTGTGATAGGTTTGTGAGTGAGTCTCTATCTAAAACTCATATTGTAAAGGTTGTCGAGTGAGCCTACGAACAAAACTCATAGTTGAGGTTTTTGAATGAGCCTTTATCTAAAAACTCAAAGTGTAAAGGTTTGGAGTGAACCTAGTGTGTAAAACTCTTGCCTGCGGGTGAGCCACGGAAACTCGATTGATAGTGAAAATCTTCAAGCGTGGCTTGGGGGAGTGGACGAAGACATAGTTGGCCGAACCACTATAAATTACAATGTCATTTTCTCTAACCTTTAACTATTTACTTATTGCAAGATTTCATTTATTTGTATGCTTATTATTTAGAAACTTACATATTGGTTATATATCGAAATAGAGAAAATCAACCTAAGGCTTAATTGGTAAAACTAGATAAAATCGGCAAAGATTTTAAATTACGCATTATTAGACAATAACACAATTCACCCCCTTCTTGAGAATATAAATATTAATTGTTGTATTGCTTGCAGGTAATTGCAGTATTGTGCTATTTATGGTTGGTTTGGTTTGACATAAAATGATTTTCTGAAAATCAATTCCATAATTTTCGATGTGACATTGGAAATTAAAGTCAACTGAAAATAATTTAAAGTCAAAGTACTTTTTTTTTGGCTTTTTTTCGGAAAACAACTTACGAAATAAAATCTCGTAAGTTACTTTCTATAAAGAATCGGACTTCGGATCGGGAACAAGGTTGAGACCAAACATAGGGTCGGAGTAGAGTCTTGGGGCAGGATATGGGTCAAGACAGAGACTCGGGCGAGGCTGGGACACAAGCCGATCCCAGGACACAGGCTAGGGCCAAGACACAAGTCGGTCCCAAGACACAGGCCGGGACCAGAACCGAGATTTCATACCCGTATGGATCCGGATCCGGGTATACTTGGACTATATGAAAAAATTCGGATTTTTTAAATATTTTTTTCTGTTATATTTGTATGAAATTAATAGTATTATGGATCTGTGACCCTCAATTCCGGACCAGCATGAATCCGGATCCAAGTATACTTGGACTGGATCCAAACACCTGGATTTTTTTTATCTTTTAATACAATTACATGCTTGGGTTTCGAAAATTCGGATCCATGTGGATTCGAATCCGGATATATTCAGACCAGATCTTCGTATACCGTACAGGATCTTGAAATTCATTTTTTTTAGGGTGTATGCAGATTCAGGCCGGACCCGCTTTCAAAAATACTAATGTCCGGATTCGTGCGAATCCAGGTCGGAGCCAGATTTTTTTTTTTTGCAATGCCAACTTCTAACCACTATCTGATAATTTTTGAAAAAAAAAATATTTGATGCGCCAAATATCAAAAAACGTTTTTTAGAAAATATTTTCAAGTGATAACCAAACATTATAAAATACTTTTCTTTCCGGAAATAATTTTCATTGAAAATATTTTACTTAGAGAAATCATTTTACGTCGAAACAAATGGCCCATTAATGAGAAGTAATTCGGCAGTAGGGGTGGGCATCGGATCGGATCGGATCCGATCCGATTAGCAAATCCGATCGAATCGAGTTGGTCCGGTTCGACGGATTTCGGATCGGATCGGATCGATTTTTTTTTTTTTAATTTAATATGTAAAACGACATCGTTACATATTAAATAAACAAAAAAAATTCGATCGGATCGGATTTTATCCGATTCGATCCGATCCGCTCGATTTTTTTGACTCAAACCCACCGAATTCGGATCGGGACAAAATATCATTTTTCCTTCAATGAATGCAGCAAATATACTTTTGTATTTCAATTTTTTAGCAAGGCATTACATTGCCGACATTGCTAAAACTAGGGGTGAGCAAAACCGATTTCGGTTCCGGTTCCGCATGGAACCGGAACCTACCCGGAAAAAATCGATTCCTAACTAAGTGGAACCGGAACCTACCCAATTAAATAGGGTACCCTATTATTCGGTTCCAATTCGGTTCCGATCCGGTTCCGGTCCGGTTCCCAATTACCCTATTTATATAACATTGTCATTGGTATATAATTACCTTTTTTTCTGGCATTGTTACAGTTCATAAAGAAGGAGCTCATTCTGCTTCCTGACTGTTGCCTTATCTGCCATTGCTATGCTCGATATTTTTTCTTGTTTCTTATTTAATTAATTAATAATTTTACTTATTTATCTGGCTTTCTTTATCTCTTTTTCTTAAACTGTTTCTAACTTTACATACAGATCTGCTAACTAATAGAAATTACGTAAAGGACTAAACTGTGTCAGGTTCTGTGTGTATATATGAAGAGTAGCCTACAGACCTTAAATGACTAAGCAAATAATATTTTATTAAAATTCATATTATGATTCTTAATTTACTTAAATGGTGATATTATTATCTCTTTTGTTTTTAAATTTTCAGGAAAAGTGATTAATTTTGTAAACCAGTGGCTGATTTTGGAAATGGTTGCTGTGAGTATTAAAATTGGGTATTCAATCCGGTTCTCAAATGCGGTTTTGGTTCCGGTTCTATGGTCCGGTTCCGGTTCCGATTATTCTGGAACCGGAACCGGACCGATTACAACCGGTTTCTTAAATTTGGAACCGGAACCGGACCGATTAAAATCGGTTCCGGTTCCAAACCCGAATTTCCGGTCCAGTTCCAACCGGTTCCGGATAGACCCGGAACCGATGCTCACCCCTAGCTAAAACTATTATGCCACCACCCAGGGGTGAAAATGTAAATTCTAAAATCGTTACCATTTAACCGAATTGTCTTACCAAAAATCTTTCCGTTATGAGATTTTTTTTTGAACTTTTTATTAGCAATGTCAAATTTAGTGGCTTGATATTTTTTTTTAACTTTTTATTAATTTTTCGGAATTAGTATATGTATGTGTATCACTTTTCATATACGAATATATTTGAGTGGAAATTAACGTGACCCATTAAGTATGTAGATCCATTTGACAAAAGTTTTTACATCATTTTTATCTCAAATGCAAAACATTATCAAAACATTAATTACTTTTTCATTTTTTCATGAAAATTTTCCTAAAATGAATCTTTAATGAATATTCTTATGATACTCGTTAACATTTTCCTTAATTTATTAGATGGATTAGTTGCTCTTCTTTAATATTTGGGTCGTAAATCCTATAAATTAGTGTAATAATTAATGAATTTAACAGGATTTTGATACTTTCAAAGTGGAAATAATTGAGGAAATAAAAATGTCAACAGCTTAAATATGTAATTCCCGACAAAACAAAAATAAAATAATCATTTATAATCATCCTTAAGTAATTTTTTTTCAAACTCTTATATGATAATCACTTATTAATGGATGCATATATCTGATTTTAATAAAACCGAAGTAAAATGTCTCTTCGATTCACTTAATATGGACCCGCATCTATTATTTACACAAAAAGAAAAACAGAAAGGAGCAAAATACACAAACAAAAATAAGATAATTGCACAATGTAATACACTAATTTTTTTTAAATAAAAATTTCAAAAACATTCATTTCTCATTCGTAAAATATTAATTTTAAAATTTTAGAAACAACAAATTTGGAGTTTAAACGTAAGAGAGACTTGAATGGATATGAATATTCATAGAAACATCGTGTATATATATATTCGCCTATCATAAGTTGTCCTTATTAATAATTTACGTTATGAATATTTTTATAATAAATATTTTTTTATTAAAATATGCGTGTCCAAAATTTTTTGAAGTGTAAATAGGCATACCTATTAAAATATCTTTAAAAGACAAATCAATATTCAAAGAGTTCATATCACATTTGGCTTTGTCGTTCATTTTTTGAATGAATAAAAAATATTTGAACCCCGATGTTGAGGGAAAAAAATATACAAATTTCTAATATCTCAAGAAAGACATCAAATATCTTATTCTTGATTGATTTTTATTTATTTTAACAGTTAAATAATTAATACTACTCTTTTATATACGAGTGACGTGTTAGAATATATAATAATTTTATTAAATTATATTTTTTTCAATCCAAAATAATAATATTTATTAATGAAAAAGAACATGCGTGTCTAGATTCTTTTCCCTAAATGTTTGAGGTCAAAAAAACTTTGGAGCTTGGAAGCATTTCAATTTCTACATTTTTTTTAAAAGTATTCGGAAAAATATGTCACATAATTTGAGGAACGGCACACAAAAGTTGAAAAATGCTAACGTTGTTCAACTGAAGCCCGCTAATTCGACACCAAGTTGGTTTTCTCATTTTTAGACATTTCGTTATATTTCGCTTAGTGACACATGATTATATAGTTTAAGTGCGAATTAATCACCTATTAATCGGTACTTAATTTTAAATCATTATTAAAGTAATTTCATCCGATTGATTTTGGTTGTTTTAAATCGATGTTTATTTTTTAATAATTTTAATTGATTAATCTGCCGATTTTTTATTTTCCAAATATCTCTCTCGATTTCTATTTTTAATCTATTTTTCAAAATTTCAATTTTTTAGGGTTTTAATTAGTGATTTTGTGTGGAAAAAAAAAAAGAGATAAATATTTTATTAAAAATGATGAAAAATAATGATAATATGTTTCAATTTAAATATATTATTATTAAGTATATCACCAATATCATTAATTTATTATATACTTTTAAAATAAATATAATATTTCTTATTTATAACAAAACAATCTTGATTCATTAATTTTTTTTGTAGGAATCGTTGAAAATTCCGCTGTCAAACCATCACTTCCGGGCTTAAGTAGAGTAGAATATGTTTCAATTTAAATACATTATTATCACTACAAGAAAAATGCGAAATAGAGACGAAAATATCCGTAGCTAATCTGTCGCTACTGGACTTTAGCGACGGAACAGAGACAGAATTTTTCCATCTCTGTTTTGTTGGTCGCAAAAAATATAGCGACGGAAATCTTATTTCCGTCCCTATATTTTGCGATGGAATTGCTTCTGTCGCTATTTAAAGACGGAAAATTTCGTCGCCAATATAGAAACGGGTTAATTTTCCGTGTCTATATAGCGACGGAAATGTCCGTCGCCATATAGCGACGGAAATGCCCGTCTCAAAATAGCGACGGAATTTTCCGTCGCAATATAGCGACCGAATTGTCCATCACTATTTAGCGACAGAAAATTCCGTCGCTAATCAGTAACAAATGAATTTAGAAACATGTTTTTTTTAAAATTCTTAAAGAAATTAAATTTACTTTAAAAAATATTTATACTAGAGTAAAATTATAAAATAAATATATTAATTACTTAAATTATAAAATAAACACAACAAATATTAAAATAAAAATTTTATTACATAAAAGCTATGTGTAAAAAAGTACAACATAAAATAAATACATATAACTTAATTTTCCTTATCTTTCTGCTCACAATCAATTGGAGCCCGCTAATTCGACACCAAGTTGGTTTTCTCATTTTTAGACATTTCGTTATATTTCACTTAGTGACACATGAAAAAATAGTTTAAGTGCGAATTAATCACCGATTAATCAGTACTTAATCTTAAATCATTATTAAAGTAATTTGATCCGATTGATTTTGATTGTTTTAAATCGATGTTTATTTTTTAATAATTTTAATCGTTTAATCTGCCGATTTTTTATTTTCCAAATATCTCTCTCGATTTCTATTTTTAATCTATTTTTCAAAATTTCAATTTTTTAGGGTTTTAATTAGTGATTTTGTGTAAAAAAAAAAAAAGGAGAGAGATAAATATTTTATTAAAAATGAAGAAAAATAATGATAATATGTTTCAATTTAAATATATTATTATTAAGAATATCATAAATATCATTAATTTATTATATATTTTTTAAATAAATATAATATTTCTTATTTATAACAAAACAATCTTAATTTTAGATTTTTTTTACATTTCAATTTCTACATTTTTTTTAAAAGTATTCGGAAAAATATCACATAATTTAATGAACGGCACACAAAAGTTGAAAAATGCTAACGTTGTTCAACTGAAGCCCGCTAATTCGACACCAAGTTGGTTTTCTCATTTTTAGACATTTCGTATATTTCGCTTAATGACACATGATTATATAGTTTAAGTGCGAATTAATCACCTAGTAATCGGTACTTAATTTTAAATCATTATTAAAGTATTTGATCCGATTGATTTTGGTTGTTTTTAAATCGATGTTTATTTTTTAATAATTTTAATTGATTAATCTGCCGATTTTTTATTTTCCAAATATCTCTCTCGATTTCTATTTTTAATCTATTTTTCAAATTTCAATTTTTTAGGGTTTTAATTAGTGATTTGTGTGGAAAAAAAAAAGAGATAAATATTTTATTAAAATGTTGAAAAATAATGATAATATTTCAATTTAAATATATTATTATTAAGTATATCACCAATATCATTAATTTATTATATACTTTTAAAATAAATATAATATTTCTTATTTATAACAAAACAATCTTGATTCATTAATTTTTTTTGGAGGAATCGTTGAAAATTCCGCTGCTGTCAAACCATCACTTCCGGCTTAAGTAGAGTAGAATATGTTTCAATTTAAATAACATTATTATCACTACAAGAAAAATAGGAAATAGAGACGAAAATATCCGTCTCTAATCTGTCGCTACTGGACTTTAGCGACGGAACAGAGACGGAATTTTTTCAGTCTCTGTTTTGTTGGTCGCAAAAATATAGCGACGGAAATCTTATTTTCGTCGCTATATTTTGCGATGGAATTGATTTCGTCGTTATTTAAAGACGGAAAATTTCGTCGCCAATATAGAAAACGGGTTAATTTTCCGTGTCTATATAGCGACGGAAATGTCCGTCGCCATAGCGACGGAACATTCCGTCTCTATATAGCGACGGAAATGCCCGTCGCATATAGCGACGGAAATGCCCGTCGCAAAATAGTGACGGAATTTTCCGTCGCAATATATCGACCGAATTGTCCATCACTATTTAGCGATAGAAAATTCCGTCGCTAATCAGTAACAAATGAATTTAGAAACATGTTTTTTTAATAATTTTTTTTAAAAAATTCTTAAAGAAATTAAATTTACTTTAAAAAATATTTATACTAGAGTAAAATTATAAAATAAATATATTAATTACTTAAATTATAAAATAACACAAATATTAAAATAAAAATTTTATTACATAAAAGCAATGTGTAAAAAAGTACAACATAAAATAAATACATATAACTTAATTTTCCTTATCTTTATGCTCACAATCAATTGGAGCCCGCTAATTCGACACCAAGTTGGTTTTCTCATTTTTAGACATTTCGTTATATTTCGCTTAGTGACACATGAAAAAATAGTTTAAGTGCGAATTAATCACTGATTAATCAGTACTTAATCTTAAATCATTATTAAAGTAATTTGATCCGATTGATTTTGATTGTTTTAAATCGATATTTATTTTTTAATAATTTTAATCGTTTAATCTGCCGATTTTTTATTTTCCAAATATCTCTCTCGATTTCTATTTTTAATCTATTTTTCAAAATTTCATTTTTTAGGGTTTTAATTAGTGATTTTGTGTTAAAAAAAAAAAAGAGAGAGATAAATATTTTATTAAAAATGAAGAAAAATAATGATAATATGTTTCAATTTAAATATATTATTATTAAGAATATCATAATATCATTAATTTATTATATATTTTTTAAATAAATATAATATTTCTTATTTATAACAAACAATCTTAATTCATTAATTTTTTTTTTAGGAATCATTGAAAATTCCGCCGTCAAACCATCACTTCCGGGCTTAAGTAGAGTAGAATATGTTCAATTTAAATACATTATTATTAAGTATATCACCGATATCATTAATTTATTATATTTTTAAAAAAAATAAATATAATATTTCTTATTTATAACAAAACAATCTTGATTCATTAATTTTTTTTTTAGGAATCATTTGGAAATTCTGCCGTCAAATCATCACTTTCAGGCTTAAGTAGAGTAGGTAAGACTCCCGACTGTCTCAGGCTCTTATAAAAAATTCATTATCTGAATTTGAACTCATGACCTTAAGATGAGTTCATGAAGCATACACCATCGAATCTCGCCTATTGGAGACCTCTATTCATTAGATGATAGCACTCAAATGATGAAGAGAGGAGAGAATCCAAAATCATTAGAATTTTGTCTTTTATTTGTGCTCATCCCCTGATATAATGCTTCTGACTCTGATGAGTTGATTCAGACCCTGAAGAGCAGAGCAAACCCTGATGAGCAGAGCGGACCCTGATGAGCAGAGCAGACCTTGACGAGCAGAGCAGATCTTGATGAGCAGAGCAGACCCTGTTGAGCAGAGCGGACCTTGATGAGCAGAGCGGACCCTGATGAGCAGAGCGGACCTGATGAGCAGAGCAAACCCTGACGAGCAGACCCACTCGAGCAGACCCTGACGAGTAAACCCTGAAATCAGCCTCTGACGATCTAGTAAGTAAATTAGAACCGATCCAGCAAATGAAGTCAGATCCAAAGCTTCACTATTCCGAGGCTTGTTGATGTGGCAACAATCTCCTTAAAATAAATTCGTCCACTACCGAAGGTGCAGTAGAACGTGAGACGTTTGTTTCCCATGATGCAACAGAAATAAACAAGTATGAGCACCACCAAACCTCGTTTACAACGACCACGAAGTGTTTGAACTCTCCCAACAACAAAAAAAACGAGGAAAGATATTTTAAACAAAACCACTGAATGTTTCTTTTGTCTATGTATCACAAAATGAAAAAAAAAACTGATGCCTTTAAAGGAAATAAACATGCCAATTAAATTACATTAGTAGGAGACTTTTCATTTGAAGTACCACCAAGTTAATTAATGGAATGAATTTAACTGTTACGGAACTTCAAAAGGCTTGGAAAAATTAAGAGACTTGCAAAAATTGGCTGGGCCGGGCTCGCACAATTTGGTCCGGCATTCGTGTACGCAGGACGCGCGGGTGCACATGAGTCAAGCCTGATCGGATTTTGATTTGCACTCCCTGAGCGCACGTAGAGAGAGCCTCTATCCTTATAACACTTACCCATCTACATATGAGCAGTCATATATAAACACAATTTCTCTCTATTAGCTTTTCCATGTGTGACAAGCTAATTTCTCCTTATTTTCCAACACAAATGGGTGAACTTTGAGCAATAATTTCTCATTCACCCAAGCATCATTTTAAGCATATGAATATACCATTCCGAATTACTCACGAAGGAGTATCCGAATCACTCAAAAACAACCACTAAACACGAAGTGGACCATGCTTAAAATTGTGCCTCAAAATGCTTACTAGTAAGTATTTTCCAACAATCCCCCACATGAATGAAATTGGCGAAAAAAATCAAATAAAATTATTTTATAGAAATATTTTATTTTGACCTTGAAGAGTTATACGGTTCAACACATGCATAGGATAGGTAGGCCTCAGCTTTTGAACTTTCCCTTGTGAAAATATATCTCATTTACTAGCTGACAGTGGATATGATGTCATTGAACTGTACTGTCGTTCATGTAAATGAAAAACATATATCACACAGATATTTTACCTAACACATCTGAGTTCTCATTATTATGTTCATTTTGGCCATGAACATCTACCTGGTTCTGCAAAAGTTTCTAAGAATTGAGCCTAGTACAATTCCCTTTGAAGCGGCTCCACTTCTCTCTCACATATGTGATTTCTTATTTAAGAGTATCTCGTAATACTTTGTTCGGATTCCCGACGCACAAGAATCATTAAAAGCCTTTGCTTAACCTCTATCCATACAAGCATCACTGTTTCTTTTCACAATAGGAATGGACTAGAGGGTAACCCCCACAGTGAACCAATTATGTATTTTACGAGTAGGTTGTCCCTTGAACCTAGATCTTGAGATCTCCAGTCAACAATATTGGGTTTCCCTTCGTAATAAACATTTATCAAATGGGTTTTAGTCTCATTCCCCTCGATGATTTTACAAATAACTCCCTGTTTAATCCTTTGGTTAGCGGATCCATAATGTTATCCTTTAACTTTACATAGTCAATCGAAATAACTCCAGTAGAGAGTAATTGTCTAATGGTATTGTGTCTACGACGAATATGTCCAGACTCACAATTATACATATTGTTATGTGCCCTTCCAATTGCAGATTGACTATCGCAATGAATGCAAATAGCTGGCACTGGCTTAGGCCAACTTGGAATATCCTTTAGAAAATTTCGCAGCCATTCTGCTTATTCGGCACACTTATCTAATGCAATGAATTGTGATTCCATTGTAGATCTGGCTATCACAGTCTGTTTGGAGGATTTCCATGATATAGCTGCACCTACTAGTGTAAACACATAGCCACTGGTAGACTTTCAGTCTTTCATATCATATATCCAGTTTGCATCACTGTATCCTTTGATTATGGCTGGATATCTATGATAGTGCAACCCATAATTACGAGTAAAACGTAAATACCTGAGTATTCTTACTATTGCTTTCCAGTGATCAACCCCTGGATTACTCGTATATTTACTGAGCATGTTTACTGTACAAGCTATATCAGGCCTTGTACAACTCGATAAGTACATCAGGCTCCCAATCACTCTAGAGTATTCTACTTGAGAAATGCCCTCTCCCCTATTCTTTGATAGATGTAGACTCACATCTAAGGAGTTCTAGCCATAGCAAATCATCATTGTTGAGTTTACCAAGAATTTTATTCACATAGTATGACTGATCAAGAATAAGTCCATCTGCACTTCTCGAGATCTTTATTCCCAGAATAACATCTGCTAAACCCATGTCTTTCATGTCAAACTTAGATTTCAGCATATTTTTGGTGGATTTCATCATTTAACATTACTCCCGATAATCAATATGTCATCAATGTAGAGACATAAAATGACATAGCCAACTTCTGTCTCTTTGACATAGATACATTTATCACATTCATTGATTTTGAAACCATTTGCCAGCATGGTGTTGTCAAACTTTTTATGCCACTATTTCGGAGCTTGTTTCAATCCATATAAGGATTTTACTAACTTGCAGACTTTCTTTTCTTATCATGGAGCTATAAAGCCTTCAGGTTGTTTCATGTAGATTTCTTCATCTAAATCTCCATTTAGGAAGGCTGTTTTCACATCCATCTTATGTACCTCAAGATTGCACAAAGCTGCAATTGCTACTATCATCCTTATGGAATTTATTCTCGTTACAGGAGAGTAAGTATCAAAGTAATAAAGACTTTCACGTTGTCTATAGCCTTTAATTACAAGTCTTACTTTGTACTTATCAATTGATCAATCTGCCTTCATTTTCCTTTTGAAAATCCACTTGGACCACACCCCTGGAGGAAGATCTACTAACTCCCATGTGTGATTTTGTAAGATGGATTCAATTTCACTATTGATGGCATCTTTTCACAAAACACCATCAGCTGACCTTACAACTTCGTTATAACTTTGAGGATCATTTTCTAACAAAAATATCAGAAAATCTGGACCAGTGATTTTTCCGTTCTAGCTCTTTTGCTACGTCATGGTTCAAGTTCAACATCTTGTTGATCCACATTTATTTGTTCTTGTTCCTAACTATCTTCAATGATAGTCTCATGTGCCCGTTTGTGCACATTTGAATTCGAATTAATTTTACAAGGAAAAACATATTCGAAAAAGAATGCATTCCTCGACTCCATTATTATATTTTTGTGAATATCTGGTATTAGACTCATGCACAGGAAATCGATAAACATTACTGTTATGTGCATATCCTATGAAAATACAATCAACAGTTTTTGGTCTTATTTTCACATTCTTAGGTGGAGGAATGACTACTTTGGCAAGACACCCCCACACTCGTAGGAATTTATAGGAAGGTACTCTTCCTTTACACATTTCATAAGGAGTTTTCCCTGCTTCTTTTCGTGGTACCTTATTTAAAAGGTAATTAGCTGATAAAAAGCTTCTCCCCACATATTCTGAGGTAATCCATAGCTGATTAACATAGCGTTCATCATGTCTTTCAAGATACGATTCTTCCGTTCTGCAATCCCATTGGATTGAGGTGAATAAGGAGTTGTGGTTTGATGTATGATTCCATTTTGTTCACAAAGTGATTCAAAAGGAAAAACATACTCACCACCACGATCACTTATTAACTTCTTAATTCTTTTATTCAGTTGGTTCTCAACTTCATTCTTATAGAGAACAAATTTCTCTATAGCTTCGTCCTTGCTTCTCATCAAATACACATAGCAAAATCTCGTGCAATCATCAATAAAAGTAATAAAATATTTATTACCGCCTCTTGATTGTATTGAATTAAAATCACATACATCGGTATGAATTAGATCAAGTGGTTCAGAGTTTCTTTCAATACTATGAAAAGATGATCTAGTTAGTTTTGCCTCAACACAAGTATCACACTTATGTCTGTTATCAATTTTAAAATTGGGAATATGATTCATGTTAAATAATTTCCGCAATGAATTAAAATTAACATGTCCTAATCTATCATGCCATAAATTAGAGTACTCAACAATATAAGCAGAAGAACTAGCTTTATTGATATTCTTGGGTTTAACAACCATTACACTGAGCTTAAAGAGCCCATCAGTTATATAATCTTTTCCCATATACATCCCATTTTTGGTCAAAACTACTTTATCAGACTCAAACACCATCCGAAATCCGTGTTTGTTCAGAAGTGATCCAGACACAAGATTCTTCCTTATTTTTGGTACATACAGAACGTTGTTTAAAGTCAACTATTTCCCAGAGGTCATCTTCAGAATCACCTTACCTTGACCTTCAATCTCAGATGTTGCTGAATTTCCCATGTATATTTTTTCCCCATTACCAGTAGGCTCAAATGAAGAAAACATGCTCTTGTCTGAGCACACATGTCGAGTGGCACCAGTGTCAATCCACCACTCTCTTGGGTTAGAACCCACCAGATTCACCTCAGAAACCATAGTAGAAAGGTTAATGTCTGAAACATCTTGAGCCATGTTTTTCCATCACATTAGCCTCTTGTTTCTTTTTCTTCTTCGGCAGTCTGCACTCAGAAGACTTGTGACCCATTTTGCAAAGTTGAATCATATTCCTTTAAATTTGGATTTCTTGAAAACTCATCGTTTAGGGCCCATCTTTGACCCTTTGTTCTTGAAGTTCTTGTTCTTATGGCAATGTTCAACAATATTTGCTTTGGCCTCATGAGTTATTCCTCTCTTGTCAGATACTATGTTATCTTCCTCAATTCTAAGCTTAAGAACCAAGTCTTCAATGCTCATTTCTTTTTTGCTTATGCTTTAAATAATTCTTGAAATCTTTCCAATCATGTGATAGTTTCTCAATTATCGAGGTTACTTGGAAGGTTTCACTTAAAACCATCCCCTCAGCATGAATTTCTACTAGAATAATCTGCAGTTCTTGTACTTGACTTAACACAATTTTGTAGTCAACCATCTTAAAATATAGGAAACGGCCTACGATAAATTTCTTAGTACCGGCATCCTCAGTTTTATATTTCCGATCTAAGGATTCCCAAAGCTCCTAAGCTGTTTTCATTGTGGCGTACACACTGTACAAGGTAGGGGTGGGCATTATCGGATTCGGATCGGATCGGATCGAATCTGAATCCGATCCGATCCGATTAGTATTAGTTTTGTTTGATCCGATAAGGTTTGATAGCCTTCCAAACTCGATCCGATCCGATCCGATAACTATCGTCGGATCGGATCCGATTCGAATACTTAACGAATCGGATAAATCCGATTTGATAACAGATTCGAATCCGATAGAAATCCGATTTGATAATGAATCCGATAATAGATTCGATTTGATAACGGATCCGATTCGATAACGGATCTGATTTGATAAAATTGATTTGAATTTTAAGTTATCTGATCCGATTCGATAAAATTGTTACGAATTTACAAATTTTCAGATAAATTTTTTCGAATCGGATCCGTTATCAAATCGGATTTATTATCAAATCGAATCTACTATCGGATTTATTATCAAATCGGATTCTCTATCGGATTTCGAATCCGTTATCAAATCGGATTCCTTATCGGATTCGGATTTGTTATCAAATCGGATAAAATCCGATTCGATCCGATAGTTATCAAATTTATCCGATTCGATCCGAAATTCGACAAACGAACCAAACATGATTCGATTGGGTTCGATAGCCAAATCCGATCCGATTCGATCCGATATTATCGAATCGGATCGGACTTAGTACAAGGAATCACTCAGCCCATTCAGCACATAATTCCTAAATAGGAATTCAAAATGTTTCCAATCATCGATGACATTGATCACTTGAATATCAATCTCACCCTCTTTGGGTACATGAGCATCTTCTATTAGGAACCTTGCAAGGTTCAACGTGGTCAAGTAAAAGAACATTTTCTGTTGCCACATTTTGAAATTCTGACCAATGAATTTTTCAGGTTTTTCCGCAGCATGATTGACATGGCTCACATGTCCAACAGGTTGTCCTATAGGTTGTCTAGCAACATTTTGGCCAACCACAGAGGCTGCCACATTAAGCCCAGAGGCTGAAATATTTTGGCCAGCCGAAGAGACTGCCACAGGGTTGATTCATTAATTTTTTTTTAAAAATAAATATAATATTTCTTAGTTATGACAAAACAATGTTGATTCATTAATTTTTTTTAGGAATCGTTAGAAATTCCACCGTCAATCCATCACTTCCGGGCTTAAGTAGAGTAGGTAAGACTCCCGACTGTCTCAGGCTCTTATAAAAAATTTATTATCTGAATTCGAACTCATAACTTTAAGATAAAATCATGAACCATACACCATCGAACCTCGCCCATTAGAGACCTTTATTTATTAAATGATAGCACTCAAATGATGAAGAGAGGAGAGAATCCAAAATCATTAGAATTTTGTCTTTTATTTGTCTTATGATTTATCTATTATAAAAAAATATAAAATTTCAATGATCAGGAAACACTGAGGAGTACATATATTATTACTTACTCAAAAAAGTATCATGTTGCTCCGATCAACAATCAAATGCTCATGTAATTTAAACAAATAAATATAAAGAAATTATATGAAACATAAATATTGTTTATTTAAATATTTTTTTACTATTAAATAGATATAATAATAAATTGCAAGTAGGAGATTACTTCCTCCTACTTGCAAGTAATCTCATGAAGGAGCAAGTCCAAGCAACGCCAAGACGAGCCTTTCTCCTCTTCCATGGCTTTCTTCGCAGCCAGAGACAAATCCTTAGCCTTATTCCTCACCTTAACACCCACCTCACTCTCACCATCCATCAACTCCCTCACCATCTTCGCCAACACTTCCCAATTCACAAACCCATCACAAGTCTCCACCCTCAGTCCCATTCCTATCTCTTCCGCAATCATCCTCGCATTCAACGGCTGCTCCGCCATCATCGGCCACGCCAGAATCGGAACCCCGGCGCATATGCTCTCCAGCGCCGAGTTCCATCCGCAGTGACTTAAAAACCCTCGCACGCACTCCTGCCTCAGTATCTCCTTCTGATCCACCCACTCCCTTACTATCATTCCTCTCCCTTTTACTCTCTCTTCAAACCCGTCGTCTCCTACTGGCTCTGTTTCTTCTTTTCTTATCACCCATAAGAAGTGAGCCTCTGATTTTTCCAATCCCTTTGCTATTTCCTTCAGTTGTCGTGTTGTAATCTCCGCTTGGGACCCGAATGCTACGTAAATAACTGACCGTCCTTCTTCTTGCTTCTGCTCTAGCCATTGAATCCATTTCGGTTTTGTCTCTGTTTTTTGTTCTTCTTCTTCTAGTTTTGGTGGCTCTGCCAGACAAAGTGGTCCCACACACCATGCCTTGAGGTTATTACCTTCACAAAAATACTATATATCTTTACAAAATATACAAAAAAAAAAAATAATAATAAAATAAAATTATCAAGTTTTTGATGAGCTATCAAAAATATATAAATTTTCAAAAAAAATTAATGATATTATGTTAAATTTGGATATATAATTAAAAAATATATCTATCATTAGATATGCATCTATTATATAATTCATGTTTGATATAATTTTCAATTTTTGGGTAGATTGATTAAAAAAATTTAAAATTTAAAATATTTTTAATACTATATATGGGTATTTTAGTAAATAAGAAAAATCAAATAAAATAGTAATTCTTTATCCAATTTAATCATGCTGAATAATCAGAACAAAGGATTATTAATTACCTTCACGGTTCCAATGATCAACAAAGAGAGGCTCCAGCTCATAAAAGCTGTTAACAATCATACCATAACTCTTTGAAGCTGACACAATTTGGTCGGTGAACAACTAAAAGGCAGGACTTGGACCACCCTCCGGTTCAGGGTCAGTAGGTACTGAATCAAAATCCTTTTTTGTGATTTTAATCCATGGAAACTCAGGCACAGTAATTAACTCATCATCTGACACAATGCCATGCAACAGCAGTTGGTTTTGCCCAACACTTTTTGAAACACACATCGCATAATTGTTCATGCCATAGAACACAAACCTTGGGAACCCGAACTTAGTAGCCGACTCTAAAGTCCACCAGAGAAACCCATCGGAGACCATGAAGCTGACACGTGGCAAGGCCATGACAGCTCGTTCGAACGCCGGTTGCATGAGCTTTGTGGCTTTGGTGAATGGAACGTAGAGTGATATGGAGGGGAGTTTGTCAGTGCTCTCGACGCCGTTGGGAATTTCCGGGACATTTTCAGGATATGGGATGTCAATGATAGAGGCGGTGGTGTTGGAGAGAAACTTGGCAATGAACGGACGGTTGGCCGGAGTTGTGAAGACGGTGACGGCAACGTGTGGCCGCCGTAGGAGGAGTTGGGCTAGGTGGAGGATTGGTATGATATGACCTTTGGACATGAATGGGAATAAAACTACATGATGATGATCATCATCATCAGATGAAATTGAACCCATGTTTGATCAATTGATATGTTGTATTTTTTCCTTATTGTTTCTGTGCTTGAGATTTATATAGTAGATGAATAGTAAAAAAATATATTTATTAAAAAAAATTAATTATTTTATATTTATAGTTTCATTAATCTTTTTAATTTAACATATTTGTGAAATAACAATTAAATTATGTTTTATATATTTTATTGTGATTTTTATTTATTACATAGGCAAAATACTACTTTGAAAAAGCGTGATAGCTAGATTCAAATAAGACTCGGAAAATATTCATCATGTTTAGATTGACAACAAAATAATCTTATAATGGATTAAGCCACACATGTATTTAATTTTATTAATTTTATTATTATTATTATATTATTATTATTATTATAATATAATGTATTATAAAAAAACAAAACAAAACAAATAAAAAACAAAAAAAAAAGCAAAACAAAAGAATAAAAACAAAACAAAAAAAGTTATTTGCCAATTGCCAATTGCAATATGCAAAACAAGAGGTGTTGAGCACCTCAATCTCAACACTTCATTTAGTCAGCAAAATTTCCACAGATCTCCCTTGAGATTTTGTAGGATGAGCTGTATTTTTTTTTTTATAATTTTTTTTATTAATAAAATTATGAGTGTTTTTATTTATATTTTGATCTGCTAATTTGTATGATGATGAGGTAAAGGGTGAAGCTAGTGGTATGAAAATATATATGATTTTTATTTATATTATATTTTATAAATTGTGATAATTTCTCAAATAAAATTCATACTCTTTTCAGTTTATTGATGACTCTTGACTAGTTGTAAACAGTCACCGATTGACACATATAATACTTGAATCCCATAAATGAGAGAGAGTGAACTATTAAATATCTGAATTAATTATAGACAATATGGTTGGTTTTATACATTTGGTATAATTGAGTACCTAATTGGATTTGTTATAGACAAATGTTATCCCCGTCTTTATGGTTGATTTTATATATTTTGACATATTTAGTACATTGACATGACTAATTATCGACAGAACGAATTACATGTGTTGGTATAATTAATACCTGATAATTATGAAATAAATTGATTGAGAAATAATTATAATCTATATTTTATAAAAAGTAGAAATTATTTATATCTGAAATATCAAGAGTGAATCATCTAAACCCAATATTTTATTTTATTATTTTTATTTATTAGTTGAATTATTATTTTATCATATTAAATTTATTCCTTGTGGATCGACCCCAAACTTACCAGATTATTTTATTACTTCGACACTCTTATACTTAGGAGTAAATAACCACTTGTGAGTGGATCATCTATTTATAGAGGTGCTCAACACCTCCGGTGTAAATTGTAATTTGCATATTACAATTGATTTCCACTGCAAGGTAGAAAACAATGGCCAAATAGTGTTTTTTCTGTTTTGTTTTTTTTTTCTGTTGTCTTTTGTTTTTAATATAATAATACATTATAAATAAATATATAATAATTAAAAAAAATACATGTGTGGCTTAATATATGTGTGATTTAATACATTATAAGTTCATTTTGTTGTCAATCTAAACATGGTGAATGTTTTCCAAGTCCGATTTAAATCTAGCTGTCACTCACTTTTCGGATTTCTGGGCATTGGAGTTCGTATTTCATATCCATTTTTCATGTTGAGCTTCCAAAGTAGTATTTTGCATACACAATAAATAAAAATCACAATAAAAATATATAAAACATAAATTTAATTGTTATTTCACAAATGTGCTAAATTAAGGGGATTAATGAAACTACAAGTGTAAAATGATTAATTTTTCTTTTAATAAATGTTCATTTTTTAGTGTTCATCATCTACCATCAAATCACCCGATTTGGACTAAATCGGAGCAGGTAAAACCAACGACTACTCCAGGATCTTACAAAAGAATGCACCCATTGGACTTGATCGCAGGAACTAGCAACAAAGTCCTAAGTATTTTGCCACCAAACCATACCATTTGAGGGCGCTTTACATAATAAATATATATGATTAATTTATTAATGTAAATGGCTGTATGTTCACGTAGTATTGGTGCTTCTTTGAACAAAATTTTAAAATATATGATTTTCTATTAATAAAAAATATATATTTTTTAACTTGTTAAGTTTTAATTGATATTAAACTTTTTAAAATTAGAATTTCTTAATTTTAGTCTAAGTTTGGAGATCTCATTCGACTGCTGATCGCGATATTATATATCTAGCATGCAGGCGCACATATCGCTCAAGTAATATAGTTACTAATAGTCGGATGTCGAACTCACATAGACTTGATATTTATCTTATTAATATCAAGATTAACATACTTAACTTAAACTAAACTATTGGGAAGAGAATTTAAGTGATTAATCTAAAATTCAATTGAAAGATTAAATAAAATATACACAATAATTTGGAGATAAACTTTATGCGCCAAAAGAACCTATGGTTGCAACTTCACATAAGCATGCACACAATGAGTTCATACATTTTTCATTCAATTGAGTTATTAACCTATAATGCTAAATTATTCACAAGCTTTTTTCGATGGTCATGTAAATATATTCAGATTTAAACTAATTAATTATATGTCTATGTTAATTAAATTAAAACAAATTCCTTAAGGTCAAGTTCTAATAATTGGCTACGTATACCCTTTAGGTATATTTTTATCATGCAGGAAAATCTATTCAACAAATAAATCACACACTATTATTTCCACAACAAATCCAAATTTTCTCTGTAAAGTTCTTAAGGATTTACCAAGATTATTCTATTATTTTTCAAACAAATAAAATAAGCATTCAAGCATAGAGAATAATAAATACTCAATAATAAACCC
>SKCR01001213.1:0-117500 GCA_019454045.1 Zanthoxylum bungeanum
ATTATTTATTTATGTACCATAGATCAGATAAAAAGATCGACATGCATGTGAATTTGATTATTGAGAAAAATATTTCACATCGATTGAGAAATGATCTTAACTTATAAATATAAATATAAAACAACCATCAATTCTCAATATAATTTTTGAATTGTATTAAATACATAAATTTCAACATTTCTCATAATAACTAAAGTTGGAATGAGAAAAAAATAATTAATCATTAGACATTAAGGGTGATTGTCTCAATCTTTGGCAATCAATTCAATATTGATTGCTAATCAACATTAATATTGATTGAATTAATCTTCTTAAATCAATTATTTTATCTCAATGGGCGTGACTTGATGATGTAGGGTTTATAATCTGTCGTCTAGGTCTTCGGTTCGAATTCATGGGTGTGTTTCTTATAAAAAAACGTGAGACAATCATAAATTTTATATATTCCGTTTATTTTGGAATTGGGTGATTTGATGATTGAATTTCCAATATTTCCTAAAAAAAAAATATCAATCATTTTTTAATTAACCATAATTGTAACATTTCCTATTTATTTTTTTAATATAATTTCAACATTTGTGTCTTCTACATTATCTTTTCTACATTAATTTTCTAAAATGGTACGTCTCTTCTGACACATTGAAAACCCATCAAACAAAATTGTACTATTGTTTTACTAAAAAAAAATTGCCTTTTTGAAAATGATTTGGGCACAGGGAACTAGTGGGAATTATATAATTAATAATACAATCTTTGTGAACATGTAGTAACTATTATATAAAAGTAAAACTAAAAGGAATTTTTTTTTGCAAATTTTATGTAGCCATAGATACCAATTGAGCAATGAGCATAGAGGGTTTCAATTATTGAAATGGACAAGGATGAGACTGATCACTTTTTTGGTGCCTAATGGTAAGGCCCCATTGTGTCTGATGGAACTAGTGATCATCAGAAAATTGAGTGATTTTTAATTGCCATGCCCATATGATAATGTGAGATTGAAAGGATAGTTAGAGGTTCTCTTTTTTAATTTTTTTAATTATTACTTGCTTTTAAACAAGCTAGTTGCTTCTCTTGTAGCCCATTTTTCATGCAAAGCAACATGGAACCACATTAATTTGCTTCTTTTTTAAAAAAAAAATGCTTTGTTTGAGAAAGATTCATTAACAAATAAATATATCATAGAAATGGTTTTGTTATTGTCTTCAAACATGTATAATTTTATTTAGATGTTGCTTGTCAACCTGAATTCCACTAGCCCAATTTACTCATATGCATTTTCTAAGCATTATTTTTATTTAATTTTTTTTTTCACTTATGGCTTATAGCTCCATTAATCTTTATATATAGTTGTATAATTCTAAAATATATATAATTATTTATACATTTTGCACTTGATGTTATATTGGCGACACCCTTATTGTAAAGCATAGTAACTTCTAAGAATTTGAAAATGAAGCATTTTCTGAAACTTGAATCTGAATTTTGTTAGACAGTGCAGGCTCCTGAAGATGATCCAGGCTGCAACAAAGCAAAAATATAATCTTAGAAAATTGCACAAATTGAAGACCAAAGTTTACATAATTGATTGTTATGAGCTAGTATGACTCATTAACCATTCAGTCAAGCTCAGCCCATTAAAACTAGAGAGCCTGAAATGGGCTGATACAGTTTCAAGAAAAGAATTGATAAAAAAAATTGGAAAAAAAAAATTAAAAAATTAAGCAAATGTTTCTAGTTAACTGATACTAGAGGTGTATTTATTTATCTATCGAATAATTCTTTGATTCAACAGAAATATGGGTAACGTGGTATCACCAACAAATTAATAAATGATATGTATGATTTAGTATAAATCTTTTTATTTATTTTTTAATATTTTAGCATGTGTGGTAATAAATTATTAGATTGTTGCATGGATGACGTGATACCTCCATTGTATTGTAGATTTTCTCCTATCGACTAATTCTTTAGAATTATAATAAATTTAAAAAAAAAAACTAAATAAGGGATATAGAAATTAAGCTCACCACACAAAAATGAACATCATCACACCCACACAAGAGCTTCCCATTTAGGGTATCAATAGCTTGAAATGATCCTCCTCCTTCACTCCTCTGCATTATACACCAAGTAATTAGCTTAATTTTTGATTGTTTAGAAAATTAATTAAGCAAAGATAAAAGAGAAAGGAATAAATTCATATTCATAACCTTGTAGTAATCAACAGCAACAAAGTTAGCCCACCGGTTACCAGCAGCACCATAGCAAGTGTGGAGCATGTCAATAAGGTTCCCTGAATTGTGGATACATGTGATTTGCTTGATGGGAAGTGACTCAAAGTAATTCACCAACACCAAAGATTTAGACTTGTCATCAAGTGCTGGTGATTCTGCTCTGTTAGGGCACTTCCCAGCATGCATTCCACCATTTCCATCTACAAAAATTACATTCCCATTCACATTTGCAAGAAAAAGAAATAGATGCTATGTTATAATTGCAAGTTATCACGTTTGTACGTTTTAAAATATGAGTTTTGACGAGATACACCATTTAATATTATCTAACTCTAAACTGTCTCATGTTTCCAAGAATTATTCATGTTGTAATTTTGAAGGTATGTTTGCACCTTTACCAACATGATATATTTTTCCGTTTTAAGTACCGGAGAGAAATTGGGCGAAATATTCTCCTTGCAGATTTGTTCCCGTAAGAAACCTCCTCATGTGAGTGGTTGTTGGCATGCACGACTCAAATCTTATTCATGTGAACCCTAATAACTTGATGGTACCAAGGGTGAGCTTGAAATACATATATAAACTTTAAATCCTAGGTTCGAGTGTCACCCACACATGCATGATCACAAAAATTTCACACGGACTTTGCATATTAGAATTTGAGTCTTGTAATGCCAACAATCACACCCATATAGGTGAGGGTGCAGAAAAATGTACCTCCAAGAATAAAAATGATGATTAAAGTTTATTTTCATTGGAAACCTCTCAATTCTTGCCAAAATATTGGGGAGTGCAATGTTAGTAACCCCTTAGAAAATTATAACAAAAATAATTTTTTTTTTTAGTTACTTACACTGATTTTTCAACCATGTAGCTCCATTGTAAGCAATTCCTTCATTTGCTTCTTTAGATTGGTTTGAAGTGAAAACAAGTAGCCTTTGGTTATTAGCAACCATGTCACTAACTAAAGGCCAATCTTGACCATTTTTGGGCATTTTTGAAACTGGAAACCAATATTTCATCAACCACAGCCATGAACATTTTTGTCATCCATTTGGAGCTGCAACATAATCTTCTAAAATCAATGTCACAATTTCTGCTGGATTTTCTGACATAAATGCTTCAATCTCCTTTAATGTGTCTATTGCTGGTTCCTACTAGAAATAATACTTAATTATATGTGTCTATTGCTGGTTCCTACTAGAATAAATACTTAATTATTCTCATAAATAAAATAAAATACTTAAGTAAAGCTATGGACAAATAAAATAAAAATAGTAATTGGGTTAAAAAATGAACATACAAATGCAGTATAGTCATGGCATTTCCCTCCAATGAGTGACACAACAGACAGTTCCTTGAAAATCATATGTATCAAGCATTAAGCCTCGAACTCCATTCTATAAAATAAATAAATCCTTAGACTTCTATTATTATTATTTTGGATTAACAAATAAAATGAAATGAAAATTTATAAGACTAATCATACGGTTAGCTGTTGAGTGATATCATCTTCTTGATTTGTGAGAGTTAATCGTGGGACTCCTGTGTGAGATGGCTCATAATCGATGGCAAAGCGTTGTGTGTTTGTCAGAATGCATATTTATTCAAAGGTAGAGAGTTATTCTGTCAAGAATCAAAGGAAAAAAAATAAATGAGTGGTGAGATTTGTGAATAAATCATGATTAATTAAAAGAAAAGTACCAACACTCTATTAATATTTAAGCAAAAGCTTAAATAAAATATCAAGGGTTGTCTAAATCTAAATGACCTTTTTTTTTAACTTAGCTATTTATATATATACAAGTTACAACAATATGATAAGTATTATATGAGCATAATAATATTAGTAGCTAAGGATCTTTTTTTTTAAAGAGAAAGTAGTAGACTTATTTAGACTTTTTTTATTAGTACGTAAGTGAGAAAACGAATTCGCTGTAAGTTGCGTGATTTGATGGTATAAGGGTCATGATTTAATTTTCAGGTTTAGGTTTAAATACATAGAGTGTATTTCTTACGGGATTTTACTTATTGCGCTTAACCCAGAATGACTGATTTGACGACGAAATTTCCAATAACTTCCGAAAAAAAAAAAAAAAAAAAAAGTCAGAAAGCGAACACTGCTTGGAGTCCATTTAAGTAGGCATTGTTATGTTTGGTCACATTCAACTGTTCTTAAGAATATTCTTAATTTCTTACAAAACCAATTTTTAAAATAAAACATTTCTAATGAAAGCTCTTGAAACTTCTATTCTAAGATACACATTGTTACATTTGTGTGTTGTTTTGGTATGCGACATAAAATTTGTGAGCTTCCTAGAAACTGCCGATTACTTCATATATTTAATTTTCTGTACATAAACAATTAATGAAGAAGACGTACAAAACCAGATTAAGATAATTAAAATAACGTACCAGGATCTTGAATTGGTTAGTAACAGTTGATCTTACACATCTTGAACCTGAGAATCCTTCCGACAACAGAACAGTAAAGCCCTCCCTCGCAATCGCCGTCCGATGAGCATGGCTCAAGTAGCTGTACATAAACATTGAAACCGATTAAAAAATATCGTACCCAATGCACAAACTCTCGCTGTAAATATATTATTAGGAAAGTCCTTGTGGACGTATCTTTACTTCTTGTTTTTACAAAGATTGTTTCTAAAATTCGAATCCATGATCAAATAGATATAGAAATTAATTAAGATTTCAGAAATTATAAGAGAGAGAGATTAATGCACAAAATATACAAAACCCTGCACTGTCCGTTGGAGCAAGCTGAAGTTAATGTGAAAAGAAATGAAACTATGGTCATCAAAATCATGTTTTGAGTTTTTTGGACCATTGCTAGAATAGAAATGAAGATGATGAAATGATTATATAAATATATTTTTTTTGGCAGAGAAAACTAAGGGTATTGCTTGAATAAGTCCGTACGTGAAGCCAAAAGAGAAACATGGAATTATAAATGCGGAGGAAATAAGGGGAGCAATAAAATGGAAAAGGAATATAAATGTTAAATATATATTGGGGGAGGGTTATATAGGGAATTGGCTTGAGGTGAGGGTTAATTGTGCATCATGTACTGTGTTTTTTATAATACGTCATATTATAAATTTTTTTTATATTCTAAAATAAAATCAAGTTTGTACTTCAAGAGAGTAGCATATTTGATATTAGAATGATGAGTATTAGTAATGCTACTTTTCACAATACATACGTTCGATTTCGTTTTTAAATAGATAAAAAATTTATTCTAAACACAATTTTGATTATTTGGGAATGAAATCGGGCGTGTGCATTAGGTTGAGTAGTATTTTTATATTAGAATGATGAGTAATCACTAGTAAAAAAATATGTTATTTTGACTAATGATTTATGACAATTCTATTTTCAATTTATGACACATCTCTGACAGATAAATTAATTGTCAAGAATTAATGACAAATATATGAATAATTATCTGTCAAGTAATAATGATTGAAGTATTGACATAAAATTTATTTTTTTTCAAATTAAATTATATGATACTACAAATTAATTATGTATTTTGAGCATAGTTTTTATAATCGGATCGGACCGGTCAATTCAATCGATCAAATCAGGAACTGACATTTGGTCCGGTCAGAATATGTTAAAAATTTGGTAGAATTTATAAATTGAATAAATTAATAAAAAAACCGAAACCAATTAAAATCGATTTTTTATTTAAATTTTAATATATAATTACAATAAGTTTAAAACTCTATTTTTGTAAATACTTAATCGTAAATACATTCTAAATTATAACCCTAAAACAATTTCTCAACACCATTTTTCCTTCCATGAAATCCTTCCATCCCCTGAAAAACTATGTAATTTCCTTTCCCCATCAATTACATACACAAATCAACTAAGGAAATTAAATTTCATCCCGTTCTCTCTTTTTCCTTTCCTTCCACCCAAACACCGTCTTAAATTAAATTGCCATGTAAAGGAATTGCTTCATCTACTTCAATGATTACTTATGTTTTATGTACTTTTTTCAAGTAATGTTCTAGAATTTCAATTTTTTTAAAGTGGTATATTTTTTAATATTTACTTCCACGACTGTGGGAGACTCGAACTTTTACTTTTTGGATAAGGAGAGAAGATGTCAAGATTGCCAACAAACTTTTGCTGTTGCTACATGGAATCTGTGAGAGTGCTTGGAAATATTGTTTTTTTAAAAGATGCTTTATTTAAAAATAAAATAAAATAAAATAAATAAAATGTTTTTTGAAAGAAGAATTCATTCTTTTTTTTTTTTTGTTAAAAAAAAAAAACTAGTATAAACAAGTGTCGGCCCCCATATAGAATTTTGGTAAACAGTCACCCATGTAATAATTTTAGATTCCTTAAAAAAAGAAAGGAAAAAATAGAGTTATTTGGGGTTTGAATATCCCATACAAACAAAAGGATATAAAAAGTTGCAAGCACTTCTCGGTTGATTAATCCATTTTGAGCCTACGATTTCCCTCATATTTGATTACTCATAGATGATTTCTTGGTTATTTTAGAACTCAAAAGAATCACTTTTATTTAGGGATGGGCATTATCAGATTCGGATCGGATCGGACCGAATCCGAATCTGATCCGATCCGAAATGCCCAGGGCTGTTTGATTCGTTCGGATCGGATCATCTTATCGAACTCGATCCGATCCGATAATTATCGGATCGGTTCGATCCGAATTCGAATCGAATCGAATCGAATCGGACCAATTCGATCCGAAATCATCCTATTTCGGATCGGATTGGTCCGATCCGATCAGAATTCGGTGGGTTTGAGTCAAAAAAATCGAGTGGATCGGATCGGATGATCGAATTTTTTTTTTATTTAATATGTAACGACGTCGTTTTGCATATTAAATAATAAAAAAAAATCGATCGGATCGGATAAAATCCGATCCGATCCGAAATCCCGTCGAACGGACCAACTCGATTTGATCAGATTTCCTAATCGGATCGAATCGGATCCGATCCGATCCGATGCGCACCCCTATTTTATTAGTGAATTAAATCATATTAATTAATAACACAAAATAATATTGTTGGCGAAAGAAATCACCCTAAAAGATACGAGTTAATGGAAGAATATGTTAAGGAGCGAAGAACGATTAGGATGAGCGTGCACTGAAGGGCGATTTGCAAACAGAGCGACGATGGGAGAAGCAATCAGAATGATCGCCAGACGACGTAGCGTCTAGGACGACAAAAAGAGTCAGGACGACTAATACATGCTATTGTTGATCCCACGATTTAAACATCAAATCTCTATAGGAATAATCCCGTCGACGTATCAATTAGCAATCTCTAAATAACATTCGGAATTGACTTCCGAAGTATACTATGGCCATAGATTTAACAGATTGCTAATCACATTTGGACTACCTATGCTCTGTACACAGACTGACGATCCTTTCTTGATACTCACAGGATATCATGAGCATGAGTCCCACCCCAACGAACAGGCGGAGTTCTGAATCTAATAGATCGGTGACGTGACTGCCATCTAAGTGTGGAGGATAACTCATATATCCACAGTGGTATCTCAAGTCAAAGAATCAATATGCTACTCAACCCGAGAAGATTCCTATTGACGTTGGTACCATCTATTAGGAAATCTTCGGTGAGTCGTTCAGTGTTTATCAAATAAATACCTACACGTCTATACGAGTCTCCCAAGACTCATGGTTCATTGGGATAACCATCGGACCTAGTCCGATATACGACATGTACTGGTCTCAACAGATTTTTAACTAACCGACCCGTGTCAGTAAATCTTGACCATGAACTAATTTAAGGATATACAACTTATAGTGACACTTCCCAATGTCAGTTACAATCTATGTTGTAACTGTGCACTACGTTGTAAATCCTAGGGTCTTTGTCTATATATATACATATCACTAAATCAGATTTAGTTTCAATCTAATCAATCTAATCGAAATTAGATCGAATACGTATATAAAAGATAAGAGGTGCTTCCATTAAATCAGTAATATTATGGAAAAAGGTATTGCTCGTATTCATGAATCGGACATAAATACGATCCGGATTGGCGCTCTGAGCACCAACCCTAACACGAGCGACGCGTGGCCCACACGCGCCGGACAGTGTGTCGCCGTAGATTTCCCGAGTCTTTCTCCGTGATTTCCCGACCATTCCGAGTAGTAATAGACCTATGAATCTTAATTTTCGTGTAATTTATTATTATATTCGGGTTGTGCATGTTATGTATTTCGGAACGATAAATAGCTTTAAAGCATGATTAATTTACATGTTTGGACCACATTAATGATTGTCGTGTGGTTAGAAGTGAATGATGGACTTTATCGGAGAATATGGTAGAGTGAGATTGTGTGCGGGAATTGCTGTGAACCCGAGATTTGGATTGGTGATGTTGAATTGAATTGTGAATGTTAGGAATAGAATTTGAATGTAAGTTGATCATTATGTCAATAATTTGAATGTAAGTTGATCATGTATACCTATTAGCAATTTGAATGTCTGAAAATATTTTTGTTTGAATTGAAATTCATATTCCAATGTTATAGAGATCAAATGAATTATTGACATCTACAAATCTCCATGCTAATAACGTAATCCAATGAAGAAATAAAAGGCATAAAGTTGGATATGGATTGTTGGGTACTATTTGATGTGATTTATAAGACTCTAGGGACTGTATTGATAATAACCAAAAATTTAAAATGAACCGAATGTGCGGTCCGGTTCACATATTTAATCAGGCCAACTCGAACCGTACGTAAGCCGCTCAAAACATTCTGACAAGTGGCAGAAATGGACTAAACGAAAGGATTTCTTATCATAGACTTGCCCGTTCCAAATCCATGAGTATAAAACGTCGACACTCCTAAACCTACTACGACTCTACTCATATAAAACACACTCCTATCGCCGCCGCCGCCGCCGCCGCTCCTCCTCCTCCTCCACCGTCCTTGTTCTAACTCCGGCCATCTCTCGCGGCTGCTATTGTCTTGTGCATTTTTTCCTCTTTCTTAAGCGTCGATTTTTCTTCAATACTCACTGCGGCCGCCGTCATTGCTGTCGTTCTTGTCTCCGTCCGAAGGTAGTAAGGTTTTTTTGCGCGTTTATTTACTGCAATTTATTCGTTACATTTTATTTTTTGCTCCTTCATTATTACTGCCTTGGACGAATGCTTAGTCTGAGTAAAGCGAATCGTAAAATGGAATGCCGTTGGATGAGATCCATTAATCTTCACATTATATGAATCTGACCATAACGATACACTGAATTCAGCTGTTTATATTATAGAATTTTTATTTATGTTTCAGTTATATATATTTTGTTCGTTTTTGTGAATTCTAATTTTAAATAAGTGAGAAATGTGGCTGTGCTTTACTGAAAGTTGTTACTTAATCCTGGCTTTAGGACGTCTCGATCGTGTTGTTGTTATATTAAGACTGGATGGACCGGGTAAGTTAACAGATTTATGATGTTTTAGCTCATAATTGTTTTTCCATTTTTTTACTCTGCATGTTACTATTATTGAAGTGATTGGGATTTATGTGAATGTGCCAGTATGAACGGTCGAGAAGATTGGTGAAGGAACCTACGGTGTGTTACAAGGCTCGTAACTGTATCACGAATGAGACGATAGCCTTGAAGAAGATCCGCCTTGAGCAGGAAGATGAGGGCGTGCCAAGCACGGCAATCAAGAAATTTCCCTCTTGAAGAAATGCAACATGGGAACATTGTTAGGTATGTCATTTCTCAGGTAGAGTGATTCTTGTGTAATTATTAATTATTATTATTATTATTGGAATTATTTTTGACATTGGATCCTAAGATTGTTGCCTGGACATCTGGTGAGGGACTTGATCGGTTGCCCAGAGCTAAGGATCCATCAGTGGTGATTCCCTTGAGTGGTTTTTTATTGGTTTCCATTTTTGGACATGTGGTCATGAAGACTATCGAGTGATAAGTATTATTTTTGGATTTGGACTACCGAGAAGAACTTTTGTAATATCGACTTGCTATATTTTTCTCGCTTTTTTTTTCCCCTGGATTCATGTACAGAATATTCTTGGAGATTTGCTAGTATTTTCCTACCGTTGGAATTACTTTTTCCAAATTCAATGTCTTACTCTATTGATCAATGATATTTTATTGGTGATAGTGTTGATGATTTGTATATCCTTTCAAAGTAATTCATGCTTGGTTTCAAAAGTAGCCATAATTCTCCTCAATAAATGCAATTGTCCATTTCTTGATTTCATCATTCCTTTTTAGCATATCTAGCAGAGATACTGTGCCGTAGGATGTCATGTTTGTTGATCCTTATTTCTTTTATTAATTTTATTGCAACACTTGTTCAATTACTTTAGTTATTGTCCTTGTTCTAGTACGATGCTCACAATGAAAGAACTTCCATTTACCTTTTTACAGCAATCAAAGTGGATAGAGTGATGCCACTCTCAATTCTTATTGCTTGTCTTTTTTCTTGCAGACATTCCTTTATCAAATTCTACGTGGCATTGCCTACTGTCATTCTCACCGGTCCTTCATCGAGATTTGAAACCACAGAATTTGCTAATAGATCGCCGTACAAATGCACTAAACTAGCAGATTTTGGACTGGCCAGAGCATTTGGTATTCCTGTTAGGACATTTTACACATGAGGTATCAAAGAGACCGCTTTTAAGTTTCTTAACAATCATGTTTTTTTAAAAAAAAAAAAAATTACAAGAACACATAGCGGTAAAACTATGGATGCATTACCTATATTTCTACAAGTTTGGTTGTCCATTTGAGTCAGGGAGGCCGAGAGACTAGTCTGATTGAGAGAAGAGAGAGAGAGAGTATGCCTCTTTTTATCTGCCGGGAGTTTTCGTTTGTTTGAACTGGTTTTTTTTTTTTTGGGGGGGGGGGGGGTGGGCCTTCTTTGTAAAACATTTTAAAATCCTCATATTTCTTGAGAGTGGGTGTTTATATTTTATTATTATTATTATTATTATTAAGGTATCAGATGGTGGCTGGTATTTTTATATTATTGTTATTGTTGTTGTTGTTGTTATTATTATTATTATTAAGGTATCAGATGGTGGCTGGTTCAATGATCAATGTCTTATGTATCGGCTTATTCAATGAATAAAGTTTTCTGTTGATATCATGGCCATGCTGTGTTTATACTCAATATCAGTTCTTTCTAGGTGGTGACATTGTGGTACAGAGCACCTGAAATATTGCTAGGATCCCGCCATTACTCTACTCCAGTTGATGTGTGGTCAATAGGATGTATATTTGCTGAGATGGTGAACCAACAGCCGTTGTTTCAGGGAGACTCTGAGATTGACGAATTATTTAAGATCTTCAGGTTTATGGTTTCCCAACCTTAAATTAGATTCATTCAGTAATTGTGTTAGAATATGATATATTCATACCATATTTTTAGACTTCTCTTTAAATATCCTGAATGTACTCTGAAATCTGAATTACTGGGAGGGGAAATAAAAATAACAAAAACAATTCATACGATTCATTGAATTGTGAGAAATTAGTTTTTCCTTTTCAAAATTTGGGATTTTGTGCACGCGGTTAATGAAAGATGGAAGTTGACATCTGATTATCATCCCCAAATGTACAATAGCATAAAAGTAGCACAAAAGCATTAAAAGACAAGTCAAATTATTTGTCTTCTAGTTAAATATTGTTTGTCTTATAGTGATTTTGTGCTAATTTCTTTATATTTTTTGTGGGCACATCATTGCTCCTACAATAAATTGTTTTGATTGGATGGAAGTTTATGTAGTTAAAACGTGCCGGACTTCTCTTCCAAGAGTCCTACATCTAAAAGTTTGGATTCAAACTTATTTTCTGACAACAATTTGGAAGGTGATTTGCAGAGTGAAAGTATAATTGTAGCACAGATTTGGTTCATACATAAATTTTGTCTGAGTAACTCATCTGTAAGCATGTCTGTGCTTTCTGATGGTCATGTACATTTTCTTTTTCTTTCTCTTGTACATATGTTGTTTAAAGAGTAATCGGAAATCCTTTGGATAACTTTGAATTTTGAGCAAAACTGTGGGCAGAATTGGTATTTTAGTATAATTTATGGCTTGACCACCTAGGATTTGAAAGTTTTTATCCATTTTAGAGCAAGGCCAGTTGAAAATAGCTATAGTTTGGTTTGTCCCATAAAATATTGTCTGGTTTTGTTTACCAGTGGCGTTAAATAAGCTTTGCAATGTTCATGGAATTATCTTTCAAACGGCTACCAATTTATCCACAAGTAAAAAACATTTGTGTTGATAGAGCCTCTTAGCATGTTAACATTTGTATCTAGCTTTTATTCTATCGTCTTACATTATGGAATACATTGTTGTTGTACTTAATGCTTTACATTCCTATCTCTGTCTTTGTGTGCTTGACTTGAATTTTCTTATAAGTGAGAGTATTGGGAACCCTAATGAGGACACATGGCCTGGAGTGACTTCTTGCCTGATTTTAAATCCACCTTCCCTAAGTGGATTCTAAGGTATGGGGATTCTGTTATGATATCATGTTGTATCGAGAGATGTGGAATCATTTTGTTGAGTAAGAGAAGAGTATGAATTGTGATGTAGTGTAATTAGGATTAGTTTAGTTTAATTTAAATTATTTTCATTTACTTATTTTAGTCGTAATGCGTTTTCTTATGTAGTCGTTTATTTATTTATGGTACTTTAGTCTAGTTAGGGTTAGAGATTATCTGCCTTGTTTATGTAGGATTCCAAGAACTCTACTATAAGAGTTTGTTTCATTCATTATTTCAGTAGACTTTTGATTAATAAAATACTTGAATTGGTACAACGTTAAAGTACTCTTTGCTTGGATTAGAGCATAATCTAATCTCGCCAGAGGAGAAGATTAGTTTGAAGGTTTTTTTATCTAATTTACTCTGCTTCCGCTACCCGCTGCACCAAATTGTTATAAAGTTTTCTTGGTACATGTTATTTGCAGGATTTGGCAACTGTTGTTCGAAATCTTGAGCCAGCTGGCATTGATCTCCTCTCGGTAACCTTAGATTTGAGATGATGCATACTAATACCACTTTTTTTTCCATTTAGACTTGTTTTCTATAGATTCTTTCTAGTCATTTGGGAAGGTTGTTTTTTATTTGAAGTCCCTTGGAGTATGCTCAGTAAGATGTCAACCAAAAGGACCCAATATATATATCATACATCATCTAGGTTTAGAAGTTGTAAATGTTCCCTTTGATAATTCCTGAATTAGTTCCTTCTGCCTTCATTGCATTTTTATGGGTGTTGTTGTGGGGAGTTTTTTTTAATCCCTTTTTGAGTTTTTTAAAATCCTTTTAGAGGGGAGAGGTGATTGGATGACCCTTTATTTCTTAGATTTTAGGAATTGTTTCAATTATTTTGTTATTATCTTTCTTGAACTTAAAAGTGAATCCATAGTTGACATAGCTGAGTATTGTATTCTCCGAAACTACAGTAGGTGTTGGTAATATTTTCCATTTGAGACTTATGCATTTGTGTAATATTCCAGAAAATGCTGTGCATGGATCCAAGCAGAAGAATTACTGCGAGAAGTGCTCTAGAGCATGAATACTTCAAGGATGTTGGATTTGTAGCGTAAAACCTGTTTTGTATATATGCTATTAGAGTGCCAGACATTGTTGTGTGAAGCCTTTGGTTTTGATTGTTTGCAAATTTTTCCTGCCGTTTGTAATACCGAATTCTTATTAAAAGGAGTGGCTTTTTACAGTCATCGCTGGAATTGCCTAGTTTGTAATCTCCTATTCTTAGCTTCCTTATCTTGTGGATAGAACATTTGTGCCATTTTTTCTTTACATATTTGAAAGAACAATTAAGAATGGATTGAAATGCCAATTTGTAGCATTATAGCATATGATGAGGGATGCTAATATTCTATGTTGATTGTTTCTCATTAGCTCGTCGTAGAAATTAAACATGTTTGGGATGGTGGTGAATTCTCGAATAATATTGAGAATCTACTCCTTAATTATGTTCGAATTATCAGATTATGATATTTCCTCTTTTTTCCGCCCCTCGCTCTTGACCTGAATTGGTCATCAGACTCTAAAAAATGCCTCCACAGAGTCTAGATCAACTGTTGTTGACACAAAGTTGTTCTTTAGGGGTGTTCACAGGTCGGATCGGGTCAAGGGGAAATCGGGTTGCGGGTCGGGTTATGAGAAGCGGCATCTGATCGGGGTCGGGTCGGGTCGTCAAGTCATTTTAAAAAAAAATAATTTTTAAATGAATTAATTATTTTTGAAATAAAAATATTAGTTATTTTATGTCTCAAAAATATCATATATATATATAAAAAGTTTTAATACAAATGAAATAATAGTAAAAAATTTAAAAATAATAATAATATTTTTAGAAAATAATATTTATATAGGGCCGGGCCGGGCCGGGTCGGGTCAAGGGGATCAAACCCGTTGAACAACCCGAAAATTTCGGGTCGGGTCAAATTTTACAAATATTTTTATAAACTCGCGCGGGTTGACCCGACCCTATGAACACCCTACTTTAGAGCTTGCAGAATACCATCTCCAACTCTAACAACTAACAAGTGGTCTTTTCTTCTATAACAAGTGGTCTTTTCTTCTATAACTGGCATGGCAATCATCCACTAAACACTTGAATGGCCTCTGCAACAATATCAATGTTAGTAAAACATGAAATTCATCAAAATCCAAGAAAACAAAACCTGACATAAGTCAAATCATGTAATAATAACAATATAATTGCTTGCTTGTTCCGCTGAGAATGTTCTTTTGATTCTTCATTTCTTTGTTGTTTTTTAGATTTTCATCATCATCATTTTTTCACCTTTAGCTTCCTTTTATAGGAAGCCAAAATATGATGGTCGTACGGAAGTTTCTTAACTTCCCTTGATGATGTCACGGTGATTTAACTGGACCGGGTCTAAATGACCCATCATGGGTGGCCCGGATCCATCCACCAATAATCAAAAATCAGCGGTGACTAACTTCATCGCTACAAACCAAATATCAAACATACATATTCAAACTCGAATAGAGAAGATTGTGTGAATGAGGCTTACTTGATCCTCTCGCATTTTGGAGCTCTTTTATGAGGGATCCAATGGCGCAGTGTGTCAAGCTCATGCCAAATAGTGCAGTGTATGCTATTTTTCAATTATTATTTTTGCACTGCAATAAGTTTTGGAGTTATATTTGAAGTATTGGGTTGGAGAGGAGTGGGGTTGAAAATGAGCCGGGACGACTTATCCATGTAATATCCCGCCTGGAATAGGATGCTATCGGCATGAGACAAGGAAATCTCGTCTCCCTAACCCTCAATCCTAATAGAAAACGAGCATGATGGCCCTAAAAATCGGACAACCTGGATCACAATTCAGCACCCAAAAAGACCTGTACAAATATCAAATAAGCAAACATGACCTCCGATCCAAACTCAAAACAATTCAAGTCACATAATCAATCTTAAGGGCTTCGTGCCCAAATCAAAACATACAATTCAATGCTCTTATAATTACATATATACATACTATATATATATATATATATATATATAATATGCTTTGATCAATACAAACATGAGTCATATACTTCATTTTTTCAACACACCATTTCTCAATTCTCTCAATTTCTTTAATTCTCTCATTCTCAGTTCTCTCAAAATGACTATCTTGTTTTATCAATCATTGTTAAAGAGGTGTTGACAGCATCTGTGTTCCACCGTTGTGGTTGAACAAGCCTTTAGCTTAGGAGGTATATTTTGGAAGCGAGACGATCTTCATTACATCCAAGCACTGTAGAAACAACAACATATGTGGATGATTGGACCCCAGCTGATCTAAGCCAACAAAAAAATGCCTCAGATGACTTTGAAGACTTGTTCGACTATGCATCTGCAAGTGCAAACAGAACGAGAGCTAAATGATCAACAACATGCACATATAATGATTATGAGTAAATAATTATAATGGGAAACTATCTAAAAAATATAATGGAATTACGTGAGCTTTGATTTCTCTCACCACAAGAGGATACGTAGATAGCTTAAGTTTTAAAAATTTAAGTTTAAGTTCTTTTATTTTATTTTTAATATAAGTTTTTTAATTTAATGTAACATAAATTCAAATTAATAAATTTGAAATCCCATTTTTATTTTTTAAAAATTAAAAATTAAAAAAAATTCGGAACCGAATTGGAACATTTTTATGGAATCAGAACTGAACTAAAATTATCAGATTAGGAACCGAACCAAATCAGTGACCAGGTCTACTTACATATATACATACATGTACAAATTCAGAAAAATTAACTTATATAGATCTTCCCTTACCAATCATACATACCTTAAATCCGCTCCATCACTGACACTTGCATATACATATATCTAAACATAAGCTCTTGTACGAGCAATTACACATACATAGTCAAAACGGAAAACACAAAACAATCACTTAATAGTCATTTTCAAAACTTATTATAACACACTCTTTTGTTGTAAATAAAATCAAATTAAAAAAAATCAAATTTCTCATAAATCCTTATCAAACGCCAATGACCAACTCAATTGGACAAATTATAACAACCATCCAGTATCAATTCAACTGGACGAAATATAGCAATCACCCAGGACCCACTCAACTGGGTGAAACATAACAAGTACTCAGGACCAACTCCACTGGGTGAAACATAACAAGCATCCAATGTTCGAATCACGCACACAGACCAGACAACGAACGAAACAAGCTCATGTCGACAGAGGGTAGCGGGTCAATCCACTGCAGTTGGACATAATCCTAAATAAGCATCACGATGGATTCAAAAAACATAAATCCATAAAACATAACACAAGTGTCATGGCGTAAACATACCATATTATGTCATATCATAAATGAAATCAGATGTATCTCTCTCAAAATGTAATTTTTTTGAAATCATTCTTTATCCAAAATGCTAAGTATACCTTAGTAAAAAATAAGTCTTTTGAAAACATGTGTGCAAATCGAATGCATATTATTCAAGATAATTCTTTTGTAAACAATCTTTTCAAAGCATTTATCAAGCATCCACTGCCTGAGTCGCGCTTCCTGACTGGACGACGTATGAATATGACCATGTCAATAGAGTAATGGGTCAGCCATTTTTCAATGGTCAGAACCCTATAACAAGCGCCCGAGACGAAAATATATCATTAACAAGTCTAGGGAAAAAATAATCATAATCGTAAAATATCAAAACATATAACAAGTTCCAAGACAAAAACATTTCCTTATCGTCATAGATCAAAATAAATTTCCCAAAGTCTTTACTTATTGACCATTAAAAAATCATAAACCATCAATACCACCAAAATATTAATTAAGAATAGCATAAGAACAAAAAAAACAAGAATAAAATAATAGCAGGAAACAAAAGTATCCATTCACATATCAGATAATTACAAAATACATCTTTATTCATCATCATTCAACCAGAAGCTCACCGGTCAGGTACATCACACAAAATATTACAAAGTTATCAAGCATTGTCAAATGTCTCATATATCGGAATATAATTTATCATTTTACACACACCAATGATATAGTATTAACTTTTTGTGTGTGTATATATATATGTTCAAACCTAAGATTTATGTATAGTTATATCAAACCACTCATACCCGTGATTATGACATACCCAAACCCTTGGTGGTTTGGATCTATTCCAACACATTCATAAATCCCGCCATACTCTAATCATGATTATTGTTCTTTAGTGCATAGGCTTGAATTCCTTATGTGAACTTAATCTAAATACATGAACTAAAATAAAAAAACTTGCAATCATAAACTTAATTCACATCATAAATGGAATATAATAATAATCATATTTCTTAATGTACTTGAATTAAAATATACACTTGAAGTTTACAACTTAATTCATAAGCACTAAACGAGTAATTGATTCATAGCATAGAACAATTACATAAGTTATAATCCTAAAGCATACATGTAAAACATGATCATAAAATATATGTTTAGGATCCCATAACTTAATTTCAAATTATAAATATGTTACACCCTATGGTTAGTTATGAAACTTTTCATCCAGTCACCACCAACATTTTAAGGTATTTGGTACTTGTTAGATGTTGAATTTGGAATCATTTGGATGATATTCGGATGAGGGTCACCTTGATTCACGCTTTTTGCTCAACTCAATAATGACTCCTCCCTTGCTTCTTAGCTCGTTCGATTTCTAGGCGAGGATGGACCGATACAACAGGGATCAAGCATACGGTACAATCAACCCATTTCTATTAAGACCTCGACATCTTCTTTAACCCCCCCTGAGATGCAGAAGAAAAATGGAAGCTTGTGTCACACATATTTACCCATATTTATAGTGGTGGGTTGATTTTTATAAATTAAATAATATTATTTATTAGTCACATGCCTTAAATTTAGAAAACTCATAAAATTCACTATTCATCCTAACAAAACATGTATTTTTTTACCTTATTCTGATCAAATTTGAAAAAGACTAACATGAAAGTTGTAAGTCTCGATTTAAGCTTTTCATCCATATCGATTCCGCTTTATGGAAAGATGCCATGAAGTACGAGATGGATTCCATGTACACCAACCAAGTTTGAACACTGGTTGATGCACCAGACGGCGTAAAGCCTATTGGTTGCAAATGGGTCTTCAAGAAGAAGACTGACATGGATGGCAACGTACAAATGTACAAAGCTAGGCTTGTAACAAAGGGGTATCGTCAACGACATGGTGTCGATTACGATGAAACTTTCTCACCCGTTGCCATGATTAAATCCATTCAGATAATGCTTGCTATTGCTACATATTTCGATTACGAGATATGACAGATGGACGTCAAAACCGCTTTCTTTAACGGAAACCTTTTGGAGGATGTTTACATGCAACAGCCTGACGGTTTTGTCGTACATAGAGTTTCAAACAAGGTTTGTAAGTTAAATCGATCCATTTATAGATTGAAGCAAGCATCGCGGTCTTGGAACCAACATTTTGATGAGATCATAAAAGAATATGATTTCATTCAAAACGAAGATGATCCCTGTGTATACAAGAAGGTTAGTAGGAACGCACTGACATTCATAGTCTTTTACGTTGATGATGTATTGCTTATTGGCAATGACATTCCTATGTTAACGTCGGTGAAAGCTTGGCGTTCATTAAAATTCTCCATGAAAGATCTGGGAGAAGCAGCCTTTATTCAAGGAATAAAGATCTACCGGGATAGATCTAGAAAACTGCTTGAACTCTCCCAGAGTACATATGTTGACAAAGTGTTGAAGAAATTCAACATGGATCAGTCCAAGAGGGGACCGTTGCCAGTGTCATATGACGTCACTCTATCTAAGGACATGTGTCCTAAAACTCAAGATGAGATAGACAGCATGAGTCGGATACCGTTCACCTCGGCAGTCGGATCGATCATGTATGCCATGATATGTACGCGACTTGATGTCTCATATGCTTTGAGCATGTGTAGTCGCTATCAGGCCAATCCAGGTGAAGGTCACTGGATGGCGGTTAAGAATATCCTTAAGTATCTTAGACGAACTAAGGATGCTTTCTTAATCTATGGAGATGGAGAACTTGAGGTAACCAGGTATAACGATGCAAGTTTCCAAACCGAAAAAGACGTCTGTAAGTCGCAATCCGGGTACATATTTTGTTTGAATAACGGAGCAGTAAGCTGGAAATCTTCCAAGTAAGAGACTATTGCCGATTCAACAACAGAAGCGGAGTATATTGTTGCAGCTGAAGTAGCAAAAGAGGCAGTTTGGATCCAAAAATTCCTAATTGGATTAGGAGTAGTTCCGTTAGCAGCTGAGCCCGTTCCATTATATTGTGACAATAACGGGGCTATAGCGCAGGCTAAGGAACCGCAGTCTCATCAACGATCCAAGCATGTTCTTCGATGTTTCCATCTGATTCGTGAGATCATACATCGTGGCGATGTGAAGATCGAGAAGGTTGCATCAGATGACAACCTTGCATATCCGCTAACGAAAGCTATTCCTCAGCTAAAGTTTGAGCGACATGTATGTAGTTCAGGTGTTAGATGCTTGAGTGACTGGCTATAGGCCAAGTGGGAGATTATTGGACAGTTATAACCCATAGCGTCACTATTTGTAAAAGACATTGTGGTTTTTGTACAAATTAACTATTTAGCAATGGAAAATATCTTTTATCATTTTGTAATTTATTTACTTGGATATATAAATGGTAAAAGTTCTTATGATTAGTTCCGAATTGATAAGATATGAGACATTATCAATTCAAAATGGTTTAATCATTAAAACATCCATAGTCGTAGTATTATCGAGATTAGACATCGATAATGCAGAATAGACTAGTATTGCACTTGTGCGTGTTATGGAAGCGTAACAGCATAATGCTCATATATTTAAGTATATTATACTTATGCAAGTGCGGTAGGAGGTTTTGTTTACCGATGGTATGGAAACAGCTTCGTTCTGGATAGACCCCGCAGAATTCCATTGGTAGTATGACTATGTGTCTATGGGAATCCGCATCAGGGTAGGTGTATTTGGTCTTAACCTGAGACTTGCATCGCTAGTACTTGTGACAATCGATACGCTTTGGTTTTAGTCATCCAGGACTTTAACAGGTTCTGTGTACGCCTCTTCTGAGGTTATTGAGAATCGTAGTGTATTGGATGTGATGTCAAGAAGGAAGTATCACTTCAGTCATATGAAGATGATGATCACGCATGAATACAGAACTGGTTCTCTATTGTGTTGTAACCATCATGATAATATGAATAAGTCATGATTATCCGATTAAAGAGACTAGTTGCTAGATATCCGATATATGCTTCGTACGAGGCAGACACTATTCCAGCCTAGGCCTTGCATGTGACATCCGATACTGGATCTCTATACGCAATACTAAATATGCTACGTCTGATAAAGATCATATATTCCATTAAGAATATTTCTGGAGAATTGGGTAGGCACGGTGCTTTACTAGAAGCCAACCATGTCTCGTAAATCGATAAAAATGTAGTACAAGATACGTACGTGATCGGATAGTCCGACGATCGGATTTACTGCCAACATATCCAGGGATCTCTTGGGTCACTTCCCGAAGATTCACTGATGACGTATGATTCGAACTTAATTAATCTGGGATTAATAGCGGAGAGATTTTATCTGAGATAAAATACTATTTGAAGAGAGAGAAACGATTAATTTGGAATTAATCGATAAAATAATATATTTGATATATTAATCGAAATTAGATTTCGCCGTGGAATTAAAATTGGATTTTAATTTGGGCAAACGAGTCAATTTAGAATTAATTCGTTAGCAACGTGAATAGTAATCTTGCTAGGCATAATTATTTAATTACGTCGCGACGGAAGTTCGTTAATTCAGAATTAGCGAACCCGAGCCCGGAAGTGTTTGCGGGCCCATTCAGATTTCGAATGAAGTGGGGCCCACAAGTCACATTGCAAGTCACATCACTTGTCACTTTAGTGATAGACATCAAGTCACCTTTTTGGTGAGTGACATGCTGTCACTATTCATGATGTTGGTTGGTGTGGGCATTTAATGCAATTTTGGAAAGGATATACCAAATTTTGGTAAAGGATTTTCATTAATGTTTTTACAAAACTAAACACAAAATTGAAAACTCTCTCTCCCAAATATAGACCATTGCCGTGAGCCTCTTGGAGAAGGAAGAAGAATTATTTTTCTTCATAACTTGCTAGCACATTCAAGGAATCTATACAAGGTGTTAGAGAAACTAATCTAAGAGCTTGGGATCCATTTAAATCTTGGAGCTTGATCATCTTCATCAACAAAATAGAGCATTGGCCGAGAGCTTCTACAAAGGGAAATTTTTTATTGATTCTTCGCATCCAAAGCCGATCTTTGTAAGTATGATTCCGCCATACTTCTTATGTGTATTCATTCTATTTCTATGCTTGAATGATCTTGGGACTAACCTAGAAACTCAACAATAAGAAAAAAAACAAGAATAAAATAATAGCAGGAAACAAAAGTATCCATTCGCATATCAGATAATTACAAAATACATCTTTATTCATCATCATTCAACCAGAAGCTCACCGATCGGGTACATCACACAATACATTACAAAGTTATCAAGCATTGTTAAATGTCTCATATATCGGAATATAATTTATCATTTTACACACACCAATGATATACTACTAACTTAGTGTGTGTGTATATATATGTTCAAACCTAAGATTTATGTATAGTTATATCAAAGCACCCATACCCGTGGTTATGGCCTACCCAAACCCTTGGTGGTTTGGATCTATTCCAACACATTCATAAGTCCCGCCATACTCTAATCATGATTATTGTTCTTTAGTGCATAGGCTTGAATTCCTTATGTGAACTTAATCTAAATACATGAACTAAAATAAAAAAACTTGCAATCATAAACTTAATTCACATCATAAATGGAATATAATAATAATCATATTTCTTAATGTACTTGAATTAAAATACACACTTGAAGTTTACAACTTAATTCATAAGCACTAAACGAGTAATTGATTCATAGCATAGAACAATTACATAAGTTATAATCCTAAAGCATACATGTAAAACGTGATCATAAAATATATGTTTAGGATCCCATAACTTAATTTCAAATTATAAATATGTTACACCCTACGGTTAGTTATGAAACTTTTCATCCGATCATCACCCATATTTTAAGGTATTTGGTACTTGTTAGATGTTGAATTTGGAATCATTTGGATGATATTTGGTGTTGGCGACTTGGTCGCATAATTGGATTTTGATGATGCAACGAGAGTGAAGACTTCGACGTGCTTTAACGGACATTATAAAAAGATGATAATGAAGTCAAAATATTGATGAAGATCTAAAATAAGTGATATGATGATCAAGAGAGCAAATATGATAAAGAGGCAAAAAGAAGATGAAAAAGTCAAAGAATGAGCCAAGTAAGATGAAGATCAAAATAATGATTAAGAGCTAAAACCAATTGTAAGTGAGTTTATTCAAATGTTTCAAAACTCTTAGGAATCATACATTTTGCATCACTTACATTTAAAATGGCTTAGAATGCTAAAAGAATCATTTGCATTTTATTTGCACCAAAATGAACTTCATGCACAAGTATATCAGTACATGATCTTCTAAAAACTATCAAATAGTTGAATTAAACTTCAAATGATATACCATTAGATATATATGTGTCTCTAGTTTGCTACGGTTTAAACGGAACACAATTCCGATATATATAACTCTTGCTAGAGCCTTTTTAGTACAACATACTCATATGTGCGTTTTCTGCATACATGTCACATTAGAAAATTTCCATAAAATTCATATTAATGTTTTTGGAGCTAAATTTTTTACAGAAGCTAGGTCTATGTGTCTAGTTTATGTAGAAATTTACGGATCATTATTTGGAATTTTCTAGAGAAAGTTATGACCAAAATACCAAGTGTCGTCAGTCTTGACTGGTCGTCAGAACATGCAATGCTACTGAAACCAGAGAGCTCCAAACCGGTCCTCATACCGATTTCCATACCGGTCTAGCCTTTATGGTGCAGTTACTGAAACCAGGGAGATCGAAACTGGTCTCCATACCGGTTTCCATACCGGTCAAGCTCTTCATATTGAACACTTACTGGAACTAGGGAGACTCATACCGGTCTCCATACTGGTTTCCATACCGGTCTAACGGACACTTGCCCAACGGTAATATAGCCGTTAGTATCCGTTGGAGCCCTAGACCGGCATTCCGGTCTCCATATCGGTTTCCATATCGGTCTCGCTGTAAGTTGGGGAATGCTTTGCATTTTATTATAAATAGGACTCCAACTCATTTGCCTTAAGGTGAGAGACTTGAAAAACAACCTTCATACATATTCTCTAAGGAAAATACAAGAGTGTTTCATAAACCTTCATATTCATAAACACTCATACATACAAGTTCACACACACTACACCTTCATATACATTTGTAGTGAGCTTAGAACATTTGGGTAACCAACTCACACAATCTTCTTTATCATTGTGAGTGCCCAAGTGTGTTTTATAATTTCCTTATAAAAACACTTGTGATTTTTGAAATCCCATTATTTGGGTAAATTGTAAAGGTTTGTGAGTGAGCCTACGAACAAAACTCAAAAGTGTAAAAGGTTCGGAGTGCGCCTTTGCGGAAAACTCTTGGTTACGAGTAAACCACGGAAAACTCGATTCTAGTGGAAATCTTCAAGCGAGGCTTGGGGGAGTGGACGCAGGCACGTTTGGCCGAACCACTATAAATCTCAGTGTCTTATTTCTCTTTCTCTATACTTTTATTTATAGCAAGTTTATTTATGCTTATACATATTGAATAGAAAACTTGCATATAGGCTATTAATTGGAATAGAGAAAATTACCCTAAGTCCCCACTGAAATTACGTACAAGTAATAGCGACAAGAAATCTATATACCCAAGGGGGTGAATTGGGTTATCGCTACAAATGCGGAATTATAAAATCTTTACCGATTTTAGCTCTTATTACCAAGTTGGGACTTAAGTTAATTTTCTCTATTCCAATTAATAGCCTATATGCAAGTTTTTTATTCAATATATATAAGCATAAATAAACTTGCAAATAGTAAAAGTATAGGAAAGATAAATACGACACCGCGATTTATAGTGGTTCGGCCAAACGTGCCCACGTCAACTCCCCCAAGCCTCGCTTGAAGATTTCCACTAGAATCGAGTTTTCCGTGGTTCACTCGTAACCAAGAGTTTTCCGCAAAGGTGCACTCCGAACCTTTTACAACTTTGAGTTTTGTTCGTAGGCGCACTCACAACCTTTTTGTTCGTAGGCGCACTCACAACCCTTACAACTTACCCAACCAAATGAGATTTCACAAATCACAAGTGTTTTGTTAAGAAAGAATTAAAACACACTTGAGCACTCACAAATATTAAGAAGATTGTGTGAGTTGCATACCCAAGTGTTCCAAGCTCACTAAATGTAATGGAGATGTGTGTGAGATTGTATGAGTGTTTAAGTGTATGAAGGTTTAAGACACTCTTGTATTTGCCTTTGAGAATGTATGAAGATGTAATATGATGTCTCTTAACCAAGACAAATGAGTTGGGGTTCTATTTATAACAAAATGCAAAGCAAATCCCAACTTACAGCTAGATCGGTATGGAGACCGGCATGCCGGTCTAGGGCTCCAATGGATACTTAACGGCTATATTACCATTGGACAAGTGTCCGTTAGACCGGTATGGATACCGGTATGAGTCTCCCTGGTTCCAGTAAGTATTCAATATGAAGAGCTTGACCGGTATGGAAACTGGTATGGAGACCAATTTGGATCTCCCTGGTTTCAGTAACTGCACCATAAAGGCTAGACCGGTATGGAAACCGGTATGAGTACCGATTTGGAGCTCCCTGGTTTCAGAAGCAATGCATGTTCTGATGACCAGTCAAGACTGACGACACTTGGTATTTTGGCCATACCTTTCTCTAGAAAATTCCAAATCATGATACGTAAATTTCTACATAAACTAGACACATATATCTAGCTTCTGTAAAAAATTCAGCTCCAAAAACATTAATATGAATTTTATGGAAATTGTCTAATGTGACATATATGCAGAAAACGCACATATGAGCATGTTGTACTAAAAAGGCTCTAGCAAGAGTTATATATATCGGAATTGTGTTCAGTTTAAAGCGTAGAAAACTAGAGACACATATCTATCTAATGGTATATAATTTGAAGTTTAATTCAACCATTTGATAGTTTTTAGAAGATCATTTACCGATGCACTTGTGCATGAAGTTCATTTTGGTGCAAATAAAATGCAAATGATTCTTTTAGCATTCTAAGCCATTTTAAATGTAAGTGATGCAAAATGTATGATTCCTAAGAGCTTTGAAACATTTGAATAAACTCACTTACAATTGGAGCATTAAGCTAAGACTTCACATGATTTCTTCAATTAAGCGCTAGTCTTCACATATTCGCTCTTCACCACATATGCTTCGACACTTTTTGTATTGCTTCGTGTTTGCACGTCGAAGTCTTCTTTCTCGCGTTGCATCATCAAAATCAATTACAATCGATTATGCGACCAAGTCACCAACAATCTCCCCCTTTTTGATGATGGCAACTTCTTAAAACTTGTAGCAACTTGTGAGCTTCTTGGAGTCCAAATTTGACAATTTTGCTCCCCCTCAACATAAGCTCCCCCTCAATGTGTGATTGTCTTTAAAATAGCTCTATAAGACTTAGACAAATACATTAGTACAATTACTTCCCCTTAAATCAAGGGTGAGGGTAAAACAAGTTTTAATCTCATTCTAATGATTTCTCCCCATTTGACATAATCAAAAAGTGGAGAAGCAAAAATTTTAAAACCTATGAGATACCAAAAGATATAGGTGCATACTGTTGAGTTTTTCTAAGGTCCCAAGATCAAATCAAGGCATGAAATTATGCGTGAACACATCAACGAAGGTAGCGGAATACTTACATCGATCGGTTGAGTCGATTTGGAGACGAACGAAGCAACAAAACTCACTGCCTTTCACGCCACTGCCAAGCAGTCCACTGCCTCCAAAAATCAGTTTTGAGCTGAGAAAACGGAGCTCCAAGCCACGTCAAACGGATCCCGGCTCATGAGTGAACCTCCCTACCACCTTCGCAAGACTCGTAAGTGTGCTAGCACTTGAGTTTTTGCCACAAAAACCCACCCTTGCTCCCCTTGGACTCACGGTTTTTGGACAGAAAAAACAGTGAGCAGTTTGCCCCTTGGGCGTGAGAGGAGAGAGCAAAATGAGAGAGAAAGAAATGTGTTGTTACAAATGAAATGCATCACAAATATATCTTATATACTTGTTTAAATTAACTTTAATTTCCCTTGCATTTCACTTGTATTTGCATTTAAAAAGTCAAACCATTAAAGCAAAACACTATTCACATCAACTTTAAGTCATGTCAACTTTAAGTCATGTCTTAAGTCTTTTCAATCAATCAATCACATCAATCAATCACATCACTCAAAGTGACATTGATTTGACGCTTGATGTGACGATTGATTTGACGCTTGATGTGACTTGCGTTGCCGCACTCGAATTCGAAATACGAATGCGCTCGCAATCACACTCGGGCTCGGGTTCGCTAATTCTAAATTAACGATTTTTCCGTCGCGTCGTAATTAAATGATTACGCCTAGCGAATTCACTATTCACGTCGCTAACGAATTAATTCTAAATTAATTCGTTCGCCCGAATTAAAATCTAATTTTAATTCCGCGTCGAAATCTAATTTCGTTTAATATATCGAATATATTAATTCATCGATTAATTCCAAATTAATCATTATCTCTCTCTCGACGATATTTTATCCTAGATAAAATATCTCCGTAATTAATCCCAGATTAATTTTCTCTCTCTTCTATATAATCCCAGATTATTCAAGAGTGCGAGTTGTGCGTCATCGGTGGATTATCGGGAAGCGACCCATGAGATCTCCGGATAAGTTGGCAGTAAATACGGTCGTCGGAGTATCCGAATCACGTACGTACCAAGTACTACGTTCTACCGATTTACGAGACAAGGTCAACTCCTAGCAAAGCACCAAGTCATCCCAATTCTCCGGACATATCCTTTTAAGAATATTTAGATCTATATCAAGCGTAGTATACAATCGTATTGTGCATATCGGCCCAGTATCGGATAGTCACGTGCTAGGGCCGGGGCTGGATAAGTGTCTGCCCCGTCCGAACACATATCGGATGTCTGGTAACTAGTCTCTATAATCGGATATTCATGACCTGGTCATAATATCACGATTGGATGCGCATCACTTAAGAGCACTAATACCGTATCCTGCGTGACATCATCTCCACTATGACTGGAGTGATACTTCCGTCTCGACATCACACCCAATACTCTACGACTCTCTGATAAACCCAAAAGTGGTGTACACAGAACCGGTCAAAGCCCCCAACCACCAAAACCAAAGTCATCGATTATCGTAAGTATTAGCGATGCAAGTCTCAGGTTAAGACTATACACACCTACCTTGATTTCGGCCTCCCATAGACACCTAGTCATAATACCAATGAGATTCCGAAGGGTCTATCCAGAGCGAAGCTGTTTCCCGTACCATCGGTGAAACACGACCTCCTATCGCACTTGTATAAGTCTCCAACACTGATATATATGAGAACTATGCCGTTGTGCCCTCACAACGCGCACAAGTACAATACTAGCCTATTCCGCATTATCGATGTCCAGTCTCGATAATACTACGGCTAGGGATATTTAATGATTAATCCTTCGTGGACTGATACTGTCTCATATCATCTCAATCCAGGAACTAATCATAGGGACCTCTCTTCATTTATACATCTAAGGTGATCTAATCACAAATGATGAGAGTGCAATTTCCTTGTTACATAGTTAATTTGCTACAGCAACACAATGATCTGTGCAAATAGTGACGCTATGGGTCATATTATCCAACAATCTCCCACTTGGCACGTAGCGAGTCACTCAAGTGTTCCAACACTTGAACTATGTAAGGTTCGCTCAAATTGCTGAGGAAAGGTTTTCGTCAGCGGATTTGCTTGATTATCGTTTGACGCGATTTACACGATCATCACATCGCCACGATGTATGATCCGAACGAATCAGATGATATAGAAGTATATATCTGGATCGTCGATGAGACCTTTAATTTCTTAGCCTGTGCTGACGCCTAGTTCAGCTGCTAACAGAACTATATCTAATCTAATTAGATTTATGTTCGATCCAAATGGCTTCTTTTGCTGCCTCAGCTGCAGCAATAATCCGTATTTGTTGTTTATTCGGCAACAGTTATCTTGCTTGGAAGATTTCCAGCTCACTGTCCCAGTATTCAAACTTTATAGTACCGTAGTATTTAATTGTTTGGAAACTTGCAGCAGTGATCCCAGTCACTTCAAGTTCTCCTTCTCCATAGTTTAAGATAGCATCTTTAGTTCTCAAAGATACTAACAGATGTTCTTAACTACAATCCAGTGACTATCACTTGGATTGACCTGATTGTGACTCCATATGCTCGAAGCGTAGGAGACACCAATACAAGTACATTTTAAATGTACAATTTCCAGAGAGTGTTAACAACTCCAAATCTATCCCAGTAGATCTTTATTCCTTGAATAAAGGTTGTTACTCCCCAGAATTCTACGGAGAATTTCTATTGAAAGAATATCTATGAAAGCCAAGCTTTCACCATTGTATTATGGGAATTTCACTGTTAGTGCGCTCTCCCACTAACCTCCTTATATACACAAGAATTTTTTCGTTTTGAGTCAAAATCATAAACCATTATGATTATTTCAAAACGACAGTTCCAAGAACCTTATGCTTGCATTGATCCAAACATGGATCGAATAACCCGCAAACCTTGTTTGTCGGTTATACAAAATCGTCAGGATGTTGTAAACATCCTCCAAAAGGTTTCCTTTTCAGGAAAGCGATTTTGATTGTAACTGACACATTTCATAAATGAAATATACAGTTATTTCAAGCATTTTCAAAATGGATTTACCATGGCAACAGGTAAAAGGTTGAACCGTTATTAACACAATGTTGATAACGATACCTTTCCGTCAAAAGCCCAGCTTTGTACGTTGGTATGTTGCCTTCCATGTATGTCTTCCTTGAAGACGTTTAATGTACCATAGGCACAATGCCTTGTGGTACAACAACTAGTATCCAAAATAGTTGTTATACATGAAATCCATTTCGGATTAATGGCACTTTGCCATAACAGGGAGTCGATACCTCGTATCACTTCCCCTAAACGTAGTCGGATGGTACACCTCCATAAGATTGACATCTTCATGGGGCGAGATCAGAAACCCATACCCTAGGTTGTTTTCTGACTCTATCCGATCTACTAGTTTCTTGTGTATTCGAAGATTAATGGTATAGATTCATCATAGATGAACTATTTGTGTTCCATTAAGGACTTCGTGCCTTGAACAGTGTTACTCCGATTTTCATCGAGTATCACTATCCTCCCACTGACCACTGCATATCGGTATTCCTCTCAGGAAAACCGCATGGTGAGCAACAATTACATTGTTCTCATGTGGGATTTATAAGTACTATACTTAAGGTTTCCCTTAGGATAACCTATATAGGCACTTATCCAATTTGGGTCCTTAGTTTGGTATAAACCAAACGTTATGCCTGGCATACCCAAATTATCAGGAATGAGAAACCCCGTTTCTTTCCTGTCATATCCTATATGATATCTGTCAAACAGATTTATATGAAACCTTATTCTAAATAATTTTGCACTGTTAATACATGTCCCATTGAAGGAAATAGTAGCTCAGAGCGACTCGTGATAAACCTTATCATGTCCAACAAAATTCGGTTTTTGGTTCGGACACACCGTCTAACTGACGTGTCACGGGAGGAGTCCTCATATGAAAGAATACCGTACTCTTTCATGTACGTATGAAACTTACTGCTTAAGTAATTTCCATTACGGTCTAACCGTGGCGGAATAATACTATAGCCGATCTGTTTATATACTTCGTGTCGAAAACTTCAAAAGTTTCCGATCTGTGTTCTTCAAAAGAAACACATAACCACAACGTGATGCCACATCCGTTAAGGTCACGAAATATTCATGTTCACATCTAGCCTAGCTAGATATGGCCCACTAACTTCACCATGAATAAGGCTAACAGATCGGTGGCCCTTTTACTATTACCAAGTAAATAGTATTTTAGGTATTTAACCTAATAAACTAGATTCGTAGACCTTATTTGATTAGTCAAATCAGTCCTAGTACCCACTCTTCAAAAGTGTGGATATACGAGTCTTGTTCAATTGTGTCCTAGACAACAATGCCACAAATAAGTCTCATTGATCAAATCAATTTGAGCTATTTATTTGTCATTTTATATGTTTGAGATTTTATTTATATTCAAAATATAAATTATGTTATTTACATCTAATGTATTTATCTCAGTATCATCTTTATATAATAAAACACTAAGTGTTCTAGAATATAAAGGTTTTATCCGCAACGGATTAAACACTGATATAGAGATAATGTCTCTAGTCAAACTAGTTACATTATAACAGTTCCTAATTTAAGTACATACCCAAAGGATAGTTCCTAAACTTAGGTATCTACGGTCGAAACAGCGTCTTTCGTCCCGTTTCCGATTCACAGAGAAATCTCGGCTTGAGGTCAGTATCCAGCTCAAAGCGGATTCCGAACATCAATACATATATTTTATGTACTACACTAAGTATTTAAAATCCAATTTCAATACTAGTAGCGAACATAACTTTGACAAATATTTTTAAAGTTAGAGCCTCGCCCTTTCTTTAATTCCTTCGTGTCTTCCATATCCAAATGGTAGTCACTTTGGGATATGTCAATTATCTTTTCAATATTTCACAAACCTTTGGCCAAGCCTTGGGTTTCGGAATATCGAAACGATATGCACCTTGTGCAACATGCCCAATTGCAAACTTTGACTTTTCTCCACTAGAACAGTCAATTAATTCTCCAAGAATTATTAATTGCAATTTTAATACTTTTAAATCTAAAGATAGATTTATTATAAGTATTTTAATTAAGCACTAAAGTCATCATCACATAAATCTTCCAAAGATTTTATGCTCTACTATTTGCTTAATTGTGGGCTTAGTCATAATAAGTTATTTTATCAAATAAATTAACCTATTATTAATTCCCAATTGAAAATTAAATCATTTAAAACATTTAATCCAAGGATTATATATTTTAAATATTCAACTTTTTCAATTCTTTCTTGATTTTAATAGTCCAACTATTTAATCAATTTAATAAGGTACTATTTATTATAATGATTACAATAACCCAATTATTTAATCAACTATAATTTTAATATTGATTACTATAATCCAATTATAAAATCAACTATATATTAAATGAGTTTGTATATAGTCCAACTATATATATTTTTAAAACAACGTAAAATATTGACGAATGATATTTGTTTGAGCGTATTTAGCGAGTAATTGAACGAATGTTGCAAATTCAATACTTGCCTCCCACTATTTTTCGTCGAGCCTCTAACCCTCTGTCGAGTACTCGGGAAACCGTGTTTCCTAGTGGACTAGGATCCCGTTAAATGTCACACAATCTTGACTTTGGCCAACAAATTGTATGACAATTAACTAGGTAGATCTCGAAGATCAATTGGATCCCATCCAACTCCTAGATCCAGTAGGTGGACATCCAAGTCCGAAACATATATCTTATATATGCCTATATATCCAATATATACCCTAACCTTTTTCCTCTGAATCAAATAGGCCTTGGCTTTGGCACAACAAACCTAGTGATCCCAGTCAAGCGCGGACCCATTGACAAGGAAGCTTCGTAATCAATGTCAATGGACAAGAAGTGGTCTTGACTTTGGCCAACAAACTACAACTTGGACACGACACCGATATGGAAACAAAGCCTCGTGATTCAAGCACATCTTTGACGGACAAGGGCTTGACTTTGGCCAACAACCCTGCCAATCTCGGATCTTGAGCAAGAATCACTCAATGGAAGGAAAAGACGCTTGATATAAAACGAGGGTTTTTCGCGTGCAAATTGGCTACCAATTTAATTATCTTTGTTAGGTCTCATCATCATACACCCTTAAACATGCATTCTAAATACATAATAAAGCGAGTATGAAATAAAATAATAATGATATGCGGATGGATACTTTACACATTGATCCTAGATCAAATCTCTCCCTTTCTCACTCAAGCTAGCACTTGTACTACTTCTACCCGTTACACTACACTTCTAAAGAAACCTCATATACATAGAGGGGAATAGGTGAGAAGAGAATACAAGAGAATAGAGGTGATAAGGCTGGACACGCAGGTCCAATTTAATAAATCAAATTTATTACAACAATTTCTAAAATTGCCCACCCATCTAATATCCATCCGATATACATTATTCATTCAACACAACCATGTATTCACACACATAAGCATGCTATCAATCAATCTAATCAAATTAATTAATCTGATAATTAGGTGATCATCCAATGTTCAAACAACGATTTGATTTTGTTCGAGTCAAACTCGTTTTTGCGAATAAGTACTTAAAGTACAAATTCATGAATTAAATTAAACTACATTATTAAATCTAATTTAACATGTATTTAAAACTAATTCACTATTCAATTCCAAATTGAACATTACACTTTATTTAATAAACCTTTTATGATTTAAACTCCAAATCTAATCGTAACGCGTCTCAAAGACCTATTAACGTCCAACGTCAATTCAATTAAAGTCCAATGGGCTTTTGATTGATTTCTTAAGGCGTGGACTTTTGGTCAACTCGGGTCAAACCGATAACCAAAGTCCAATCCGGGATTTACCCCATAAGCCCATAAATCAATCTTGGCCCATTAGGCCCAATTGAACTTTAAAGGTTCATTAGTCGCTATTGGGCTTTATGGTTAAGGTTTTGGGCCCAATTGGATCCAATCCATTTGGCCTAAACCAAACTTGATAAATCAAGCCCAATAGGCCCAAATACAACAATTCAAGCCCAAATCCAATTTAAGGCCTAAATAACTAAATTACATGAATCCAATTCCGCAACTTAATTACCAAAGTGCATTACATGATTAATAACCTAAATCAACATTTCTAAAACACCAAATTAGTCCAATTAATCATGCTCATTTCATTATCATATGTCCAACACACAAAATGAAAAATCAAACCCATTACATGCTTAAAGGTCTCGGCCAAAGAGGGATTTTATGTCCGATTCGGTTTCAATCCAATCGAACCCACAATCGACATTAAATCAACATCCTATTTGATTTTATACACATCCAATGTCACAAAATCAAAAAACACCAAGACATTAGGGCATTACATGCATTCGGCCAACATAGAGATTTGGGGATTTTTGTCCAATTCGAAATCCAATCCAATTCGATTCAAATTAACATCAACCTAATCGATTCTAACTCATCAAATGAATCAAAAATCAAAAAATCCAAGATCCCAAAATTATCCTCCATATTCGGCCAACATGAATAAATTGGGGAAAATTATTCCAAATCAATTTTCATCAAATTAGTCCAACCAAAATGAAATTAAACATGTTATAAGCATACTCAAACAAACAATTTATTCAAATCATGCTCAAATCACATTTACCCAAATTTTAAATCCCTAAAATTCCATGCTTGCAACACTAGCTCTAGATGCCATTGTTGAGTTTTTCTAAGGTCCCAAGATCAAATCAAGGCATGAAATTATGCGTGAACACATCAACGAAGGTAGTGGAATACTTACATCGATCGGTTGAGTCGATTTGGAGACGAACGAAGCAACAAAACTCACTGCCTTTCACGCCACTGCCAAGCAGTCCACTGCCTCCAAAATCAGTTTTGAGCTGAGAAAACGGAGCTCCAAGCCACGTCAAACGGATCCCGGCTCATGGGTGAACCTCCCTACCACCTTCGCAAGACTCGTAAGTGTGCTAGCACTTGAGTTTTTGCCACAAAAACCCACCCTTGCTCCCCTTGGACTCACGGTTTTTGGACAGAAAAAACAGTGAGCAGTTTGCCCCTTGGGCGTGAGAGGAGAGAGCAAAATGAGAGAGAAAGAAATGTGTTGTTACAAATGAAATGCATCACAAATATATCTTATATACTTGTGTTAAATTAACTTTAATTTCCCTTGCATTTCACTTGCATTTGCATTTAAAAAGTCAAACCATTAAAGCAAAACACTATTCACATCAACTTTAAGTCATGTCAACTTTAAGTCATGTCTTAAGTCTTTTCAATCAATCAATCACATCAATCAATCACATCACTCAAAGTGACATTTGATTTGACGCTTGATGTGACGATTGATTTGACGCTTGATGTGACTTGCGTTGCCGCACTCGAATTCGAAATACGAATGCGCTCGCAATCACACTCGGGCTCGGGTTCGCTAATTCTAAATTAACGATTTTTCCGTCGCGTCGTAATTAAATGATTACGCCTAGCGAATTCACTATTCACGTCGCTAACGAATTAATTCTAAATTAATTCGTTCGCCCGAATTAAAATCTAATTTTAATTCCGCGTCGAAATCTAATTTCGTTTAATATATCGAATATATTAATTCATCGATTAATTCCAAATTAATCATTATCTCTCTCTCGACGATATTTTATCCTAGATAAAATATCTCCGTAATTAATCCCAGATTAATTTTCTCTCTCTTCTATATAATCCCAGATTATTCAAGAGTGCGAGTTGTGCGTCATCGGTGGATTATCGGGAAGCGACCCATGAGATCTCCGGATAAGTTGGCAGTAAATACGGTCGTCGGAGTATCCGAATCACGTACGTACCAAGTACTACGTTCTACCGATTTACGAGACAAGGTCAACTCCTAGCAAAGCACCAAGTCATCCCAATTCTCCGGACATATCCTTTTAAGAATATTTAGATCTATATCAAGCGTAGTATACAATCGTATTGTGCATATCGGCCCAGTATCGGATAGTCACGTGCTAGGGCCGGGGCTGGATAAGTGTCTGCCCCGTCCGAAACACATATCGGATGTCTGGTAACTAGTCTCTATAATCGGATATTCATGACCTGGTCATAATATCACGATTGGATACGCATCACTTAAGAGCACTAATACCGTATCCTGCGTGACATCATCTCCACTATGACTGGAGTGATACTTCCGTCTCGACATCACACCCAATACTCTACGACTCTCTGATAAACCCAAAAGTGGTGTACACAGAACCGGTCAAAGCCCCCAACCACCAAAACCAAAGTTTATCGATTATCGTAAGTATTAGCGATGCAAGTCTCAGGTTAAGACTATACACACCTACCTTGATTTCAGCCTCCCATAGACACCTAGTCATAATACCAATGAGATTCCGAAGGGTCTATCCAGAGCGAAGCTGTTTCCCGTACCATCGGTGAAACACGACCTCCTATCGCACTTGCATAAGTCTCCAACACTGATATATATGAGAACTATGCCGTTGTGCCCTCACAACGCGCACAAGTACAATACTAGCCTATTCTGCATTATCGATGTCCAGTCTAGATAATACTACGACTAGGGATATTTAATGATTAATCATTCGTGGACTGATACTGTCTCATATCATCTCAATCCAGGAACTAATCATAGGGACCTCTCTTCATTTATATATCTAAGGTGATCTAATCACAAATGATGAGAGTGCAATTTCCTTGTTACATAGTTAATTTGCTACAGCAACACAATGATCTGTGCAAATAGTGACGCTATGAGTCATATTATCCAACACATACATAATGATTCCAATAACTAAAAATTTGCACATTTGGCATTTCCCCCTTTTTGTCATAAGATGTAAAAGAAATCATGTATATAAAAAATTATATCAATTAAGCCAAATAAAGTTTTATACCAATGATTTTATTTGATTAAATATCATATTGAGCATGATTTCTTCCCAGATTTGATACCAATTAATTAAATATCCAAAATCCATGCTTTTCATTATATTAATGGAAACTTATGTCAATATACATGCATTTCATTTTCATTCTAATTTGTTACATGGCAAAAATATTTTCAATGCAAATCAAATAAGTACTCACATATATGTAATTTAACTCAATAAATTTAATGTGATACCAATTGATATGAAAACGAGGGTTTAAATGTATGATTAAGACATTTAATGATATCAAATGAACAATTGATACCAATATAAAATTAAATACATTGCCTAATCACTTTGTATGCTTCAAAAAATATTGACCAATATGAGATATGCATACATATAAAATTTAGAGGAAACTGTACCAATGTTTCCGTGAATACAGATTTTACCTATTACCGTTGCGATTCCTCATTTGGGATCAATTTTGTAATTCTCTTTAAAGGATCCATTCCCAAAGCTCCCCCTTCAAATTTATCAATTGCACTTTGGTACCCAAACTTTCTTGGGTCCATTGGGATTAATTTTGATTCCTTGAGGAATCCATGCATTTTTAATCACATTCTTATACATGCATTCAAAAATTTTATGCCCTTTTTTTATTACATGCATGACATGTGATATTTTCAGTTATTACATTCTTAGCATGAGAATCGGAAGCCTTAACAAAATATTTTTTCAAAAATTTTCTCTTAATGTAAGGCCTATATCCTATTCCTTCTCTTTTAAATGCACATTTTTGGGATCCAATAAGCATGTTAAGATTTTTATGTCCCAATGTGAATTTGCTATGTATGTTTTGTAAATCTATAACCTTTGTGTTTAATAAGACATTTTCATTCAAAATCGATTCGCAATCGCATGTCTTAGAGCTAGATGGCATATTTGATATGACATTCTCAAGTTCTAGCGTTTTCACTTTTAAGCATGCATTTTCATCATTTAAGCATGTAATTTCTTTTTCATGTTTGGCCTTTAAGCACATAATCTCATTATCTACAACATGAATTTTATCCATACAATATGCATGATTATTTTTAAGTATAGCATGCTCATTTTTAACTAATTTCAATTTCTTTTTAAACACATCACACAATTCTTTTAAGCTATTAAAAGCATTAAGTAAATCATTATAATCTTGAGAATTGTGTATCTCTTCTTCTTCACTTTCGAAGTGGAAGTCCTCATCCGTGATAGCCATGAATGCCATATTTGTTCTTTCTTTGTCTTGGACCTCCTCTTCCTCATCGGATGAGCTAGAATCACTATCACTCCAAATAGAGGTAGCTTTCATTGCCTTTTTCTTTGATTTTCCTTTCATCATCTTCAATGGGCAATCTGTAGCTATATGACCTGGTTTGTTGCATTCATAACATATAGTTTTCTTGTTCTTCCGCGGCCATTTCTCTTCTTTCTTTTCATCCGTCTTAAATTTTCCCTTTTGCTTTACGGATTTGAGGAGCTTCTTGAAATTCTTGTTTATTTGAGCCAACTCATTATCACTATCTTCTTCTTCACTTGAGCTTGACTCATCTTTTCTTCTTGCTTTCAAGGCGATATTTTTCTTTGTTCTCTTCTCATATTCCTCCTTTTTATCCATCTTGATTTCCATTTCATACTCTAGCAATTTGTCGACCAAATCATCCATCTTTAATATGTTTATGTCGTTTGCTTCTCTAATGGAGGAGGTTTAGCTTCTAAATTCCTTTGGGAGTGATCTCAAAATTTTCTTCACGTGATCGGATGTCCCGATGACTTTTCCCAAAACGGCCAAATGATTGATTATGATAGTGAACCTCGAAATCATGTGATCAATTTCTTCCTCGGATTCCATTTTGAAGTTGTCCAATTCGTACATGAACCGGTTGATTTTTGATTCCTTCACTTGGCTTGTGCACATATTGACCATTTCCAAAGACTTCCACAAATCTTAAGCATTTTCACACTCCGGAAGTTTGCTTACTTGATCCCGATCAATGGCACATAGGAGTTGGTTGAGTGCCTTAGCATTTTGTGAGGCTAGTTTTAGATCCTCACTATCCCATTCTAGGCTTGGTTTTGGAATATCAACTCCATTGCTATCCTTCTTCATTGGTACTTGTACACCTCGTGTAATCACCAAATAGGATTGCGAATCACTAGCAAGAAGATAAGTCAACATCCTCTTCTTCCAATAGTTGTAGTCCGTTCCGGTGTAAAATGGAGGTCTAGTCGTTGAATATCCTTCGACAAGATTTGACGAGTTACTTGTAGTGGCCATGATCTATTCTCGGACGATTAAGTCTCGTAGAGAATACCTTGCTCTGATACCAACTGAAATTACCTACAAGCAATAGCGACAAGAAATCTCTATACCCAAGGAGGGGTGAATTGGGTTATCGCTACAAATGCGGAATTATAAAATCTTTACCGATTTTAGCTCTTATTACCAAGTTGGGACTTAAGTTAATTTTCTCTATTCCAATTAATAGCCTATATGCAAGTTTTTTATTCAATATATATAAGCATAAATAAACTTGCAAATAGTAAAAGTATAGGGAAAGATAAATACGACACCGCGATTTATAGTGGTTCGGCCAAACGTGCCCACGTCAACTCCCCCAAGCCTCGCTTGAAGATTTCCACTAGAATCGAGTTTTCCGTGGTTCACTCGTAACCAAGAGTTTTCCACAAAGGTGCACTCCGAACCTTTTACAACTTTGAGTTTTGTTCGTAGGCGCACTCACAACCCTTACAACTTACCTAACCAAATGGGATTTCACAAATCACAAGTGTTTTGTTAAGAAAGAATTAAAACACACTTGAGCACTCACAAATATTAAGAAGATTGTGTGAGTTGCATACCCAAGTGTTCCAAGCTCACTAAATGTAATGAAGATGTGTGTGAGCTTGTATGAGTGTTTAAGTGTATGAAGGTTTAAGACACTCTTGTATTTGCCTTAGAGAATGTATGAAGATGTAATATGATGTCTCTTAACCAAGGAAAATGAGTTGGGGTTCTATTTATAACAAAATGCAAAGCAAATCCCAACTTACAGCTGGACCGGTATGGAGACCGGCATGCCGGTCTATGGCTCCAACGGATACTTAACGGCTATATTACCGTTGGACAAGTGTCCGTTAGACCGGTATGGAAACCGGTATGGATACTGGTATGAGTCTCCCTAGTTCCAGTAAGTGTTCAATATGAAGAGCTTGACCGGTATGGATACCGGTTTGGATTTCCCTGGTTTCAGTAACTGCACCATAAAGGCTATACCGGTATGGAAATCGGTATGAGTACCGGTTTGGAGCTCCATAGTTTCAGTAGCAATGCATGTTCTGATGACCAGTCAAGACTGACGACACTTGGTATTTTGGCCATACCTTTCTCTAGAAAATTCCAAATCATGATCCGTAAATTTCTAAATAAACTAGACACATATATCTATCTTCTGTAAAAAATGCAGCTCCAAAAACATTAATATGAATTTTATGGAAATTTTCTAATGTGACATATATGTAGAAAACGCACATATGAGCATGTTGTACTAAAAAGGCTCTAGCAAGAGTTATATATATCGGAATTGTGTTTCGTTTAAATCGTAGCAAACTAGAGACACATATCTATCTAGTGGTATATCATTTGAAGTTTAATTAAACCATTTGATAGTTTTTAGAAGATCATTTACCGATGTACTTGTGCATGAAGTTCATTTTGGTGCAAATAAAATGCAAATGATTCTTTTAGCATTCTAAGCCATTTTAAATGTCAGTGATGCAAAATGTATGATTCCTAAGAGCTTTGAAACATTTGAATAAACTCACTTACAATTGGAGCACTATGCTAAGACTTCACATGATTTCTTCAATTAAGGGCTAGTCTTCACATATTCGCTCTTCACCACATATGCTTCGACACTTTTTGTATTGCTTCGTGTTTGCACGTCGAAGTCTTCTTTCTCGCGTTGCATCATCAAAACCAATTACAATCGATTATGCGACCAAGTCGCCAACACCCACTTGGTAATAAGAGCTAAAAATTGGTAAAGATTTTTTAATTCCGCACTTATAGCGACTTATAGCGATAACCCAATTCACCCCCCTCTTGGGAAGTAGAGATTCTCTGTCGCTATTACTTGTAGGTACTTTCAATTCGGATGGAGGTCACCTTGATTCACGGTTTTTGCTCAACTCCGCAATGGCTCCTCCCTTGCTTCTTAGGTCGTTCTAGGCGAGGACGGACCGATACAACAGGGGTCTAGCAGACGGGACAATCAACCCCTTTCTATTAAGACCTCGACATCTTCTTTAACCCCCCTGAGATGCAGAAGAAAAATGGAAGCTTGTGTCACACATATTTACCCATATTTATAGTGGTGGGTTGATTTTTATAAATTAAATAATATTATTTATCAGTCACATGCCTTAAATCTAGAAAACTCACAAAATTCACCATTCATCCTAACAAAACATGTATTTTTTTTACCTTGTTCTGATCAAATTTGAAAAAGGCTAACATGAAAGTTGTAAGTCTCTATTTAAGCTTTTCATCCATACAAAGATCACTGAAAACGGACATTGATAGTTCAAATTAGGACCAATAATAATTTTTTACATTCTTTTTTGGGGGTTTTCATATGTTATTTTCTTAATAATAATAATAATAATAATTCCAATGATTTGATCTTAAAATTTTTATTTTATGCAGTTTAAATAAAATATTTAAAAAATAATAATAATAACAATGGCTGAACCTTACGAAGCAAACGCCTGCTAAATAGAAACATTATGGTTACCATAATCATTTTCATGTGATGGTTTGAGCAAATAGGTCAAAGAGAGAATTAAAGCATAAGCAAATGATGTTTCATCTAAGGAAAGACTAATATATACTTGGTGAACAGTAAATACAAGATAAGAAATTCTAATTTCTTTTTGACAAAGATGGCTTTAAAATAGATCAAAGACTAATGATAACTTTATAAACATACATCATATGTTTGCTCAATCTGTTAACTGAGTCTTGGTAATTGACTCATCTTGCGAATGAGAGGCTCATCTTCCCCAGAAACAGGAGTAATGATCCCCGGGGGTAGCTGTCTTTCTCTATGGGATGCCCAAGTGACCAAATAAAGACCCGCGATAATTAGACAACCCCCTAAAATACTGCAACCACAAGTGAAAACACTGGAGTAAGCTCATAGTAACTTTTGTGCTACAAGCTCAAGATAATTTTTATGATATTTTGGAACTATAGTAATCCGGACGAGGAATACATGGCGTATATATGTATATAAAACGGTCAACAAAAGAAATTAAAGGATGGATAGGAGCAGAACCTTCCCAAATAAATAGGGCTTCCGAGGAAAATTTTTGACAATAAAGTAGATGCTGCAGGTTGAAGTGGATAGTAGAGGGCGACCAAGGCTGGCCCCAAGATCTTATTGGACCATGTGAGGAGTCCATAATTGACGGCAGATGCAATAGTTCCCTGGAAAAGCATGGATAATTGTTCTCAAGGATATCTTTACAAGCAGCTAAAACTTCATAGATAAATATGATGCTCTTAAAAAATTAACGAATTGTAGATCACCCATAGACTCGATACTGTCTACGTCACTTGACTGGATATTGTCAACCTGTTTAAGACTTGAAATCCCAAAACTTGACCATTGATATACCAAATTTCACAATCTCAGGACCTTAATCACGTACTAGGCTAGAAAACTACTGATTCAACAAAAAGAAATGATACTGCCAAATAACTTGTGATATTAACTAATTCTAAACCACATACAAGAAAATGATTATGCCAAATTAGAAAAGGACATGCACAATCACAAGGTTCCCTTGCATAACCTTTAAAATGTGTATCGTGATGCTTGTGGAGGAAGGCATCAGTCTCGTAGTAGAATATTGACTTCTTCCAGAAAACAACCAAAATTCATGCATACCCCCAGAAGTTTGGGAAGCTACTGTTTAACTTGTCCAAGCCAGATGGACTTATAACTCAAAATGGGACTAGATTAATTGGCGTGATTAAAAATAAACATCATGAAACTTACGGCATATATGACAGCAAACAGTTCAGACCACGTCAAACTCCACTCAGTTGATTCGTTCATCAAGAATGCAGTTATTACCATCAATACAGCACCAAAAAAGTATGAATATGCTGTAACAGAGAGGCTGGAAGGATATTTCTTTAAAACTGGTGCCTGAAAATTTTCATCACAGGAAATTAAACATCAGGAAAATGTAACCTTCAACAAGCTAAAGCTATGTAAAGAATATGATAGAGTAGCTCGAATCAGAGGAAGTGAGCTGAAATTATAAAGAAATATACCGCAAGGATTTAGCAAAATTCAGTAGTAGAAGAGCTGTCATACATAAATGAAGACAGGACTTAATTGACAAAGAGAGCATAGTATCATCCCAACTTTTGAAAAGGGATTCACAAAACAAGGTTAAAGCTGTATGTCGTCTGGCAGCTGATTGCAAATTAGCAAAATAAGGAATACAGAAAGCACATGCCTTGCCAACTCAATGTACAATCATTAATGAAACAGCCATCAGAAATCAAAGTTTGCTAAAAGAATCTAGGATCCTTTGGTAAAAGCTACAGCTCTAGTGTTTGATAAACACTCACAGCTATGGTTTGGAAACTAAGTTGATTTTATATGAAAAACTTGTGATATCTTTACTATTTTTGTCAAAATTATTAGTTAAAAGTAATTTTTACAACACAATCTCCACTTTTATTTCACACATACGGCCTTTTTCATAGCAGCTGCTGTAGCTTAAAAGCCACATCACCTCAATACAAAAAAAGTCCTTAAACACTTAGATATACCATTCAAACTTTTATCAAGTTCTTTGACTGGCCTAACAGATGTATATTGTATAGTAGCCACAATATCAGGATTCTCTTTTTATGATCAATCACCGAATCTTCCCAAACTTTTAATATGTAATTATGTAGGAAGATAGTATATACCAAGTACCAACAAGTACAGTATGCTAAAATCAACTATATGCTTTAGCAGATGATCTAGGAAAATGAAGCAACTACATTAAAGTAAATAAGATAATGACACATTTTTCATTTTTGCAAAAACAAAATTGCATAAAGAACAATTTCTTAGCGCAAAGTTATTCTCATCTCAGTTTTAACTTTTTATAGTTTGACTTCAGAAATGAAATTTCAGATCTCATCCAACAGTTAACTATTCAATCCAGTACCTGAATGGCTATAAAAGCAGCCATGCACATACAATTCCCTATCAAACATAAAACTCCAAGGTGCCACTGATCAAGTCCAAACTCGATGAAACTAGTCATCAGCCATCCAGCAGGCACCGGTTGACCACTTGCACTTATTTCGTTTTGCACTACAAAGTCTTGGTTACTATATCCAAACACAACTGAGCCACGGAAAAGAGCCATTAATACGGCTCCAGAAACACAGATGATGGTACCACCAATCTTTGCCTGACCATCAGTTGTGAGCAAATTCACTCTCTCTGAACTGCATGAACAAGTTCATATATGCTATTGAACGTCCCACATAATACATTCATTAGAATAGAAGTGCTAGATAATGAAGAAACTCTTAAATTCACTCTATTGAATTTAAAATGATATGGGGAATTATATAGGCAACATATCAAACTAAAATAAAAAGAAAATAATACTAAAAATGTAAAAAAATATTGAAACAATTAAAATCATAATCTTGGAGATCGTTTCCATAACAAGGAGATATTATTTCCTTCACCCCTAAATTTAGCTATGAACAAGCTTAGGTAGAATGAAACAAGCTAGTCGAAGGAACAACTTCAGGTTGCATCTTGAAATCAGAGGTCAGAGTTTTGAAACTAGTCTTGAACTTGGAGATAATTGATAAGCTTTAACTTGCGAAGCCCGGAGGGAAAGCCGAAGCCCAACTGGGAGCACAAGCTTGAAGGAAGCCAAAGCCCCAAGTGGGCTCCCAAGCGCAAAAGGAGAGGCGAAGCCCGAAAGGAGAGTCGAAGCTCGGAAGGAAAGCCGAAGCCCGAAAGAAGAAAAGTGTCTAGAAACATAAATCCATGAAGTCTTTAGAAACAAAGAAGTGATTTAATGGTTGAAAAATGTAATAGACCACCAAAAACAAGAGATCCTGTGGAGTGGTCGGAAACCTATACGACCATCAAAATAGAAGAAATCGAAAAAATAAATCCCAAAATTTTCAAAAATTTTGGGATTTATCAATAAGTTTGACTTATTCTAAAATATCCCCAAAATTATGAAAACTTGATAAATAAAAATAAAACTAAATTACCAGGACCAAACACAAGAGATGCCACACATGAGCGTGGAATGAAGAGTCCAAAAAAATACAAAAATTTTCACTTCATAATAACCACAAAGGTCAGAAAGAGAAATTATAACAATCAAACTTGAACTAACAGTAAGTTTCAAACTTTAGAAAATCATAGCAAAAGAACCCCTTAAAAATTGAAAAGCAAGTTTGAAAATTATGTGCAGCTCCTAGAACCAAATCAAAGCCATAGAAAGATAGAATGGAATGTTTTGAACTATATGAAAGCGGCTGTGAGGCTCCACTCACCAAGACAATGGTGGCGAAAGGTGTTTCAAAGATTACGCAACACAAATGGGTCAAGCTGGAGATTGTTGGATGTGACAAGAAACAACAGATAATCATAATTCTGAGAGAGATATGGTCGGTTTTGGCAGAGACAACCACAAAGATGAGCTGCGAGGAGGAAGTCATAATAACGTTTTTGAAGGAAGATATGACAGAGTGTTTCAATTTGGGTTTTGAATTTAGTTTGGGTTATCGGGCGTCATCGAATATAACCAGAGACAAGGTGGCCCGTGAGATTCACATGCTCACGCGCCGATAGTTTCCGTGATCCTCACAAGCCGATGAGAACTAGAGAGAATGAAACTAGAAAAATTGTAACCTAGTATCTGATAACATGTTAGATATTGAAAGAAACTCTTGAATTCACTCTATTGTATTTATACTGGTAATGTCGTTTATATTGGCAACATATCAAACTAAAATAGGAAGGAAATAAGACTAATAATGTAAAATAATATTGCAACAATTAAAATCATAATCATGGAGATCGTTTCCATAATAAAGAGATTATTTACTTAACAGACAACATCAATTAATTAGGCATAGATAGAGAATTGTAACTTACCCAGTCATTACAGCCAAAAGAAATGTGAATACTGGAATTGAAGGCTGTATGGCAGCAGCATAAGAAGGATTGTATAGCTAAGACCAATAAGAAACAAAAGCTGAAGATCCTCATATAATAAGACAACAAAAATAAAATTCAATCCCAGACAGATTTCATCAGCAGATGTTTAGGATGTTGGAACCTATGACTATAACAAGAATTTTTACAGAGAATGACTTACCCTGTTAACCCAAGAAAGAAAAATGACATCAGTAGGCTTCTAGTCATAGGTAGACGGGTTCTTCTACAAAGAGAAAACAAGAAACCTTTCAAATACCGACTTTATCTATAATGTGCTACACAGAAGCAGACAAGAGACGTTTATACAGTAATTTAAGTAGCAGGATCCATTTTAAAAGATAAATCTACAAAAGACTATAGATGCAGGCATACAGAAAGATACACAAGGATACAAGCTTGAATAAATAAGCTACCATATATCAAACTAACAAAAATGATACCGATGCAGGTTCTAATTACTTTATTTTAAGGGCATTGTCGTATTGACCACAATACCTCATAACTTTATACATGCAGCAAGGAGTGTAATAAGATCATAATTGCAGATAACTAAGGAAGGAGCTTAATAAAACCCCTGAAACAAAGACAAAAAGTCAATGAGGCAACGAGTGTATAATGTAGATATAAATCAATAATTAGACATGAATTACACTTCAATAATAAAATCTTCTCTTCCCTACTCAATAACAAAATGGATATCGCATTTGGGCATCCGAAATTTCATTCATAATAGAATATACGTGCAACTAGAATGATAGGTTTAGAGTGTGTTTGTATCTGATATGCTTAAGCTTAATATATGCAAATGCAACTAGTCATGCTCTCTCAGTTAAATTTATAAAAATAGAAGCGTATTTGTAGCTCTTCTTAGCTAGTCTATATACTCATATTACTACAGATTATACATATATAGTCAATAATAAGTTGAAGCACGCCACAAGAGGTATAGCTTGGTGGCAGAAGGATTAGAACTCGATTGTCAGAAATTTTTTGTAAAAGGCTGGGCAGTCAATAATAAGTTCAACCATGCCCCAAGGGGTATAGCTTGGTGGCAAAAGGATTAGAATTTAATTCTCATGTTCTGAGTTCGAGTACATGATTTTTTTTTGTGAGAGGTCAGGAGTTTTAGCTGTTCCACAGCAGTCCTACGGCTGGTTTGATAGCGTAATTTTCAACGTTAAAAAAAAAAAAAAAAAAAAAAAAAATGAACCACAGCTAAAATGAATACTCTAAATCCAACAGCACCGCCTAAATATAGAAATTTTATTTTCACAAGAATAATCTCAAAATTAACACTAACGTTTCAAGTTTTATCCTTAAAAATCCAACCTTGGTTATAAATTATTAGTAGAAATAGAGTAACATACTTTTCACGAAAATATGCGATGGGGACGAGAATTGAGAGAGCAAGAAGATCACGAAATACACAAAAGACAAGCTGATTGACTCCAACATTGAGGGCTACTTTGGTAATTACATGATACCCTCCATAGAATAACTGCACCGAAGTCATCGCCCCATGAGCTTTCCATACCTCCCTATCCATTAAAGAGTTTTTTACTTTGACTTTGATTTTGATTTTTGATTTTTGATTTTTGATTTTTGATTTTTGTTTACTAAGTGTTTGTTGTCTTGCCTCAAATAAACACAAAAGGAAAAAAATAGTAACAGAATCAAGGAAGAGAAGATAATAATGTGTGGGGCCGTGGGGTAGTGTGATTTGATTTTCTACATTAGAGGATCTTGTTTCTGATTTTGGCATTTTTTGTTTTGTTATATTTGTCCGACATTAACTTGTGTCAGTAGTAAAAATTTTGAATTTGAGTATTTGATTTTGTTCACGGTTGTTTTTTATTCCAGAGGTAATTCGGGAAAAATTACCGTAAATTTATGTGGTTGGTTGGGAACCAATTAAATTTGACAAGCAAATTAGAAAATACAGAAAAGACAAAGAGTTTAATGTGGTTCGACAGAATGAGTCCAACTTACGTTCACAGATGCAAAAGAAATAAAATCTTTTATTATGAGCTCGGGTCAGACTGATATGCTCTATCTCTCGCTTATGCTAAGTTTTTTGCTCTCTTTTTACAAATTATCAGAATGCGTGAGAAAAATTAGTCAACCTCTTACAATGAATTCTCAACCTCTTTATATAGTGTATCTAAAGTCACTATTTTGCCCATTCGTGACGTCAATTACATTACCAAGTTATCATTGTGTAGGTTCTCTTCCCTAATCAACCTACAAGTAGTAGCTCTATCGTCTGACACAACCACTCTCTATTATCTGAACCTCATTTAATTCACCATTCTTTTGTAACTACTACACACTTTGCCTATGTGCCAACCTGTATTCCAACCACTCACGAGGTTTCGTGTGTCAGTGGATAAGCCTAAGGCCTTCTTCCATCTCATCAGTCGCTAGCCTACTCTTATCTCATCAGTCTTTGTGAGGCTCAAACTTCCGTTTATGGTTTATGTCGTTTGTCTGGGAGCATAATATTGCAACCCGACCCATATCCTCGGGCCGGGACACCGAGACAAGTGACGTCCATCCTTACATATACTAACAGGTCGGGTCAGCAGAAAAGTTTTCACTTCTCTCGCCTTCTCTTCAAAATGGTCAAGCCAACATTAAGCTCCTTCTTGGCCGCTTGAGTTACACTTATGTAGAAATATTGAGAAATAGCTTCTCTTAATGACAGTCTGAACTGTTATGATTTTCTTTTAACTTAATATCTTCTAATGATTACCCTCTCCGGGAGTATGTGATTGTGTCTATGCTAGTTCAACCCGAGTCTCCTTCATTGTGCTTCAAAGCCAAAACCGGCATCCTCGGATCGGTCTTCAAATGGATCCTCATCCTTGCAAAGACCTTGGGCCTCCATCTTGGTAAGTGAAATCCCCTTAATATTGTTCTTCATATTTCAAATATTCTCGGTTCTGAAAATCACCATCAATATTTTTCCCCTAGTTCTCGGTATCAACGAGTTGGTGCGTTGATGTCGGGAATATAAAAAAATGGCGGTTCTGTCTTACACCGATACTCAATCTTGATCGAATCCAGAATTCCAAGTCTATCCAATCTCAGAATGGGTTCCACGACTACAAGCTTCAATGCTCATTGTTTAGTTTGATCTACGTTGGGTTCATAACCCTGACATATCACCTCTGCTTCTGATCCATAACTTAATCATCTCCTCCTAGCAGGCCTTCTCAGACAGAAAAAATCAACCTGAACTAACTCGGGTCAGTTCATCCATTGACTTCTCTACTTGAAGAAGTTGGGTTGATATTAGCTCTTGATATGCTACAATCTCGGAAGGGAATGACTTGCAAAGACCTGGAAACAAAAACAAACAATAAGGGGAAGCTCCCACCAGTTAATCGCACAAAAAATGAGGCCTTGGCGAGACGTAACCCAGCCCGAGCCGATTTGATAAAGAGAAGTATGGGGGAATACTGACCCCAAGCCATCTGAGTCACTCGGTCGCAAGGGAATGATGTCTCATTGCACCAAGACATAGCAACAGGGTCTCAGCGGGACGTAACCCAACCTCGAGCCGATATATTTACTTGGTCACATGGGAATGTTCCCTCCTTATGCCATCACACATCCACAAATCCTCGGTGGGACATAGCCCAGGCCCGAGCCGATGCAATTAATCGGCCACAAGGGAATATGCCTTTTTTATGCCATCAAATATGGCCTTGACGGAACGAATGCAGCCCCGAGCCATCAAATTTATTTCCAAGAGTTAACCATGAGGGAAAATTTTCAACCTCCGGTAATCAATATGGAGATTGGAAATGACGTCCCACACCGAGTCATCCATCAAAAACGTAAACCAGGATAAAAATAAGACAAGCATAATAAGGATGATGTATCACATACTCTGTATTGACCCAAAAGAAACAATGAGGGAGCCTGAGACAACATCCTACCCCATGCTACCTAAAATAATAATTTTGAACCTTACAGTCCAACGTCTCAGAGAACTGAGTTATAGATCGAGGGGGCGGCCAACGCCACTAGATTTTTCCAATGTTAGGTAGACCTTGAGTTTGTAAACGCTATGGAGACCCTCAGGCCTTCCATGTGCTATGTATATGGATCCGAAATGGGATGGCCAACGCCACGGGGGAATTCTCCCTCTCCATGCTAGGCATTCCCCGAGGCTAGAAACGCCACAGAGAGCCTTCCTCGTGCTATACACCTTCAACACGATGTGACAAACATTGCTGGGGAATTATCCTTCCTCATGCTATGCAAACCTAGAGGTACCATAGTATCGAAGCCCTTCATCATCCATACATGCTATGATTACATTGAGGCACCAAACGCCACACTGACTAGTTCACTGAGCGTGCTATGGATACCTAAGGTGCTAAATGCTATGCAGGCCTTCATATTACATTCCTTAAAGATGAAAGTCATCGAGTGTTAATGTTCTAGCCCGGGGGTTTGATAATGACATTAGGGATTGTCATGCCACGAGGGTGCACGCTTTTCCCATATGTCTTACATCCCTTCATGTATTCCAATCACGAGTATCTTACAAGAATATTAAACATGATTTTCCTGCTCAAATAATAAACAAGCAAATATCAACAAGTTTTTATTTAAGAAAGGGAAAGTCTTATTCATATTCAGAGGATCTATTGTCCATCTTATAATTCTTCGAGGGTTATTTTCAAGAGATGCTCTATTGAAAATATTTCATTCGTATCTCTGAATAATTCTTAACAATGTCTTTCTGAACTGAGCTCTTCCTCCGCATCTCTGAAAAATTCTTAGTAATGTTCTTATGAATCGGGCTCTTTGGAGAACCAGAAGACTGACGGGTTAAACAACAGCCACAATTTCTCTAGGAGGAACTTGTTCAGTATTAGCACCAAGGGTTGAGAGAAACACATCATCTCATATGCTTCACCCCTCATATAATAACGAGCCCGAAAAGTGGCTAAACGAGCATAATAAGCAGAAGGCACTATGGAAATTGATCGAGTACACCTGACATATTGGCTCTCCCAATACTTTCTGATGACTGTCGCTATTAGCGCTGCCCGGTCTTTATAGCTGCATGATCTATGCACCCATTCATGTAGTCGTTCCTCACCAAGTCTTTCACCTGCTCCTGCAGGTCTCTACATCGTTTTGTGGTTTGTCCTATCACATTATGGTGCACACAATAAGCCATGTCATCTCTTTTCTCAATTGGAAACCTTCTCGAGTCCGACTCCATCAATAGGCCTTTATCTTTAATTTCCCGAGTTGTTTGGGACAGTGATCTGTTTAGGGGGTGTACACTACCCCTCTGGCGACATGGGTGTTGGAGTTGGTGCTTGCAGCGCCAATCCGAATAATATATTGTACATTATATTTTATTATTTATTAATAAAAATAACTACATTTTCATTTTAAAACATTTTTAATGGTAGTGTCAATATGCATATTAGATGTATATATATGTTGAGAATGACATCGACTTTAGAATAGTCATGTAGTAATATTGGACACTGAATGGTCCGACATTGGGATAGTATTACTATTATAAACTATTCTTTAAGTAAATATTCATAGTTGATGGTTTTGTAATACAGTCGAATCCCTATAACTGAGTAGATAATCACATGTCGTGTATTGGAATTGAAGTTCCAATGGTTTAACCCGATGTACCATGACCATAGGAAGCTCTTATAAACATGTGGGTATTCATTGGTGCGAATATTGAATGACTCAAATGTGATTCCTAATAGTTGTAAGTACACACCAATGTCAATATGAATCTCCTCGAGTTGAGTAGCATATGTGATCCTTTGACTATATGATAACATTGATTTTATGTGAGATCCTCCACACTTTGATGTTATGTATCTCATAAACCTTTCATAGTATGACCTATAGATGTTCGTTGGCTGTGAACCGATACATTCGTTAAGCAAGTGCGTATCAAGTTAGGATATGTCGGCCCGTATGTGTACTGTAAGAGGTTTAGGTATCCATGTGAGTAAGTCACGATTCTTAAGACTTTAGTGTTGGACAAAATGACCCATAGCGTCACTATTTACACAGATCATTGTGTTGTTGTAGCAAATTAACTATGTGACAAGGAAATTGCACTCTCATCATTTGTGATTAGATCACCATAGATATATAAATGAAGAGAGGTCCCTATGATTAGTTCCTGGACTGAGAATGATATGAGACAGTATCAGTCCCCGAATGATTAATCATTAAATATCTCTAGCCAGAGTATTATCGAGACTGGACATCGATAATGTGGAATAGGCTAGTATTGCACTTGTGTGCGTTGTGAGGGCACAACGACATAGTTCTCATAAATATAAGTATAGGATACTTATGCAAGTGCGATAGGAGGTCGTGTTTCACCGATGGTACGGGAAACAGCTTCGCTCTGGATAGACCCATCGGTATCCCATTGGTATTATGACTATGTGTCTATGGGAGGCCGAAATCAAGGTAGGTGTGTATAGTCTTAACCTGAGACTTACATCGCTAATACTTACGATAATCGATAACCTTTGGTTTTGGTGGTACAGGGCTTTAACCGGTTCTGCGTACACCACTTCTGGGTTTATCAGAGAGTCGTAGTGTATTGGGTGTGATGTCAAGACGGAAGTATCACTTCAGTCATAGTGGAGATGATGTCACGCAGGATACAGTACTAGTGCTCTTGAGTGTTGCGCAACCAATCGGGATACTGTGACCAGGTCATGAATATCTGATTATAGAGACTATGTTACCAGACATCCGATATGTGCTTCAGACGAGGTAGACACTTATCCAGCCCCAGCCCTAGCACGTGACTAACCGATACTGGGCCGATACACACAATACAATGGTATACTACGCTTGATACAGATCTTAATATTCTTAGATGAATATGACCGGAGAATTGGGTAGACATCGTGCTTTGCTAGGAGCCGACCTTGTCTCGTAAATCGGTAGAACGTAGTACTTGGTACGTACGTGATTCGGATACACCGACGACCGTATTTACTGCCAACGTATCCGGAGATCTCATGAGTCGCTTCCCGATAATGCACCGATGACGCATAACTCGCACTCATTAATAATCTGGGATTATATAGAAGAAAGAGAAAATTAATCTGGGATTAATTACGGAGATATTTTATCTGGGATAAAATATCGTCTAAAGAGAGAGATTGATTAATTTGAATTAATCGGTTAATTAATATATTCGATATATTAAACGAAATTAGATTTCGAAGCGGAATTAAAATTAGATTTTAATTCGGGCGAACGAATTAATTTAGAATTAATTCGTTAGCGATGTGAATAGTGAATTCGCTAGGCGTAATCATTTAATTACGACGTGACGGAAAATTCGCTAATTGAGAATTAGCGAACCCGAGCCCGAGTGTGATTACGAGCGCATTCATATTTCGAATTCGAGTGCGGCGACGCAAGTCACATCAAGCGTCAAATCAATCGTCACATCAAGCGTCAAATCAAAAGTCACTTTGAGTGATTGATTGATTGATTGATTTGATTGATGGATTGAGTGAAAGACACAATCAAATCACTTTATTAAAGTGACATTTGAATAGTGATGTAAGTAGGTGAAATAGTGACTAGCTAAAGACTTTTACCATTTAATTTATTAGATATATTATTTTGGTTAATGGTTTTTAGCATATTTTCTAGGAAAATATATAAGACATTTATTAGGTAAATGTTTAACAAGTCTTCACTTTTTCACCTCTCTCTCCCATTGTTCTTATTCACGCCAAAAATGAAAGAAAACTCATTGTTTTCATACCAGTTCAGGCGTGAACTTTAGGGAAGGAATGAGTGGTTTTCATGGTGAAAAATCAAGTGCTAGCACACTTGCGACTATTGCGAAGGTGTTAGGGAGGTTCACCATGAGGCGGGACTCATCCGACGGAGTTTGGAGCTTCGAAATGAGACCTGAAACTGCCAAACCAGTGAGCATGAACTGCAGCAGTGGGCGCACCAAACCAGTGGGTTTGTGGGCTTCGTTCGTCTTCAAATCGACTCAACCGACCGATGTAAGTATTCCGCTATCTCGTTGGTGTATTCACGCATTATTTCATGTCTTGTTTGATCTTGGGACCTAGATAATAACCAACAATGGCATCAAGAGCTATAGGTTCAAGCATGAAATTGTAGGGCTTAAAATTTGGGTAAATGTTTTTTGAACATGATTTGAATAAATTGATTGTTTAAGTATGCTTATAACATGTTTAATTTCATTTTGGTTGGACCAATTTGTTGAAAGATGATTTGGAATTATTTTTCCCAAATTGATTACCTTGGCCGAATGTATTAGCTATTTTGGGTTCTTGGAAATTTTTGTTTTTGATTCATTAGATGAATTGGAATCATAATGTTTGATGTTAATTTGAGGTCAATTGGATTGTACTTTGAATTGGACAAAAAAAAACCCCAAAAATTCTATGTTGGCCGAATGGTTTGATTGCCCTAATGTCTTGGTAATTTTGATTTTGTGACATTGGATGTGTATGAAATCAATTGGATGGTGATTTGATGTCGATTGTGGGTTCGATTGGATCGAAACCGAATCGGACACAAAATCCCTCATTTGGCCGAGAGCATTAAAAGCATGTAATGGTTTGATTTTTCAATTTGTGTGTTGGACATATAATAATGAATTGAGTATGATTAATTGGACTAATTTAGGTGTTTTGGAAATGTTGATTTATTTGATTAATCATGTAATACACTTTAGTTTAATTGAATATGAAATTGGATTTTGTATATTTAATTAATTGGGCCTAATTTTGGAAATTGGACTTTAATGTTGTAATTGGGCTTATTGGGCTTGATTTTATCAAGTTGGGTTTAGGCCAAATACATTGGATCTAATTGGGCCCAAAACCACAACCATAAAGCCCAAATGCGACTTAATGAACCTTTAAAGTTAATTGGGCCTAATGGGCCAAGATTGATTTATGGGCTTATGGGGTAAATTCCGGATTGGACTTTGGTTATCGGTTTGACCCGAGTTGACCAAAAGTCCACGCCATAAGAAATCAATTAAAAGCCCATTGGACTTTAATTGAATTGACGTTGGACGTTAATCGGTCTTTGAGACGCGTTACGATTAAATTTGGAATTTAAATCGTAAAAGGTTTATTAAATAAAAGTGTAATATTTAATTTGGAATTGAATAGTGAATTAGTATTAAATACATGTTATATTGGATTTAATGATGTAGTTTAATTTAATTCAAGAATTCGTACTTTGAGTACTTATTCGCAAAAACGAGTTTGACTCGAACAAAATCAAATCGTTGTTTGAACATTGGATGATCACTTAATTATCAGATTAATTAATTTGATTAGATTGATTGATAGCATGCTTATGTGTGTGAATACGTGGTTGTGTTGTATGTATAATGTATCTCGGATGGATATTAGATGGGTGGGCAGTTTTAGAAATTGTTGTAATAAATTCAATTTATTAAATTGGACCTGCGTGTCCAGCCTTATCACCTTCATTCTCTTTGTATTCTCTTCTCACCTATTCCCCTCCATGTAAATGAGGTTTCTTTAGAAGTGTAGTGTAACGGGTAGAAGTAATACAAGTGCTAGCTTGAGTGAGAAAGGGAGAGATTGATCTAGGATCAATGTGTAAAGTATCCATCCGAATATCATTATTATTTATTTTCATACTCGCTTTATTATGTATTTAGAATGCATGTTTAAGGGTGTATGATGATGAGACCTTAACAAAGATAATTAAATTGGTAGCCAATTTGCACGCGAAAATCCCTCATTAAATATCATGCGTCTTTTCCTTCCATTGAGTAATTCTTGCTCAAGATCCGAGATTGGCAGGGGTTGTTGGCCAAAGTCAAGCCTTTGTCCGTCGAAGATGTGTTTTAATCACGAGGCTTTGTTCCATATCGGTGTCGTGTCCAAGTTGTGGTTTGTTGGCCAAAGTCAAGACCACTTCTTGTCCATCGACATTGATTACGAAGCTTCCATGTCAATGGGTCCGCGCTTGACTGGGATCACTAGGTTTGTTGTGCCAAAGCCAAGGCCTAGTTGACTCAGAGGAAAAAGGTTAGGGTATATATTCGATATATAGGCATATATTAGATATATGTTTGGGACTTGGATGTCCACCTACTGGATATAGGAGTTGGATGAGATCCAATTGATCTTCGAGATCTACCTAGTTAATTATCATACAGTTTGTTGGCCAAAGTCAAGATTGTGTGACATTTAACGGGATCCTAGCCCACTAGGAAACACGGTTTCCCGAGTACTCGACAGAGGGTTAGAGGCTCGACGAAAAATAGTGGGAGGCAAATATTGAATTTGCAACATTCGTTCGAATACTCGCTAAACGCGCTCATCTATATTTTACTCGTCATATTAATCAAAAGTATTAGTTGGACTAATATTTTATGTTGTTTTAAAAATATATATATATATAGTTGGACTATATACAAACTCATTCGATATATAGTTGATTTTTAATTGGATTATAGTAATCAATATAATTGAATTAAAATGGTAGTTGATTTTATAATTGGATTATAGTAATCAATATTAAGATTATAGTTGATTAAATAATTGGATTATTGTAATCATTAAATAAAATAGTACCTTTATTAAATTGATTAAATAGTTAGACTATTAAAATCAAGAAAGGATTTGAAAAATTGAATATTTAAATGATTTAATTTTCATTGGAATTAATAATAGGTTACTTTATTGGATAAAATAACTTGTTATATCTATGCCCATAATTAAGCAAATAAGTAGAGCATAAAATCTTTGGAAGATTTATGTGATGATGACTTTAGTGCTTAATTTAATATACTTGACAATAAATCTATTTTAAAGTCAAAGTTTGCAATTGGGCAAGTTGCACAAGGTGCACATCATTTCGATATTCTAAAACCCAAGGCTTGGCCAAAGGTTTGTGAAATATTGAAAACATAATTGACATATCCCAAAGTGACTACCATTTGGATATGGAAGACACGAATGAATTAAAGAAAGGGCGAGGCTCTAACTTTAAAAATATTTGTCAAAGTTATGTTCACTACTAGTATTGAAATTGGATTTTAAATACTTAGTGTGGTACATAAAATATATGTATTGATGTTCATAATCCGCTATGAGCTGGATACTGACTTCAAGCCGAGATTTCTCTACGAATCGGAAACGGGACGAAAGTCGCTGTTTCGACCGTAGATACCTAAGTTTAGGAACTACCCTTTGGGTATGTACTTAAATTAGGAAATGTTATGATGTAACTAGTTTGACTAGAGACATTATCTCTATATCAGTGTTTAATCCGATGCGGATAAAACCTTTATATTCTAGAACACTAAGTGTTTCATTATATAAAGATGATACTGAGATAAATACATTAGATGTAATAATAGAATTTATATTTTGAATATAATAAAATCTCAAACATATAAAATGACAAATAAATAGCTCAAATTGATTGATCAATAGAGACTTATTTGTGGCATTGTTGTCTAGGACACAATTAAACAAGACTCGTATATCCAGACTTTTGAAGAGTGGGTACTAGGACTGATTTGACTATTCAAATAAGGTCTGCGAATCTAGTTTAATTAGGTAAAATACCTAAAATACTATTTACTTGGTAATAGTAAAAGGGCCACCGATCTGTTAGCCCTATTCATGGTGAAGTAAGTGGGCCCATATCTAGCTAGGCTAGATGTGAACAATGATATTTCGTGACCTTAACGGATGTGGCATCACGTTGTGGTTATGTGTTTCTTTTGAAGAACCAGATCGGAAACTTTTGAAGTTTCGACACGAAGTAAATAAACAGATCGCTATAGTATTATTCCGCCACGATAAGACCGTAATGGAAAATACTTAAGCAGTAAGTTTCATATGTAAATGAAGAGTACGATATTCTTTCATATGAGGACTCCTCTCGAGACACGTCAGTTAGATGGTGTGTCCGAACTAAAACCGAATTTTGTTTGACATGATAAGGTTTATCACGAGTCGCTCTGAGCTACTGTTTCCTTCAATAGGATAGTATTAACAGTGCAAAACTTATTTAGAATAAGGTTCCATATAAATCTGTTTGACAGAACATATAGGATATGAACAGGAAAGAAATGGGGTTTCTCATTCCTGATAATTTGGGTATGCCAGCATAACGTTGGATGATACCAAATAAAAGACCCAAATTGATAAGTGCCAATAAGGTTATCCTAAGGGAAACTGACCGGCGTAAACACACACCGTATAACGCAAGCGCACGTATCGTTCAAGTAGTATAAAATATCGATCCCACGAGGACTTAATTCCTACTGTTGTTATTAATTATTGAATCTATTTATTTACAAATATCTAATTGAGGGTGAAGAGAATGATTGCTTGATTGATTTGGTTGATTGTAGTTTTGCAAATAAATAAATAAATAAAAACAAAAAGAAAATACTAAGGAAATAACAAAGACACAAAAATCTAGGGTTGTGAATCATTCTAATATCTTTTAAAAGATGAAGTGGTTATTTTATAGTTGGGTAAAATATTGATTTATTAACCTGAAACACTAAATTATGTAAAAGCCTCTTCCGATGGTCAATTACAAATACCCAGTTAATCCAATTGAACCATATTCCTATGTCAACCACATTATATTGGATTCATTAAGTTCAAGTTCCAATTATGGCTACCCCCGCCCGACAGGTATATTTCTATCCTGTAAGGAAATCTATTAAAGGGTTATCTATCCTTAAGGAAGATCGTGGGCTATTAAGTCTAAGGCTGAAACCTAAAATCCATATGCCTAGTTCATTTTAGATTTACCATATCAATCTTATTGGTGATCAGACAACAAGAAGCATTAAGCTTAAGACTTATAATAAACCTTTAAATTACCCAAACTATAAAATAACCCCTTATAAACCGGTGATATTAAAATTCATCACAACCCGAGATAACTAACACATAACTAGGACTGGTAAAGGCTTAAATAAAAGACATAAAGTAAAAATGCTGAAAGTAAAGCGAAAAGTAAAAGCTGAAAGTAAATTACATTAAAATAAAATTGCTAAGGTAAAGGAATTACTTTTATTATTTACTATTTAGATATCCCCTTAATATAATATATTTACTCGTGTTGAATTACCAACCGACCAATATAGCGGTATCTTTTAAAAGTCAAATTAAGTCCAACCAGCCATATAGGCGGAATCAAAATAACCACCATAAAGGCGGAATCAAAATTTTATTACCAACCGACCAATATAGCGGTATCCTTGCTTAGTCAGGTTAATCAGATTAATTTAAATTACCAACCGACCAATATAGCGGTATCCCTTTTAAGTCAATTTTAAATGGTGAATATATTATTTTTAAGGGAGATTAATCTAAATAGAAATAATAAAAGTTTTACCTTTCATCCAACAAAGGAGAATTACCTCCTCATTGCTTGAAAAATAAAAAACTGCAAAGTAAAGAAAGAAAATGTTATGCGTAAAAGTAAATTACGGAAAGTAAAAACTGAAAAGTAAAGAAAAGAAAGTGCGAAAGTGAAAATTATTACTGGAAACTGAAAATAAACAAACTAGATACAATCTTCTTATTTATTCATTAAGAATTTCAAAGGAGAAAGTATGAATTTTACAAATGAAATGGCTTGGTATTTATAGGCAAATTTTTCCCTCATCATCAAATCATCCATCAAATTCTCCACCAAATCCATTATTAATTTCTACACTAATTACCCCACCAAATCCATAATTGCTCCACTAATTCTTATCTTGTTGGGTGGTGATTTGATAATTTTTATTAATTATTTATTAATTAATATTTTGCTTTGAAAATGATTGAAAATGACTTTTAATAATTACACACCACACACTTCTGGATGGTTCATCAATTTCGATCATGAAATCATCAGAATTCGAAAATATTTCTCTTTCAAAGTTGTAGATCTTTGGGTTTTCTTTAATCTGACACTTGAATCAGCTCAATTAGATATCGGAGTAAAAAGTTATGCCCAAAATACGACAGATGCGCAAAACTGGAATTTCCAAACTGCACTTCGTCAAAACGACGCCCTTCAAGTTTCCAATCTCCAAAATTAAAATACCAAATCCAATAATTGCCCTTAATTGTACCACATTTCGTCCTAAATCATTTCATGGATTCCTGATGTTATTTTATCTGCAAAATAAACTAAAACATATCAAAACGTTCATCAAACCCGAGAAACTAAACAAAATATTAAGTTAAAGGGGCGGTAAATATTGATATATTTTCCGCTCATCACACACACCCCCAAACCTAACATTTTGCTAGTCCTCGAGCAAACAACAACAAAAATTAAACTAAGCCACTTTCGTAGGGATCACGGTTGCATTTAGTGTATGCAACAAGCCTTTAAACCCCTAGGTGTCCCTAGTGGACGAGTTGTAGTCTCGTGAGGGTTTACACACAGCATGACCACACAAACATTTTACAAAAGTAAAAAGTAGTGAAACTAATGCACACAAAAGCAAAAAGACAAGAGAAAAGAGAATAAAGAAGTTAGTGACTAATCAAGGTGAAACTTCTACTCCAAATCAATAGTTGTTTTGTTTCATTCTAAATTACCGAATAAGTAAATTCTCCGATTATGTTTACCATTCTTCATATACACAGCTAACAAAGTATTAACCAACTCATTTTTGCCCACAACAGTCATAAGTGTAGTTGATAAGAGGGTAATATTTTTGTCCTAAAGTTCTTTCAGATTTCACACATTTTTGCAGCAATGGAATAATTTTTGCAGTTTTTTTCTGATTTTTTTTTTGATTTTTCTCTATTTTTTATTTATAACAATATCTTCCGTCTATATAGCGAGCTTTGGGTCGGTGGCTCCCAAACCAGTTGGCTTTAGGGCACCAGGTGTTCAGACACCCCTACGGACTTAATTACCCAAACTTTAGATATAAATATTTTTGCAGCATCTTTGATCCATGTAACGAGCTTTGGGCCAGTGACTCCCAAACCAGTTGGTTTTAGTGCACTAGGTGTTAAAACACCCTTACAGACTTAATAACCCGGATCTCATATGCTTTTTTTTTACTCCATCACTTTTTGAGATGCTTCCTCCAATTGAACTAGAGCACTGAATATTACAATCTTTTCAATTACAGCTCATGTCCGTATGTTACTATGCATGTTGATAATACCTGCCAACTTAGCACATGAAGATTCATTTAAGTCCGTTTTATGGAGAATCTAAAAATTAAATAATTCAAAATGAAATAAACAAAAATTAACTTATTTCGAAAATGTTTTACCTTTTTAGTCAAAACAAAAACATAAAAAGAAATAACTTCTACTGGCCATGATGTGTGATTAACTGTCGAATGGACTTCTCGTTGTAGATTCCCCAGAGGGAGGGTGGAGTGAGGCTCTCTTAAGTACCCAAGCCTCTTAGGCTTTTATCGCTTGGTGACAGGAATAAACAACGAGTCCTCCAAACTAGTCTATCACAACAAGCTACAGGTGAATGATTATCTAGGTGCCTTCACAGCTTTTCCTTAAAGGTAGTGAGTGAAGGAAGACACCAAACCATCACCTAGCTTTAAATATGCCTTTGGTTTTTGAAAATTTTTTAATTTTTTTGTATTTTTCGAAAAAAATTTGAACTAAAAATAGAAACAACACACAAACTAAAAAACAAGATACTAATAAACTAATTTCCTCCCCCAAACCTAAATGAGACATTGTCCCCAATGTCTTAAACAGTAGAAGAAGAGTTTAGAAGATCGTACCTGGTTAGCTGAAAATCAAAAATTCACCGATTAAGATCAATGTCTAATTTACGCTTCTTACCACGATCGTTGTCTGACCAGTTCAGCTTGGAGAGAATGGGGTCGACTTTTGGTTCAAAGGCTATGATTTGATCAATTAATTCTTCGGCCTTTGTTGCAGTCAGGAAGATATCATGTATTGTCTTCGTGACGAACTCATGTCTCTTGGCTTCCGCGAGAAATACAAACAGAAAATCGAAGAAATGCTCAATGTTAAGTAACCCAATGGGCTTCTGATGAATATTTAAGTGTGCCCATGATGCTACAGTAAACATTTCCTCAAACGTCCCAAGCCCTCCTGGTAACGCAATAAACGCATCTACAGTATTTGATCATTTCATGAATTTGCTCGGGCATTCCAGATACAATGCGTTCATCTCCATTTGTTTGTCCGATTAAGTGTTCGTCCGCCAAAGGTTTTGGAATGATTCCCAAAACATGACCGCCACCATCCTGAATGGCTTTTGAAATGCTTCCCATCAATCCAAGATTGCCACCGCCATATACTAGGTGCATATTTCGTTCTGCTATGACTCTCCCCAATTCCTTTACAACCTCAATGATTTCTGGTTTATTACCAGTATTTGAACCACAGAAAACACAAATTCGCTTGATTCGTTGCTGTGAAGTTGCTTCCATTTTCTCTCTCTTATTTGGATGTGTTGATGAGAGAAATGTATGGCTGAATTTATAGAACCTGAAAAGGGGTGAGTAATAATTGCACTAGTACCTGCAAATGACAATTATTAGATGAACGTTAAAACAAATCGTGAAAAGTTAAAAAGTTTAGATCTCTCGTCGGCAAAATAAAGAAAAGTACAAAAGAAAAGTAAATCAAAGCAATAATTAAGGCAACGGAATTGTGTACTCAATACGTCATTCGCTTCGTATAAATTCATGAGGATGCGTCTCAAGAATTCATTCCTTACTCAGCCATCACTCATGATTTATCTTTCATCTTTGCGATCTCCAAACACCATTCCTTCTGTCTTAAAATGCTTTTTTTGTGCTTTTTCCTACAAAAAAAAAAAAAAAATTAACTCAAAATTAAAAACTCCACAACATGTATAAACAAAATGTAAAACAGAAATTACAACAAAATTGCATGGGTTGCCTCCCTGCTAGCGCTAAATTTTTCGTCTTCAGCTAGACGTGACTGAAATCAATCTGTCAAGGAGGTTTCAGTGTCGTTTTGGATGTCCGATTAAAGATAATCCTATGAGTGTTGCTTTTGAAGGGTCTCTTCCAACGGTAAGGTGGCAAAAGAATTTTGTCTCATTCAGTGCTTGTGCCATCTTTTTAAACTTTGTTGCTCCAGCAGTTCCTGAAAAGAAAGAAAGCAAATCATGAGGTCTCGTATGATGCTTGAATTGGAATGAGATTTCCATTTTGTCAAGCTTCTGAGCGATGTCTCTAATTTGTACTCCCCAAGACAGTGATTTTTCTCTTGAATGCACTGGATCTTCACTATGTTCTGACATCTGTTCCTCCATCTGCTCTGGTTCTTCCTCCACCTTTTCTTCACAGATGAATTTTAAGATTTCTTCATTTAGCTCTTCATCTGTCATCTGTGAATTGCATGCCTCATAATTATCTGCCTGAGGATGTAAAAATGTTTCTGACATTAGGTCTTCATCCTCTGGTTTAACTGGAATGGATGGTTCAGGTAAATCTTCATAAAACATCATGGTAAAACATGCTCCAAGATCTTCATTTTGAGGATTGAAAGTTTGATCCTCCGTTGTTGGCGCAGTTGGTACAAAGAGTTCAGCTTCATACTCGTCAGAATCCGAATAATAAAAATCAAATAAAGACTTCCCTGGTTTGGACTCCTGATCTGATACCTCTGATTGTTGATATTGCTCAGCCTCCTCCTCTGTCAAGGTGTTATTGTGAACTGATTGGTTCTCGAAGGCTTCACCAGTGTCATCTGAAAATGGTTCTTTAGGTATGTAGCTCTGGTTTTCTGTTAATTGTCTTATTTGATCTGTCATCCTCTGAATAGATTCTGATTGTCTCTGAATACTTTCAAGTTGGTTCTGATATGTTTCAAGCATTGCATCCAACTTTTCATCTCGTTTCTCGAACCAGTCTTTGAGCATGTCAACCAATTGTTCGTCCTCTGATGGTTCTGGTTCTTGATGAAAATCATAGGTGGATGGTGGATAAGATGGAAAATGTGATGGTTCTTCGTACCATGAAGGATTTTGATAGCTCTGCCACCCTGGATTGTAGTTGTACTCGCAATAATCTCTCGGGTGGTTACCATTACATATGTCATATCTCCCCATTACGTTCTGTTGAGCAAATATAGTATTGCTTGGTTCTGACATCCAATGATAGTCGTTGGGTTGTACAACAGGCCTCAGAAAACTGGACTGTTGCTCCAAGATGTGGGGTGTATCTTCTTGTAAAGCACGTAATCTTTCAATCTCCCAATAATGTTCCATTTTTCAATCACCTGAAAAATAAAAAAAAAGAAATAAAAATTACAGATAAAGAAAATTAGATAAAAGTAAATTAGATAGCTTCAAAATTAATAACTCAAGAAAAATAAGTCCCCGGCAACGGCGCCAAAAACTTGACCGGCGTAAACACACACGTATAATGCAAGCGCACGTATCGTTCAAGTAGTATAAAAATATCGATCCCACGAGGACTTAATTCCTACTGTTGTTATTAATTATTGAATCTATTTATTTACAAATATCTAATTGAGGGTGAAGAGAATGATTGCTTGATTGATTTGGTTGATTGTAGTTTTGCAAAATAAATAAATAAATAAAAGACAAAAGAAAATACTAAGGAAAATAACAAAAGACACAAAAATCTAGGGTTGTGAATCATTCTAATATCTTTTAAAAGATGAAGTGGTTATTTTATAGTTGGGTAAAATATTGATTTATTAACCTGAAACACTAAATTATGTAAAAGCCTCTTCCGATGGTCAATTACAAATACCCAGTATAATCCAATTGAACCATATTCCTATGTCAACCACATTACCTTGGATTCATTAAGTTCAAGTTCCAATTATGGCTACCCCCGCCCGACAGGTATATGTCTATCCTGTAAGGAAATCTATTAAAGGGTTATCTATCCTCAAGGAAGATCGTGGGCTATTTAGTCTAAGGCTGAAACCTAAAATCCCTATGCCTAGTTCATTTTAGATTTACCACATCAATCTTATTGGTGATCAGACAACAAGAAGCATTAAGCTTAAGACTTAATAAGTAAACCTTTAAATTACCCAAACTATAAAATAATCCCTTATAAACCGGTGATATTAAAATTCATCACAACCTGAGATAACTAACACATAACTAGGACTAGTAAAGGCTTAAAAGTAAAAGACATAAAGTAAAAATGCTGAAAAGTAAGAGCGATAAAGTAAAAGCTGAAAGTAAATTACATTAAAATAAAATTGCTAAGGTAAAATGAATTACTTTTATTATTTACTATTTAGATATCTCCCTTAATATAATATATTACTCGTGTTGAAATTACCAACCGACCAATATAGCGGTATTTTTTTAAGTCAAATTAAGTCCAACCAGCCATATAGGCGGAATCAAAATAACCAGCCATAAAGGCGGAATCAAAATTTTATTACCAACCGACCAATATAGCGGTATCCTTGCTTAGTCAGGTTAATCAGATTAAATGAAATTACCAACCGACCAATATAGCGGTATCCCTTTTAAGTCAAATTTTAAATGTGTGAATATATTATTTTTAAGGGAGATTAATCTAAATAGAAATAATAAAAGTTTTACCTTTCATCCCACAAAGGAGAATTACCTCCTCATTGCTTGAAAAATAAAAACTGCAAAAGTAAAGAAAGAAAATGTTATGCGTAAAAGTAAATTACGGAAAGTAAAAACTGAAAAGTAAAGAAAAGAAAGTGCGAAAGTGAAAATTAATTACTGGAAACTAAAATAAACAAACTAGATACAATCTTCTTATTTATTCATTAAGAATTTCAAAGGGAGAAGTATGAATTTTACAAATGAAATGGCTTGGTATTTATAGGTAAAATTTTGCCTCCATCAAATCATCCATCAAATTCTCCACAAATCCATTATTAATTTCTACACTAATTACCCCACCAAATCCATAATTGCTCCACTAATTTCTTATCTTGTTGGGTGGTGATTTGATAATTTTTATTAATTATTTATTAATTAATATTTTGCTTTGAAAATGATTGAAAATGACTTTTAATAATTACACACCACACACTTCTGGATGGTTCATCAATTTCGGTCATGAAATCATCAGAATTCGAAAATATTTTCTCTTTCAAAGTTGTAGATCTTTGGGTTTTCTTTAATCTGACACTTGAATCAGCTCAATTAGATATCGGAGTAAAAAGTTATGCCCAAAATACGACAGATGCGCAAAACTGGAATTTCCAAAACTGCACTTCGTCAAAACGCCCTTTCAAGTTTCCAATCTCCAAAATTAAAATACCAAATCCAATAATTGCCCTTAATTGTACCACATTTCGTCCTAAATCATTTCATTGATTCCTGATATTATTTTATATGCAAAATAAACTAAAACATATCAAAACGTTCATCAAACCCGAGAAACTAAACAAAATATTAAGTTAAAGGGGCGGTAAATATTGATATATTTTCCGCTCATCAGAAACCTTAAGTATAGTACTTGTAAATCTCACATGAGAACAATGTGATTGTTGCTCACCATGCGTTTTTCCTGAGAGGAATACCGATATGCAGTGGTCAGTGGGAGGATAGTGATACTCGATGAAAATCGGAGTGATACTGTTCAAGGCACGAAGTCCTTAATGGAACACAAATAGTTCATCTATGATGAATCTATACCATTAATCTTCAAATACACAAGAAACTAGTAGATCGGATAGAGTCAGAAAACAACCTAGGGTATGGGTTTCTGATCTCACCCCATAAAGATGTCAATCTTATGGAGGTGTACCATCCGACTGCGTTTTGAGGAAGTGATACGAGGTATCGACTCCCTATTATGGCAAAGTGCCATGAGTCTGAAATGGATTCCATGTATAACAACTATTTTGGATACTAGTTGTTGTACCACAAGGCATTGTGCCTATTGGTGCATTAAACGTCTTCAAGGAAGACATACATGGAAGGCAACATACCAACGTACAAAGCTGGGCTTTTGACGGAAAGGTATCGTTATCAACATTGTGTTAATAACGGTTCAACCTTTTACCTGTTGCCATGGTAAATCCATTTTAAAGATGCTTGAAGATAACTGTATATTTCATTTATGAAATGTGTCAGTTACAAATCAAAATCGCTTTCCTGAAAAGGAAACCTTTTGGAGAATGTTTATAACATTCTGACGATTTTGTATAACCGACAAACAAGGTTTCCGGGTTATTCGATCCATGTTTGGATTAATGCAAGTATAAGGTTCTTGGAACTGTCGTTTTGAAATAATCATAATGGTTTATGATTTGACTCAAAACGAAATAATTCTTGTGTATATAAGGAGGTTAGTGGGAGAGCGCACTGATAGTGAAATTCCCATAAAGCTATTGTTGAAAGCTTGGCTTTCAATAGAAATTCTCCGTAGAATTCTGGGGAGTAACAACCTTTATTCAAGGAATAAAGATCTACTGGGATAGATTTGGAGTTGTTAACACTCTCTGGGAAATTGTACATTTAAAATGTACTTGATAGGGTGTCTCATACGCTTCGAGCATATGGAGTCACGATCAGGTCAATCCAAGTGATAGTCACTGGATTAAAGATTAAGAACATCTGTTAGTATATGAGAGAACTAAAGATGTTGTCTTAAACTATGGAGAAGGAGAACTTGAAATGACTGGGATCACCGCTGCAAGTTTCCAAACAATTAAATATTGTGGTACTATAAAGTTTGAATAACGGGACAGTGAGCTTGAAATCTTCCAAGCAAGATAACTGTTGCCGAATAAACAACAAATGCGGATTATTGCTGCAGCTGAGGCACCAAAGAAGCCATTTGGATCGAAAATAAATCTAATTAGATTAGATATAGTTCTGTTAGCAGCTGAGCTAGGCGTCAGCACAGGCTAAGGAATTGAAGGTCTCATCGACGATCCAAATATATACTTCTATATTCATCTGATTCGTTCGGATCATACATCGTGGCGATGTGATGATCGTGTAAATCGCGTCAGACGATATCAAGCAAATCCGCTGACGAAAACCTTTTCTCAACAATTTGAGCGAACCGTACATAGTTCGGGTGTGGGATACTTGAGTGACTCACTACGTGCCAAGTGGGAGATTGTTGGACAAAATGACCCATAGCGTCACTATTTGCACAGATCATTGTGTTGTTGTAGCAAATTAACTATGTGACAAGGAAATTGCACTCTCATCATTTGTGATTAGATCACCATAGATATATAAATGAAGAGAGGTCCCTATGATTAGTTCCTGGACTGAGAATGATATGAGACAGTATCAGTCCCCGAAGGATTAATCATTAAATATCCCTAGCCGGAGTATTATCGAGACTGGACATCGATAATGCGGAATAGGCTAGTATTGCACTTGTGTGCGTTGTGAGGGCACAACGACATAGTTCTCATATATATAAGTATAGGATACTTATGCAAGTGCGATAGGAGGTCGTGTTTCACCGATGGTACGGGAAACAGCTTCGCTCTGGATAGACCCCTCGGAATCCCATTGGTATTATGACTATGTGTCTATGGGAGGCCGAAATCAAGGTAGGTGTGTATAGTCTTAACCTGAGACTTACATCGCTAATACTTACGATAATCGATAGACTTTGGTCTTGGTGGTACAGGGCTTTAACCGGTTCTGCGTACACCACTTCTGGGTTATCAGAGAGTCGTAGTGTATTGAGTGTGATGTCAAGACGGAAGTATCACTTCAGTCATAGTGGAGATGATGTCACGCATGATACGGTACTAGTGCTCTTGAGTATTGCGCAACCAATCGGGATATTGAGACCAGGTCATGAATATCCGATTATAGAGACTATGTTACCAGACATCCGATATGTGCTTCGGACGGGGTAGACACTTATCCAGCCCCAGCCCTAGCACGTGACTATCCGATACTGGGCCGATACACACAATACAATGGTATACTACGCTTGATACAGATCTTAATATTCTTAGATGAATATGACCGGAGAATTGGGTAGACATCGTGCTTTGCTAGGAGCCGACCTTGTCTCCTAAATTGGTAGAACGTAGTACTTGGTACGTACGTGATTCGGATACACCGACGACCGTATTTACTGCCAACGTATCCGGGATCTAATGGGTCGCTTCCCGATAATGCACCGATGAGGCATAACTCGCACTCATTAATAATCTGGGATTATATAGAAGAAAGAGAAAATTAATCTGGGATAATTACGGAGATATTTTATCTGGGATAAAATATCGTCTAAAGAGAGAGATTGATTAATTTGGAATTAATCGGTTAATTAATATATTCGATATATTAAACGAAATTAGATTTCGACGCGGAATTAAAATTAGATTTTATTCGGGCGAACGAATTAATTTAGAATTAATTCGTTAGCGACGTGAATAGTGAATTCGCTAGCGTAATCATTTAATTACGACGCGGTGGAAAATTCGCTAATTGAGAATTAGCGAACCCGAGCCCGAGTGTGATTGCGAGCGCATTCGTATTTCGAATTCGAGTGCGGCGATGCAAGTCACATCAAGCGTCAAATCAATCGTCACATCAAGCGTCAAATCAAAAGTCACTTTAAGTGATTGATTGATTGATTGATTGATTGATGGATTGAGTGAAAGACACACATCAAATCACTTATTAAAGTGACATTTGAATAGTGATGTAAGTAGGTGAAATAGTGACTAGCTAAGACTTTTACCATTTAATTTATTAGATATATTATTTTGGTAAATGGTTTTTAGCATATTTTATAGGAAAATATATGAGACATTTATAGATAAATGTTTAACAAGTCTTCACTTTTTCACCTCTCTCTCCCATTGTTCTTCTTCACGCCAAAAATGAAAGAAAACTCACTGTTTTCATACCAGTTCAGGCGTGAACTTTAGGGAAGGAATGAGTGGTTTTCATGGTGAAAAATCAAGTGCTAGCACACTTGCGACTATTGTGAAGGTGTTAGGGAGGTTCACCCATGAGGCGGGACTCATCCGACGGAGTTTGGAGCTTCGAAATGAGACCCGAAACTGCCAAACCAGTGAGCAGGAACTGCAGCAGTGGGCGCACCAAACCAGTGGGTTTTATGGCTTCGTTCGTCTTCAAATCGACTCAACCGACCGATGTAAGTATTCCGCTATCTTCGTTGGTGTATTCACGCATTATTTCATGTCTTGTTTGATCTTGGGGCCTAGATAATAACCAACACTTAGCACCAAAGCTGATCACCTAGGGTGGATTGCTTTTATTAGAAATGATTTCTGATTAAGTTGTAAAGAATCATGGACATGTCGACATGAGATGTGCGTCTTGGAAACTTGAAGGTGTATTCTATGTTTCCTAAACATAAATCAGATAGCGTACAACGGAGGGATTGTTAAACATATGTGATGATCTCGACTTGTATAGTTCAAAAAGGTCGTTCGTGTTCTTCGTAAATTCGAAGGTGGCCGAATTGCATATATATTAGCTAGGCTTATATGACGAACCTATCTGAACTTAGAGAGTCTCACAATATGAAGTGTACTCGTTGAGCACTTGGGAAGCCGATAATTTTAATAATATATAATATTGGATATTTTAATTATCAACTAAGATAATTAAGTGTTATTGGATAACATTGATTATTTACTTTGACTTAATTAGATTAATTGGATGAATCCAAAATCACACAAGGGATTTATCATAATTTCATAAATATCTCTACCATTTGAGGATATTTTGATAATTATAAATATGTAGTTATAGTTGTATTTTACTTGATTTAATTAGATAAAATCAAAGTTACAAACATTGAACTAATCCATTTGCTAATATTTGTCTTGATTTAATTGGATTAAATGAAAGTGGTAGACAAATATGATTATTCACACTTAATTATATATATTTAGACAAATTGGATTAAGCCCACCTAAAAGTTGATTAAAATTTTCATTAATTAAAAATTGCCTAAGTTTTGCTATAAATAGCAAGCTTGAGGAAGGTTTTAATTAAGCAAAAGATAAGCTAAATAAGCATGATAAGCTTGTGAAAGCTAAGTACAAGTAATTCTTGGAGAAATTAGCCTAAGTTAGAGAAGTGTTTAGAGAAGATTTGGAAGTTTTCTACAACATTTCATCTATGAGAAATCAAGATTGGATCTTGGAGTGAAACTTGCTAGCATTGGAATCAAGATTGGATCTTGGAGTCAAGCTTGCAAACTTTGAAAGTTCGCCAACCATTTCAATAAGGAGAAAAAGATTGGATCTTAGTGAGACATATAATGATGAATTATGCATTGGATGCATAATTACATAACTTAAAGTTGAAATTAGGCTAATGAATTATGTTAGGATGCTTTGGAAGTATAAACATAATATGATTGCAATTGGGTCAAATATGTCCAACAATTAATAAGAGTTTGGAACTCTAGATTAAAGCTTAGAGTTATGGCTACCATTCTAGAATCATTTTACCACCTTTGGGTGAACTAGAATTGTTCATGAGACATTTCATAGTGAGATTCTAAATTGGTTTGTGTTTTTGATTCAAACAAATGCATATATGTATTTAAAATACATGTATGTTAGTTGTATAATATGTGTTGATGATGGTTATGATGCTAAAATTTGATTTTAGGTGTATTAATGTTTAGTATTGGTTTGAAGTTGAAAAATGCCCACTGCCTAGGGCAGCGTCATGACATTACCCCTCCGGCGTCGCGACACTGAGCATCAGACCTAGGAGCGTCATGACGCCTACCCTTCCGCGTCGCTACGTCGAGATGTTCAGCTCTCACAGTTGCTCTCGCACTTTGGGGCATCTTGACGTCCAATCTTCTGCGTCACGACGCATGGAGATGAAGAACACTCAAACTTCATTTTCTCCGTTCTGGAGTTTCCAGACTCCGTTTTGGTCTCTGTTTTATCCTACGGATTCGAAATAAAATTTAGTTTTATATAAAAAATTTAAAATACACCCATGCTAGATATCCACTTTCGCTGTGCGGGGCACCGATTCGACCCTATTGGTTCCACATCCCCCACTCCCTCATAACAGAATGGTATCAGATGCAAGGCTTAACCACACAACACATGTTGTATGTTTGACATGTATTTGAATCTATGTATCTGTATTTTATTTTAATTTAATTATATACAAGTCATATTAGATATGTATTGCATATTTTAAATTAAAATGTTGACCTAATTATGGTAATGACTTGATTGTCGTAAATCTCATATGATTAGGTGATTACTTTATTTAAGTGATAATATTAATAACGTTGGAGTATTATTGGAAGGTCCGTCTTGTCAATACAAAGATGAATGACTTACCACATATATCCAAGACCGTTATTATTGTGAGAGTATAAGTGCTCGAATATTAGATGTAGCGTGATGAGTTAACGCAGTCACCTTATACCGTCATTATTGTGAGGGTGTACATTCGACGTTTAGTAGTGCACATTGACAAGTATACACCTGGAATACGTCTTAATCCAAGACCATCGATAGTGTGAGGATAAGAAAAAGTTTATGACCAAACTAGGAGTCACATGAAGTGATTGACCTTGGAGGTCTACCTAATGAGTTTATAAAAGCCAAGATTGTCATTAGTGTTATGCTGAAGTAAATTTCATGGGATCCATTTCCTGCTATAAAATTTTGATATTCAAATTTCTATTTTTCTATTAAGGGAGATTACAGAATTACATAAAGTGGTGGGATGACACTAATAGATTTAAAATTCCATAATCAATTAGTGTTGTTATAATGAAATGAACAATGTACTGCTAGTGTTTAAATGTTGTCTTGTAGATGGCTGTCGCAAAATCATTAACTCAACTTTTGGATTCTAAAAGTAGTATTGAACTACTTAGAGTAGGAGATGAACATCCACATTGACTTGGAGTCAGAACGATTGAGGTATGTTACGCTTAATCCAATGTCTGTCGAATTTATTTCTAATTTACTTAATTAGTACATAAATTTACCAAATGCTTGGAGCATTATAAGAGCACTCAAGGAGTTGTTGGAGGCAAAACAAGAAATTGAGATATATCGGACGTTTAAGGAACTATTTCATGATACGTTCAAGGATAAAGTAGTGTTAGCATTCATGTTTTGAACATGATTTACTAGATTCGATATATGGAATGACAAGACATTTGGATTGACTAAGGCTAGGCCAATATTTGATTTTGTCTTCTTAACCTGATACTATGCTGACTTTGTGATGCATTCAATGCAGGCCACATATGAAGAGCTTAACAATATGTTACGCTCGTCAGAATATGATTTGAAGAAAGGGCATCTCACTTTGTACCTCCATGATGAAGCAAGCTCTTCAAAGATTTCTAAGAATATTACAATGGGATATTAGAAGAAAGATTCCAAGAAACAAACTGCAAGACCGTTTGAAGCTCGTGTGCATGTCTACACTGTAAGAAGTCTAGACACTGGAAGAAAGATCATTCAGAGATGAAAGGAAAATGAGGAACCCTAGGTACGCTGTGTATTTTTCCTATTATTGACATATAATTAGTTTTAGATACAAATAGCAGTTGGATGTTAGATACTGGTCGTTCTACTCATATTTGCAACTCTATAAGAGTTAAAAGAAGGCTAAACAAAGGAGAGATCCGGCTTAGAGTTGACAATGGCGAAACATTGGATGTCAAAGCCATAGGAACAATTGTTCTAGATCTCCGTAATAAATGTAAATTAGATTTACATGAATGTTATTATATTCCTCTCTAATTAGATAGATAATATCTTTACCGATATTAGATAAAAAGTGATATAAGATAAACATTAAATATGATGCTTTATGTTTATATGATAAAGATAATGTTTTATTTATAACGGTCATTATGTTTTGGAAACATATAAAGAAGCTTTTAATGTAGAGGAAAATACAAGTAACATATCTGAATTAAATAATAATGAACTAAAACATATGAGATTGGGCCACATAGTTGTTAGACGTCTATGAAAATTAGTTAAGGATGGTTTGATTGAAAATCTTACCTTAGATCCTTATCCAATTTGTAAGTCATAATTCCTAGGGAAAATGACAAAGGCCTAATTTCTTGGTGTTGGACACCGTGCTGATAATTTATTGGAGCTAATACACATGATGTGTGGGGTCGATTAAATAATATCGCTCATGATGGTTCTACATACTTCATAACTTTCACTGATGATAAGTCAAGATATGAATATGTCTATAAATCAGAAACATTTGAGAAGTTCAAAATATTCTGAAACAAAGTACAAACCAGTAAATTTATCAAGTGTCTTTGATTAGATCGAGATGGTGAATTTACGAGCAACGAATTCAGAAGTTATTTAAGGGAGAATTTAATTCTCGCCCGATTTAGCTCACCAAGAACTCTTCAACACAATGGTTTGTCTGAACGGAGAAATCATACTTTATTGGTTATGGTGCAATCTATGTGAGCTATAAAGATATTTCATATTACCTTTAGGGTCATGCTTTACTTACTACTGCTCACATACTTAATAGAGTTCCATAAAAAAATATTTCTACGACCCCCTATCAGATATGGTTCAGTAGAAATCCAAGTGTAATATATTTAAAGATTTGAGGTTGTCCTGCATATGTTAGAGTCACGCAGCGTGATAAACTATGACATGAGGTTATAAATATAGGTTCGTTGGATATCCTGAAAATTCTTTTGGATATCAATTTTATGATTCTGAACAACGAAATGTATTTGTTGTTCATTTTTCCACTTTTCTTGAAAAAGAATTATAGAAAGATTGAATTCAAGATCCAACTAGGTGAAGGATCTACAACACAGGTTCTGCGTAAGTTGAATCGAATATCAAAGCCTCATGGGAGATTGTTTTTAACATCTTATGTGAGCCTTGATGTTCACCTTTTGGAGGAAACAGATCCGACTACGTATAAAAAGACGACATTGGATATCGATTTGGGAAAATGGTAGGAATCCATGAAATCTGAAATGAATTCTATGCATGACAATCAAGTCTGGGACTTAGTTGAATTTCCTGAAGGAGTTAAACCTATTGGTTGTAAATGGGTTTATAAAAGGAAGCGAAGGCTCGATGGAAAGGTGGAAGCCTTTAAGACCCGTCTAATAGCTAAAAGATACACTCAATGTCCTAAAATTGACTATGAAGATACATTTTCATGAGTAGCCATGCTAAAATCCATTAGGATTCTTTTAGCCTTTGCTGCATATCATGAGATAGAACAGGTGAATGTGAACACCGCTCTCCTAAATGGATTCCTCTATGAGGATATCTATATGGAATGATAAAAGTATTTTCATATCCAATGAGACTTGAAACTTGGTTTGTAAGCTCCAGAAGTCTATTTATGGACTTAAACAGGCATTCCGAAGTTGGAATAGTCATTTTGATGAGATAATTAGATTATCTAGATTCATAAAAAATGATATAAAACCGTGTGTTTATAAGAAAGTGAGTGGGAGCATGATAGTATTCATTATTTGGTATTATATGACCTCTTTATCATTGGAAATGATATAAGATTGATGCAAAGTGTGAAAGCCTACATTTGGAAGAACTTATTTATAAAAGACATGGGTGAAGCTTCCTATATACTAGGGATAAGTCTCTAACGGGATAGATTTGGGAAGCTTATAGGGTTGTCGCAATTCACATACATAGATAAAATGTTAGAAATGTACGGTTTTACCAACTGCAAGGCAATAAATATAATTTTCTGATACGACATACATCTTTCGAAGAAAATGGCTCCTTAAACTAAGGAAGAAAGAGTTAGGATATCTAAATTGCCATATGCTTCTTGTATTGGAAGCATTATGTATGCTATATTATATACGAGATCTGACATCAGTTTCGGCGTCAGTGTAACTAGCCGATATCAATCTGATCCAGGTAATGATCATTGGACAACCGTGAAATATATCCTAAAATATCTTAAGGGCACTAAGAATAATTTTCTCATATATGGAGAAAATGAGCTATAAGTTAAGGTTTATATAGACTTCGACTTCCAGGCAGATCCAGATAATAAATAGTCTACATCTGGATATATATTTTACCCTTAATAATGGTGCAGTTAGTTGGCGATGTTCATAGAAAAGCTCAATAGCTAATTCCACCAATGAGCGGAATTTATAGCGGCTTTAGAAGCTGTTAAAAAAGTAGTTTGGATTAGAAATTTTATCATAAAACTTGGCATTGTGCCTAATATTGCAGATTTGATCCCATTGCGCAGGCTTAGGAGCCAAAGGCGCATTCCAAGTCTAAACACGTGGATAAGAAATATCGTGTGACTAGAGAGATTATTGAACGGAAAAAGACATAGTGCTCTTAAAGGTTCAAAGACTAGACAATATAATAGACTCATTTACTAATATCTTTCCTCCTAAATTATTCAATAAACATATGGAGGAGATGAGACTACGTTACCATCCTGATTGGCACTAAGTAAGTGTGAGTTTGTTGGAGTTGGTGCTTGAAGCGCCAATCCGAATAATGTATTGTACATTATATTTTATTATTTATTAATATAAATAACTATATTCTCATTTCAAATAATTTTTAATGGTAATGTTATGCATATTAGATGAATATATATGCTGAGAATGACATCGATCTTAGAATAGTCATGTTGTAGTACTGGACACTGGATGGTCCGATATTGGGATAGTATTACTATTATAAAGTATTCTTAAAGTAAATATTCATAGTCATTGGTTTTGGAATACAGTCAAATTCCTATAATCGAGTGGACAATCACATGTAGTGTATTTGGATTGGAGTTCTAATGGTTTAACCCGATGTACCATGACCATAGGAAACTCGTATAGACATGTGGGTATTCATTCGAGCGAATACTGAATGACTCACAAGTGATTCCAATTAGTTGGAAGTACACACCACTGTCAATGGGAATCATATTGAGTCGAGTAGCATATGTGATACTTTTACAATAGGATAACATTGATTTTGTGTGAGATCCTCCACACTTTGATGTCATGTATGTCAGAAGTTGTAGATGTTTGTTGGGTATGGACCAATGCACTCGTTAATCAAGTGTGTATCAAGATAGGATTTGTCGGCTCGTATGTTTACCATAAAGGGTTTAGGTATCTATATATGTAAGTCTCGATTCTTAAGACTTTGGTGCCAAAGCCAATCGCTTAGGGTGGATTGCTTTTATCAGAAATGGTATCTAATTAAGCTGTGAAGAATCGTGGACATGTCGACATGAGATATGTGACTTGAAAACTTCACGATTTTTTCTTATGTTTCCTAAGCACAACTCGGATAGCCTACGACAGAAGAATTGTTAAACATATGTGATAACCTCGACTTGTATAGTTCTGAAAGGTCGTTCATGTTTTTCGCGAATTCAGAGATGGCTGAATTACAGACATATTAGCTAGGATTATATGACGAACATGTCTGAACTTAGAGAGTCCCATAATATGAAGTGTACTCGTTGAGCACTTGAGTAGTCAGTAATTTTGATAAAAGATAATATTCGATATTATAATTATCAACTAAGATAATCAAATATTATTGAATAACATTGATTATTTACTTTGACCTAATTGGATTAACTGGATTAATCCAAAATCACACAAGGGTATTATCGTAATTTCATAAATGTCTATACTATTTGAGGATATTTTGGTAATTATAAATAGGCAAAAAGGCAAAAATGACCCTTTAAATTTCATGTTTTTTTAATTTCAGTCCTCTAACTTTCAATTTTGTCAATTCAGTACTCTAACTTCAATTTTGTCAATTCAAAGCTCTGTTACAAATTTACCGTTATTGCTGCCAAAATAACGCCGTTTTAATTTATTTATTAATTTTTTTTTCGGAATTAAAAAAAATCTAAAGAAAAAACCTTCTATGATTTCCCATTCTTTTTTTTTTAGATTTTTTTTAATTTCGAAAAAAAAAAAATGAAAAATAAATAAATGAAAACGGCGTTATTTTGGCAGTAATAACTGTAAATTTGTAACGGAGCCTTGAATTGACAAAAATTGAAAGTTATAGTATTGAATTGATAAAACTGAAAGTTAGAGGGTCAGTTTTGTATTTTTGCCTTATAAATATATAATTATAGGTGTATTTGGCTTGATTCAATTAGATTAATTCAAAGTGGCAAACATTGAACTAATCTATTTTCTAATCTTTGTCTTGATTTAATTGGATTAAATCAAAGTGGTAAACAAATGTGATTAGTCACATGTAATTATACATATTTGGACAAATTGGATTAAACTCACCTAAAAGTTGATTAAAACTTTTATTAATTAAAAATTACCTAAGTTTTGCTATAAATAGAAAGTTTGAGGAAGGTTTTAATGAAGCAAAAGATAAGCTAAATAAGCATGATAAGCTTGTGAAAGCTAAGTACAAGTAAATCTTGGAGAAATTAGCATAAGTTAGAGAAGTGTTTAGAGAAGTTTTGGAAGTTCTCTACAATATTTCATCTAGAAGAAATCAAGATTGGATCTTGGAGTGAAGCTTGGTAGCATTGGAATCAAGATTGGATCTTGGAGTCAAGCTTGCAAACTTTGGAAGTTCTCCAACCATTTCAATAAGGAGAAGAAGATTGGATCTTTATATCAACATTACTGGGTAAGTTTGAACTTCTCTTAAGCTATGTTCTTCATTAGTGAGTTTTTCATTAGTGAGACATATCGTGATGAATTATGTATTGGATGTATAATTATATAGCTTAAAGTTGAAATTAGGCTAATGAATTGTGTTAGGATACTTTGGAAGTATAAACACAATATGCTTGTAATTGGGTCAAATATGTCCAACAATTAATAAGAGTTTGTAACTCTAGATTAAAACTTAGAGCTATGGCTACCGTTCTAGAATCATTTTACTACCTTTGGGTGAACTATAATTATTCTTGAGATATTTCATAGTGAGATTCTAAATTGATTTGTGTTTTTGATTCAAATAAATGTATATATATATATTTAGAATGCATGTGTGTTGGTTGTATAACATGTGTTGATGATGATTATGAGGCTAAAATTGGATTTTAGGTGTATTGGAGTATTACCAGAAAATTGAAAGTGTTTAGTATTGGTTTGAAGTTGAAAAATGCTCACTACTTAGGGCAGTGTCGCGACTCTACCCCTTAAGCATCGCAACACTGAGCATCAGACCTAGGAGCGTCGCGATGTCCACCCTTCCGCTTCACCACGTCGAGATGTTCAGCTCTCGTAGTCGCTCTTGCACTTTGGGGCGTCTTGATGGAGAGCTGAAGAACACTGAAACTTCATTTTCTCCGTTTCAGACTTTCTGGACTCTGTTTTGGTTTCCATTTTATCCCACGAATTCGAAACGGAATGTAGTTATACATAAAAATTTTAAAATACACATATGCTAGATATCTATAGGTTAGATCCACTTCCGTTGAGTGTTGTGATAATTTTCTATCGTTCCGCAAGTGTACGGTGTCAAGTTTTAGTAAAGATAAGTGGAAGAGTGTCGAACCAATATAGATTTTATTCAACTCACACTAAGTACTATAATTAGTAAACCTAACTTTATTTAGAAAGCAACTAAATTTAGATTAAAAACTAAATAAGCAAAATATCAAAACATTAAATTAAGATAAACCAATATGAGAAAGATTCTAGAGTATGATTTCACCTAGTTATCCCTAATGTATTTGCTATGCCAATCAATTCTTATTCAGTTGCATTGTTTATAAGCCAATAACCCTAAATTATTCCAACTCCCTCTCCCGAGTGCCGAGTGAATATATTATCAATTACAGACTTGGATATCCCTATAAAAATCTAGTAATTAACAATTCATTATATGAATTTCATGTTTCAACTCTACTACTAATTCGTTTTCTAATTACTAATAATATTACCCTTTATTGTGAACCTCTATAAGGTTCATACTCTGTCAAACTCCTACTATTCTTCGCCTATGTTTTCTTTCTTGCTAAAATTTACTCTATTACTTGACTTTCCTACTTATCTTAGTTCCTTGAACTCCTTATATCTTTATTTTCCTGAAAACTTCATCATCTTTGATTGCTTAAGATAACTCTACTAAGTTTATTTGTTCGGGTGCTATTCATTATCTAGTATTTCCTTCTCAATATCATGAGATTCTTTATAATTTGTTCACCATATTCTTGAGAGTTGTTCTCCATAGTGTCTTCATATTTCTAAGTCTTTACTTCCATAAGAGTTTCTTATTTCAACGGCGACTTTCGGACTTAGCTCATCTTATTGAGGCATCATACTACTTTATCTCAGACTTTTTATCAAGTTTCATTGAACTTATCGATTTGGCTGTCTAGTCATTTCGTGATTCGTCTAACCCGTCAATTGCTTTTCTTTACTAATCATTCTCTTAACTAGGTCCTAGGTTGAGGAGTGAGCATACACCTTCCATAAGAATCCGTGGATGCGTTTTTGTTTGACACTTAAGCTTGGTGATAGTCTGATCAACCACTTCATGTCTCGGGGCCACACAACTATCATCAATTCTCTACACTACTATCTTCTCATTATGTTAACCTCATGCCTAAGTGTTCTAAATTTCTTTCCTCTTATTACTTCCGTATCTTAACTCTTGGTTCTAAGTTGGGAATAGTCACATGCTTACATATCTAGTTAAGTGTCTAATTTGTGCCTTGGGATTTCTTTCTTTTATTACCAACTCTGAGGTCTTATTTTCATTGTTGCCTCCAATCTACATTACCTATGGTACTATACATGCTGAATTCCTTACCACCTTTGTTTTCCTTCTTACTGTTTTCAAATTTTATTTCTTGGCACTACGCCGTACTATATGGGCTAGTGGTGATTCGTTCTTCTATCTATTTCTTAGATTTATGTTCTCTTCTCTTGCTATAAGCTTTTGGTCTCGACTTTGGCACTATCTACTATCCATACTGATACTTTTATCGCTCCTAAATGGCTCTAACCTTTCAGGTCTATTATGTTAGATTTTCACCAATTTCTACTGGCTTTAAGCTATCTGTAGGACCTACTATGCTTGATTTATTCTGGGACTTCTACTAGTACTGCAAGCCTCGTGCTGACTTGTCTAGATCTTTGGACTATACTGAGTTCTTTCCTTTACTTTCCCAAAACTTCCTTATTCCTTTTCTAGGTGATCTATCTTTCAAGGTCTTCCCTTTCTTAAAATGGACTATCGTCGAGCTTGTTACAGTCACTTATATTCATGTTAGTAAGAGCTAGGGTAACATCTTATGCCTTGATAGGTTTCAGTATCATTGTTCTGGTAATCTATATCCGAATGGAGTCTGTTTATCATGTATGGTAGGTATGAGCTAGATTCCATTAGGATAACTTCTTTGGTTGGCATCGCAGAGAGGTGGGGATTGGATAGATCAGAGCCTTATCTAGTGAATTTCTTGGTTTGGGTAACTAGTCATTTTCCTGATGTTATTCCTTTTATTTGCTTGTAGGCCTAGATTTGGGGAACCTAGGATCTCTACATCCTGATGATATCTCTCATCTATTAGAAGCCTCCACAATTAATCATGATTTCTTAATTCTTCTACCTTTTGGATGTTCTTAGTTATTCGGGGAACTCGCTATCTATACGAAGTGTTCGAAAGTTATTGAATCAACTTAGAAGATTTTCTGTGAAGGAAAGGAATCTTATTTGGAAGGAAATGACTTTACTTAGGTCTACTCGATATTTTGCTCTTGTTCAAACTCACTAGATTCTTCTTCTCTATCCCAAGTTTTGGTGTCTTCCATATTAACTTATTCTATACTTCTATCTCTTTACTGTTTCTGGTTACTTAGATCGTTTGTTCCTTGTCTTTCCGTCTTTGACTGCTTATACTTCTACGCGTCTCTCTTTCTTATAACTCATTTTCCCACTCCATTGGGTACTTTTCTTAAAATCTTACCGTCTGGTTTCTTAGCTTGTTTGTACTTCTGGTAATAGGTCAGAATAACTATAGGAGAATCCTTATTTTGGATCTAGAGTATAATTGTTTTCATGAGGAATACTATTCGAATATTCTGAAAAGGCTTACTAACCTGTCTATGGATCTTGAGGATGTACTCGATGATCGGATACTGGAGAGGTAGTGCCCCGTATACAAGTATCCCGGACATACTATGTATACAAGACCCCAACACTCTTCCCACTGCAGTCACTGACTCCCTAGACCATGCTATGATACCATCTTTGTAACATCCCTGATCCAAGAGATGCTACCGGCAAGGAATAGAACATATTAACCCCATAAGCCTCTAACTCTCTAATCACGAACAAAGATAATACTTTTTTCTTAATTAAGAACTTACACATGAGACCATCGCCCAACTCATCAACATGAAATACGAACTCAATATTATGACTATAAACTTAATAACATTTGTTTACAATGACTTTCACATTACTCAAGACTAATACTTGTCTTCTGACTGACTCTGACTGGACTCTTACTCTCCTGACTTCGACTGGTGGACTCCAAACCCTAGTGACTGCATCAGTATCCGCCCTCATGAGCTCGTCCTCTAAGAATACCTACAAGCATAGAAAACTGGGAGTGTGAGGGGGGGGGTTAGATCACTGTACGATCTATGTGAGTAGACGAAAAGCTAAAATACTATTATAAAAAACATTCGATTATGAAACCAAAAGTTCAAGAAACCGTTTTACACCAAAAACTCTTTTTCTGTCTGAAATCTCTGAGTTTCTTCCAAAAATTATCTTTCTGAAAACTGTTTTTGAAAGTCTGGATTCCTGAAAACTGTGTCTAAAATTTTATTTCTGAAAATATGGCAACTGAAAACTGGTCTGTTTCTGAAAAACTTGACGTATGGGGGCGTTACGTATCGCCGTCCCCCTTATACGCCTAACTAGATCCAGCAATGCAAATCCATGACTTTGGGGCGTTACGTATCTCCGTCCCCCAAAGCATGTCACCACTGTCCCTGAAACTGGTGGCCTTAGGGGTTACGTATCGCTGTCCCCCAAGCCACTAAACTAGAGCTGGTAGTGCTGATCCATGCTACTACCTGACCCTGAAATTAGAGTCTAGGGGAGTTACATATCGCCGTCCCCTAGCCCTGAACTAGGATCTGAGGGCATTACATATCGTCGTCCCCCCAGTCTCCTACATATGCACATATTCTCTGTCTGTTTATTCCAATTGTATCAAATTACATACTGGGGTGAGATTTTCCCCCATGCCCCAAAAAACCATAAAATCATGCTTTAAAAAATATTTCTGTCTAAAACAAAACTTAAAACATAAACTTCATGGAATAACCGTGATAAAAAAAATCTAACGTCCTAAAGCATAAAAATATAAGCCTGTTATCAAAAATAACACAATTAAAATCAATTAAAATGAGTAGAGTCCACTAATAGTTTTTGGAATTCCACTAGTCTTTCTTTTCTTTGCTGGTGAAGCTTGTGGTTCCTGCGATGATCTATCATCGGATAAACTAGGTTAGAAATGGACTAAGAAACGTACAGCGGAATCAGATTTAGATCGGTTTATTCAAGTAAGCATTATCATTGTGAATGTATCGTACATATATCACGATGTATTATGAATATACGAGTTGATACAGAACTTATAAGGTATCCCCTAGCGAGTTCGGATGAAACTGAGATGGTGTAAAACTGAATTGGGCAAATATTTATCCATGTGTCACGACGCAAGGCAGGGCGTGTCGCGACGCGCATCGTCCAGAGACATGCCAAACATTTGGCAGTGCGCGTCGCGACACAAGTCTCTCATGCATCGTAACGCGTGCAACCCAAAAAACAGACCTTCACAATTTACCCAGAACGCGTCGTGACGCACAGTGATTCACGTCGCGACGCAAGGCCAAATTTCAGGCCTGAAACCCAACTCCTTCATGTCCTGAAGCCCAACACATTTTCCTTCCTCCATATTTCAACCCTTATACAACAATTCTATATTTATTATCATAAAACAAAATCAAAGCAATCTTAAGTTTCTTAAATCTATAAACCTCTAATTAACTCAATATCCCAATTTGATTCCTACTCAATATCATTCATATTCATACTTATTATACACTTAATCATCGTCACAACTAATCACTAACACATTAGAATCATCAAAGTATCAATACTTAACATACAAGAATTTGAGTCAAAATGGGCTTACCCTTTCTTTTGTGTATTTCCTCATTTCTCAAGGTTTCATGGTTGCCAATCTCCTAGCCTCTTCCTTCTTCTTTCGTTCTCTCCCTTTTCTTCATTTTCTTCCATTATTCCTCTCCATTTTCTTCTTCTTTTCCTTCTTCTCTTTCTCCCTCACGGTTTCTTCTTTCTTACTAGGGATATATGAATAGTTCCCCTTTTATACTTGGCCCTTTCTCAATAAGAAAATTATAGAAAAATGTAGAAACTTATAGAATTTACCGGATGCCCTCGGGTACTATTCATCTAAAATTTTTATCTATGTTTTCGACTCACTTCTGATCCGAATTTGGAAAAATATTCAACGCGAAAGTTGTAGATCTCAATCTTAGCTTTCCGAAAATATAAAATTCATAAAAATCAGAGTTTGTATGAAAAAGTTACGGCCCAAATACCATGGGCTATTCGAAGTGGAACATCGTAACATCTGATATCGGATTCTCGAAGAATTTACCGATAGTCATCTCATAAGGGTACATGTTTCTATTCATAATTTATATTATGAGACACCTCGTCTCACAGTATATCTGTAGTCAAATTTCCGATCGTTACATAAAAGCTCGTGAGTGAGCCATCCTTCTAATCCTTTATTAGGATCCTATTTTAACAACTTACATGAAATATGACTGCAAACAATTCAGCCTGCATTAAACGTCACTCTGTTTACTCACTTCACTGGTCGTAAAGAAGGTTGTTATTACAATGAACATTTTTTTTTTAAATCATTAGAAATCCTTCCGACAAATCACCCATTCTGGGCTTAAGCAGAGCAGGTAAAACCATTGACTGTTCCAGACTCTTACAATAAACACACTCCTTAAATTCGAACCCAAGACCTCAATGTGAAATCCTGAGTCCTACATCACCAAACCACGTCCCTTGGACAACACCAAAAAAAGTATGAATATGCCGTAACAGAGAGGCTGGAAGAAGCCACAGAAATTTATCACGAAATACCCAAGATTAGAGCAAAATATAATAGTAAAGTCCAATGTACATAAGCTGCAAATACATAGCAGATGAAGGGACTTGAGAGTACCAAAATCATTTAGTATCATCTTAACTAAAGCTGCATGCCATTCAATGGCCCAGTGTGGGGTCAAATATTCCGAGAAAAATGATGGTCCAACACACAAGACTTCTCATGGGCTATGAGTTTTGAGGAAGATTTAATATATATACGCAATCTTTAGATCGTATTGGAGTAATCTTACTCTTACCAAAACTCCTCCTGTTAAATAATCAGAGAAAAGCACAAATAAAATTGACAATGCAATTTTGCAATTGCTATTGCAAGAACTGCTTTCAGAAACTAAAAAATTAAACCATTTTAGACAGAAAGCAGATGTGAGATGTTTTTACACAGCATGGAAAAACATTCATACAGGAAATCTATTAATCCTTTTTCTTTTTTCCCTATTAATGGTTTTGACATATATCATATAAAATTGAATATTTATATATTTCAATGAGTTTAGTTTAGTTGATCTTTTGAGAATTTGTAAAAATAAAAAAGGACCTAAGAGTAAAAGTTTTTAGACATCAGGGACCTGAATGTAAATTAATATGTATATTTTTTGTGTGTGTGAAAATATCAAATAAATTGCAAATTATCATACAGCAAAGTCCGTTCATCGGAGAGGAAGAAAGAATGGAGGAAGAGGGAGGCGGCGGCAACAGATTGAAGAAAGCATCAGCTGTAGGATCAGGCGAAGTTGATTACAAGACAAAATCGGGCACCGCATGGAGCCATTCATACTTAAACCAGAAGCCGTGGCACCCACTCTCTTACCCTAATCAACGCCGTAAATGGATCGCCGAGCAGGTTCACTCACAGCGCCAGCGCCGCACCGAAGAAGTCGTCCGCGAAGTATCTGTTTTCTTCCTCCCAAAGTCCCATTTCATCTCATTATTTTTCCCATTTTTTTAATCTATTGTTCTAATTTTTTTATCTTCAATTTTTTTTAGTATGCTCAAGAGCAAGAGTTCTTTCGGCAAACATCGCTTATCTCAAAGAAAGACAAAGAAAAGGTACAATTTTTACACTCCATAAGCGTGTAATTAAAACCCCAGGTGAAAAATTGTGATTTTGTTTTTTGTTTTTTTTGTTTATAGTTATAAAAAGGTTATTTGTTTATTCTGTTGATTTGATTTGGGGTAGATGGAGACGATGCAAGCTGTGAGTTTTATGTATGTTCGTCCACCCGGTTACAATGCTGAAAGTGCTAAGGCTGCGGAGCTTGAAGAAGAGAGGAAGAAACAAGGAGACCCTTCTCAAGAACTAGCCACAGCTCCAATGTATTAGAGTTATTTGTTGCCTAGAAAATTTGAAATTTATGATAATTGTTCAGTTTGTGGTAATGTCTTAAGCAGTTGTTTTGTTTGTGTTGTAGGCAATCAGAGTCGAAGCCCTTGGGTGAGGAAAAGAAGAAACCGAGGCCCAAAGATGTTTTTGGGCGACCTTTACCTACTGAAGAAGAGTTTGAAATCTTGAAAAATGCTCCACGGTATGTTTGAGTACTGATTACATGCATTTTTCATGCAATATCTGTTTCTGAAGAGTAACGTGCTTCTTTATAGTGCTAAATTACTAATTATAATTTGTCTGAGATTGGACACTATGGCTTAGGCATATAACGATCTATTGTATTTATTGAATGTTTCATCAGTCGCTCTTGCAATTTGAGCCTTTTATTTGTTTATGCTAATCTTTACTGTCAAGAAAGTATATAGCTGGTGAAAAATCATGGTGTGGCCTTCGTAGCTTTAATGCTAACTTATGTCCATCTGCTTCTATCTTTGGGAAATTTTGGTGATTGCTTAGGCATAAAAGTTTACATGGGCTGTGGTGGGTCTTTGTAGGTTTAGGTTCAATTCTTATTGGTTGATATCCAAAAAATGGATGACAAAAGAAAAGCTGAATTACACATTACATCTAAAGGAGACAAATGTGAAACATAAGTAGATATGAAATGATCTTGGAGATTGCATCAATATATTTTATAGTATTTATTAGGATATTGAGCAAATAGGCATCATTTAACTTATAGTTGTTCGTATTGGCTTATCTGACCATGTTGTCTTGTCACTATGTGTGCCTTTTTTATGATGTTTTATGGAGTCTTTATATAGCTTAGGCATGCTAATAGACTAGGATTTGCCTTCTTAGAGATCCAATGTCAGTGTTGTGGCTTTTCAATTGTTAATGTTCCATCAACTATTATTTATGCTAATAAACTGAAGTCTTAGTTGCATTTGTTTTAAATAATCGCCAGGCTGGAGACAGGTGCTCCTGCAAGGGTAAAACCATTTGGTGTTGAAGTGAGAAACGTGAAGTGTTTAAGATGTGGAAATTATGGGCACCAAAGCGGTGATCGTGAATGTCCGTTGAAGGATGCAATAATGCCTAATGAAGAGAGTCGATTGAAAAGAGATGACCCCTTGACTGCTATAATGGCTCACGTAGATCCTAGTGAGGTAGGTGTTGTTTCTTTGTTCTTTTGGAGATTTAAGTCCTGTTGTTTAATTACTGAGCTTGTACCTAGATTTGTAATTGTTATATTGTAGGTGGATGTGTAGCACTGAAAACTATCTTAAAATAGTCACAAGTTTGCAAGAAAATGTTGGTGAATATCAATTAAATGACAAACTTATGGAGAGCAATCTCGAAATTTCTTATTGCTTATGTTTCATGCGTTAAGTGGAATGTAATCAATGAACAATCTATAGATGAGTATGCATAGCAATTATTCACTAGCATGAAGAATCAGATGTCGAATAGGCCAAGTGTACAAGTTATTTTACACTTATGTTTACAGCTAGTACAAGCACACGCATGCATCATTTCCCTTTATTTTGAACATTTTGCTTCCTTTGTGCTATTTTCTGACAAAGTGGGAACCTAGGCTGCTTGCTGATTTTATTTTCTTCCTACAGCCTCTCAAGTGGGAGCTGAAGCGACAACCTGGAAATTTCAGTCCTCCTCGTGGAGGGTTTAATCCTGATGATCCCAATCAGCAGATTGTTGCTGAGGACATATTTGATGAATATGGGGGTATATGTCCTTAACTGCTGAACTTTGTGTTCGCTCTTATCATATACTAGTGAATGCTGCTATTCATCACAGTCTTCCCTCAAAATTGTAGGGTTTCTTGCTGGGGAGAGTGTACCTGACTTGTTGACCAGCTTGTCAAGCAAACCTAGAAAGAAGAAGTCCAAAAAGAAAAGTAAACACAAGAGGCAGTTATCACCAAGTAGTAGAGAATTAGGAGTTTCTGATGAAGATGGGTTGTCTTCAGCTTCAGTGGACGGAGCAAGGAGGTTAAAGAAGGAGAGGAAACACAAGAAGAAAAAAGAAGCGGAACCATTTTAAATCGAGTTCGTCTGATGATTCAGAATGGGATACACATCTTAGAAAAAACAGACACAAGCACTATTATTCATCTGATGATTCTGATTCTGATGGACATCATAAAAAAAGGAACAAGCAAAAGCATTCTTATTCATCTGATGATGGGGCTGACAACAGGCATGGTGTGGGTGAAAAGAACAGAAAGAAGCACTCACTTGCATCCGAAGATTCTGACTCTGGTAGGCATCAAAGAAGAGAAAGGAGTAGGCAAAAGCATCGTTACACATCTGCAGATGACTCTGATAAACATCATAGAAGTCAGAAGAGCAGACACAAGTATTCTCATCCACGATCATACAAAGGTTCTGAATCCGAGGGACATCATAGAAGCAAACCACGCCGGCATCATTAGTATCAATAGCTTCCGTCGTAGTCTAGATCAAGACGAGATTATAGGCAAACCATTGGAGGATGGAGCTATTATTTTTGTTTGATGAGTTGTTTCCTATGTATAGGAAGATGCTTTTAGCATCAATGTGACAACAGGGCTTTTGTATGTTGGTTATCCTTGTATGATTAACCTCGGCTTGAAATCTCTGTTTATAAACCAAGTGTTTTGTCTGGGCTGATACTATTGAGCTGGCTTCTTTGAAAGTAGCTGCTTTTTTTTTTTTTTTTTTAATAAATTCTTCAAATGAAATAATATTTAAACTGCATGAAAGCAAATTTTTAAGAGCAAATCATTGAAGTTTATTAATATTTTTCTTAAGAAAATAGCAGCTTTTATAATAATAATAATAATAAAGGAAAATAATAAAATGGATCGTAAACCAATGAAGTAAGAAGTAAGTTTAAATTTATATTCGATTCGTTTATAAATAAAAATGTCTCTTCTTGGACATTTTTGTTTAGAAATTTGTTCACATGTGAATATTTCAATGAGAATAGCTGAATTCATGGCAGGGAGTAAATCTTTGGTGCAACAGTGGTATGGATGACGTGGTACCACCAACCAATTAAAAAATAACATGTTTAATTTTCTTCCTATTTTTTAGTTGTTTTTTGACTTTTTAGCACGCGTGGCAAAGGATGATTGGCATGTTGCATGGATGACGTGGTACCACTGTTGCACCAAAGATTTTCTCCATGGCATGAGCGATGCGTAAGAGATTACGTGTTATTGAGGCAGATGGTTTCTGTATCCCTTGTGTTGTTTTTCTAATTGTTACAATATTAATGTATTGTACAGAAATTATCAGCAAGCTTAGTATCTATGAGTTGTGTCGTTTTGTCAGGTGATATTATTGGGAATAACTCCATGATCCAACAAAGGGGGATACTATCCATTGGGCATTTTTACACTTCATAATATCTATTGAGCATAAATTGAATCATCGACCAAGATGATCACCAGGCTGCCAATTGTGGATTCCGTGATGATTATTGCTGATTGCAAGCATCATCTCTCACCGCTGAGGTGATCCTAGGGAGAATCAATAAAAAGTTGGTTGAGGTCTCTTAAAATTTATCTCATGATTAGGGCTCTAAAATCCAGAAAAATTTCAATTTCAATATATAATAAAATTTTGATATATTGTTGACGGCGGATTTTGGTCTCAGGGCAATATGGGAATATCACCTCCGAGGTAATCCTCCTTCAACGGTGAATTTGTTTGGTTATGGGGGACCAAAAGCAAATTTAGCGAGAGACGGAAAAAACACACCAATCGACAAAGAGATTTAACGTGGTTCGGTGAATTTTGGGATCCGACCTACATCCACGGACAAGAACAGGGTGGTACTTTTTATTTGCTCAAATATGCCTCTCGGGTCTCTTTTTTGCTTTTACAAATCAGAGCTTGATGATTCTGATTACTAACCTTGATGATGATTTTTTTTTTATGCCTGTTACACATGCTCTGCCATCCTATTTATAATAATACAGAAATCAGATTCCTTTTTGTACAAGAATTCCCAGTCTAAGATGATTTTCTTTTCCTACAAGGATTCCTAGTTGAAACAGTTCCCTTTTCCCATAAGGATTCCTAATCAAAACTATCTTTACTCTCTTTATCCTATTAGGATGTTGACTTATTTAATTTTACCCCCTGGAAGTAGGATAATTAAATAACTTATCCTGTAGGAATATGATTTCTTATCTTCTGGAGCACGTCTCGCCGGGTGGTCGGTCTTCATGAGATCGGTCATGATGGCTCTTTGGACCGAGAATGCTTCCGCCGATCTGATAATTGCCCGGTCATCTGAACTCAAGTGGTCGGTTACTGATAAAAGTGTTCGGTCTTTTACTGTTTGTAATACTCATGTGACCGGATCGACATTTAATGATTTCGATCAAGAAGGGACTTACCCTTTTGTCCCTACCGTGCTTCTTTAAATTCTATAGTGCCTAAAAACACCATCAACATATATTTTATTATTTATTTATAGGTATTCCATTTTAAGAACTCTTATAAGATCCTATGAAATTCAAAGCAATTTTTGACTGCCCCTCTCTTAGTGAAGCTTCACGTCTCACAATTTCAAACTCATGAACTTTTCTTCTTGAGTAGCTTGAAAGAAAGTAGTATTCTAGCATCTACTAGTGGGTGGTTCACTGGCCTTGGGACCTGTTTGTATGGAAATTGACACTGAAATTTGCTCATGCAAAACAAATTTGTTAACGTTCACCAAATCAAAACATTAATTCATACAACTCATTTGTTATATTAAAAAAATGAGAATTTAGAAAGAGTATAAATTAATAATATTTGAAAACTATAAGAATTTAGAATTGCTATATATTAAAGCCTACAATTTTCATAAGGAATCTCTCAAAATCAGACCTTCGTTAGGTCAGTTAGCCACACAATCACATAATGAATTTTGATGACATCAACACTTGGCGTCTTCAACGCATATTAGCTAGACATGACAAAAAAATGTTGAAGCATGTTGATGGTGAAGAGCGTGATTGTGAAGACTAGCGGCAAGCGAAGACTTGCTTAGTCTTAGCTTAGAGTTTAAATTGTAATGTGAATTATTTATCTAAGTACCTAAGCTCATATGACACATGCACATTCACTAGATGCATTAGGTTCATGTACAAAATACCTTAAAACCTTCATATATGCATTTTTGGTACAAAGATCGGTATACTGGTCCCTTACCGGTCCCATACCGGTGAGATGCTCTATTTTGCAAACTCACTAGAACTGTCACAGTCCAAACCAGTCATCATACCGGTCACCATATCGGTGAACCTGGAGAATGAATAGCTACTGGAACCGGCACATACCAATCTGGTCTCCATACCAATCACATACAGGTGGCCTAACAGCTAGTTCCTTACTGGAATCGGCATGACCTAAACCGGTCATCATACGGTGATCATACCGATTAACCCTGCATGTTGCACAGCTACTAGAACCGGCACGGACCAAATCAGTCCTAATACCGGTGACCATATCGGTCCTTAACGAACATATTCAAACGGTAATATAGTCGTTGAGAGTCGTTACTATGCCAGACCGGCATACCGGTGTCTGGAGACCGACATATCGCTCTCAGAGAGGGAATTGGGGATTGCCTTGCATTTTATTATAAAATGAGCCTCAATTCATTTTTGCTAAGTTAGAGAACGACAAAACCTTCATATACATTCTAAGAGAGCAAAAACAAAAGTGTTTTATAAACCTTTTTAATCATACACACTTATACATCAAGCTCACACACTACACATTATAATCTTTAGTAGTAAGCTTAGAATACTTGGGTAAGAAACTCACACTTAGAATCTTCATCATCTTTGTGAGTGCCCAAGTGTGTTTACAAACTTCTTAACATTTGTGGTTTATGAAATCCCATCGTTGGGGCCTACGTAGGGAGTAAATCTTGCGTAAAACTCTTGGTTGCTGGTGAGCCACGACAAAAACTCGATTGATATTGAAAAGCTTCAAGCGCGGCTTGAGGGAGTGGACATATGCATTGTTGGCTGAACCACTATAACTCACGGCGTTATTTTCTCTATCTCTTAACTCTCTAATTACCACAAGTTTCTTACTGTATTTACTTATATATATATATTAGAAACTTGCATATAGGTAATATATATTGTTTGAGAAAATATACCTTAAGCTTAATCGGTAAAAATAGTTAAAATCGGCAAAGATTTTCATTTCCACATTATTAGGCAATAACCCAATTCACCCTCTCTTGGGAATATAGAGTTTGGTTGTTGTATTGCTTGTAGGTAATTTCAATTGGTGTTAGAGTGATATTTTCTCAACAAAGACTTAACCGTCCGAGAAAGCGATTATGGTTTCTACAAGCAACTCGTCAAATCTTACCGAGGGATTCTCTATTAAAAGATCTCATTTCTTCAACGAAATTGATTACAATTATTAGAAGATGAGGTTTCTTAACTACATTTTAGCCTTAGATACACAATCCTTCAAGGTGATCACACGAGGTGTAAGAATGCCGATGAAGAAGGATAGTAATGGTGTCGAGTTTCCTAAGCTTCATATTGAGTGGACCGATGAGGAACTTGCACAAAGCTCCATAAATGCTAAGTGTTGGTTTCTAATTAGGTCCCAAGATCAATATAAGCATGAATAATAAGTGTGAATACATCAACGGAGATAGCGGAATACTCACATCGATCGGTTGAGACGATTCGGCAACAAACAAAATGATTTTTGCCCTCCATTTTGGCGCCACTGTAGTGCAGATTTTTCTGTCCAAAATTTTAGATTTTGATCCAAGAAATAGAGCTCCAAGCTTCGTCAAACGGTTCCCGGCTCGTGGGTGGGTTTCCCTATCACCTTCGTATGCCTCTTGGAAGTGTGCTAGCACTTGGATTTTGCCACAAAACCCATGAATTTTCCTCCATGGCTCATGCCATTTTGGACAGTGAGCAGCCCATTGGGCGTCACTTTTGGGAGAGAAAGTGAAGAAGAAAGAGATGGGAGAGAGAGAGAGTTTTGTGTTAGGTTAGTTAAATGGTGTAAAACATTTACTTTATATATTTTCTAAATATATATAAATGTTTTACCATTTATTTAAACATTCAAAAAGTCAAATAAATGAATTTTAACCTCCTTGAGTGTTCCACACTCCAACATCAATGTCCATCAAGTCATATCAAGTTTATCAAGTTGTCAAGTCACATCACTCAAAATGACAAGTGATTTGACGCTTGAAACGACTAATGATTTGACGCTTGATGCGACTTGCGTGCCGCACTCGAATTCGAAATGCGAATGCGCTCGTAAATAATCTCGGGCTCGGGTTCGTTAATTCTAAATTAACGATTATTCGTTGCGATGTAATTAAATCTAATTTAATTAAATAATCATGCTAAGCATAATCACTATTCACATAGCTAACGAATTAATTCTAAATTAACTCGTTCGCCCGAATTAAAATCTAATTTTAATTCCGCATTGAAATCCAATTTCGTTTAATATATCGAATATATTAATTTACAGATTAATTCCAAATTAATCGTTATCTCTCTTTTATTGATATTTTATCCTAGATAAAATATCTCCGAAATTAATCCCAGATTAATTTTCTCTCTCTTCTAATTAATCATATATTAATTAAAGTGTGAGTCATACGTCATCGGTGAATCTTTGGGAAGCGACCCATGAGATCCCCGGATATGTGGTAGTAAATACGGTCTTCGGACTATCCGAACACGTAAGTACCTCGTACTACGTTTTACCGATTTACAAGACAAGGTTGGCCTCTAGCAAAGCGCCATGCCTACCCAATTCTCCGGAAATATCCTTACAGGAATAAAGGATCTGTATCAGGCGTAGTATACGTAGTATTGTGTATTTCTGTCCAGTATCGGATGATCACGTGCTAGGCCTGGGGCTGGAATTGTGTCTGCCCCGTACGAAGCACATGTCAGATGTCTGGTAACTAGTCTCTATAATCGGATAAACCTGACTTTGTCACTTTATCCCGATAGTTGCAGCATTTAAGAGTACTAATACCGTATCCTACGTGACCATCATCTCCACTAAGACTGGAGTGATACTTCTGTCTTGACATCACATCCAACACACTACGATTCTCAATATACCCAGTATTGGCGTACACAGAACCTGTTAAAGCCCTGGACGACCGCAACCAAAGTATATTGATTGTCGTAAGTATTAGCGGTGCAAGTCTCAAGTTAAGACCAAATACACATACCCTGATTTCGGACTTTCATAAACACATAGTCATACTACCAATGGAATTCCTAGGGGGTCAATCCAGAGCGAAGCTGTTTCCCGTACCATCTGTGAAACACAACCTCCTATTACACTTGCATGAGTATCCAATACCCAAATATATGAGAACTATGTCGTTGTGCCCTCACAACGCGCACAAGTGCAATACTAGTCTTTTACGTATATATATCGATGTCCAATCTCGATAATACTCTGACTAGGGATATTTAATGATTTATCCTTCGTGGACTGATACTGTCTCATATCATTCTCCGTCCATGAACAAATCATAAGGACCTCTCATCATTTATATATCTTGGTGATCTAATCACAAATGATAAGAGTGCAATCTCCTTTGTCACATAGTTAATTTGTACAACAACACCATGATCTGTACAAATAGTGACGCTATGGGTAATAATTGTCCAACACTAAGACACTCAACCATCTCCTATGTGCCATTGATCGTAGTCAAATTAACAAGCTTCCAGAATTTAGAAATTCATATGATTTATGGAAGTCTCTAGAAATGATCAACGAGGGCACAAGCCAAGTGAATGAATCAAAAATCAACCGGTTCATGTGCGAATTGGATAGTTTCAAAATAGAATATGGGGAAGAGATTGATCACCTGATTTCGAGGTTTACAATCATTATAAACTATCTAGGTACTTTGGGAAAAATCATTGGGCCAACTGATCAAGTGAAGAAAATCCTTAGGTCACTCCCAAAAGAATATAGAAGCTACACCTCCTCCATCAAAGAAGCAAACGATATGAACACTTTGAAGCTAGATGATTTAGTCGGAAAATTACTCAAATATGAATTGAAAATCAAAATGGATCAAAATGAGGAAGAGATGAGAAAAGAACAAAAAAGAATCTTGCATTGAAAGCAAGAAAAAAATGATACTAGCTCAAGTGAAGAAGATAGTGATGATGAGTTGGTACAAATAACCAATAGGGTCAAGAAGCTCCTCAAATCCGTAAAACTTAAAGGAAAGTCAAATTAGATGAGAACAAAGAAGAAAAATGGGCACGGAAGCAAAAAAAATTAGTTTTCTATTAATGTAATAAACCAGGTCATATAACTACCGATTGCCTATTGAGAAAATTCAAAGGAAAATCCAAGAAAAATGCATTGAAAGCTACTTCAACTTAGAGCGTTAGCGACTCAAGCTCATCCGAGGAGGAAGAGATCAAAGAAAGAACAAATCTAACATTCATGGCTATCGAGGATGGGAATTTCTTCTTTGAATGTGAAGAAGAAAAAGTACACAACTTTCAAGAATATAATGATTTACTTGATGTTTTTAATGAATTAAATGAGTTGTGTGAAATGGTTAAAAAGAAGTATAAATTGATTAAAAATGATAATTCATCACTTAAAAATGAACATGCATCTTGTATGGATAAAATTCATGTTTTAGATAATGAAATTATTTGCTTAAAAGCCAGACATGAAAAAGAGATAACATGTTTAAATAATGAAAATGCATGTTTAAAAGACAAAAAACTAGAACATGAAAATAGAATATCTAACATGTCATCTAGCTCAAAAACATGTGATTGCGAATTTATTTTGAATGAAAATGTTGCTTTAAACAAAAAGGTAATAGATTTGCAAAATATTGTAGCAAATTCACATTGGGAAAGAAAAATTTTGATATGATTTTTGGATCCCAAAAATGTGCTTATAATGGAGAAGGATTATGATATAAGCCTTATATCAAGAGAAAATTTTTAAAGAACTATTTTGTAAAGGCATCCAATTTTCATGCTAATATCGCTATAAATGAAAATATCACATGTCATGCATGCAATAAGAAAGGCCATAAAATATTTGAATGCATGAACAAAAATGTGAATAAAAATACATGGATTCCTCAAGGAATCAAAATTAACCCACATGCACCAAAGAAAGGTTGGGTACCAAAATGCAATTGATAATTTAATAGGGGGAGCTTTGGGAAGGATCTTAAAGAGAATTGCGAATTGATCCCAAAGGCTCAACGAGATGAGGAATGACAACAGTTATAGGTAAAATCCGTATTCACATAAACATTGGTACCATTTCCTCCAAATGATATGTATGCATATTTTGAATGGTGTAAATTTTTGAAGCATACAAGTGATTAGGCAAGTAATCAACTTTCTATTGGAATTGATTTTCATTTGATATCATTATATGCCTTAATCATATATTTAACCCCATTAAGTATCAATTGGTGTCACATTGAATTTATTAAGTTAAATGATATATGTTGACGGCTGATTTTGGTCTCGGGGGTAATGAGGGTTTTTTACTCCCGAGGCAATCCTCCTCCAACGGTGAATTTGATTAGTTTATGGGAAACCAAAGCAAATTTGGTAGAAGACAAGTAAATACACCAATCAACAAAGAGATTTAACGTGGTTCGGTGGATTAAATCCAACCTACATCCACGGGCACGGACCGGGTGGTATTTTATTACTGAAATATACTTGATCGAACAGCTTTGTGTTTACAAGTCTAATTCTCTCTTGTTCTCTCTTTAACTCTCAACTCTCAACTCTGCCTTACAAGCACGCTTTCTCCTCCTATTTATAATAGCAAAGAAACAGTTTTCCTTTTCCCATAAGGATTCCTAGTTGAAACTACCTTCATTTCTTTTATCCCATTAGGACACTGACTTATAAATTTTTCCCCATGAAAGTAGGATAACTTATTTTCTTATACGTAAAAATAGGATGTCTTATCTTCTAGAGCATATCTCGCCATTTTCTCGGTCTTCATGAGGTCGGTCACGATGGTCTTTTGAACTGAGAATGCTGCTATCGATCTGTTAATGGCCGGTCATCCGAACCTATTTGTCGATTTCCGATCATAAAGTGTCCGGTCCCTTACTGTTGGTGTTTAGTGGTCGGGTCGGCTTTAATGATCTTTGACTAAGAAGGGAATTACCTTCTTACCCCTGCCGTACTACTTAAATATCATAGGACCTGAAAATACCGCCAACATCTGTCTCCTAGTTCTCGGTTCCAATGAGTTATACAAGTTGGTGCCGGGAACTATAAAAAGAACAGTACTCCTGACAGACTGTTGGGTGACTTTTTTTTTTCTTACATGTTTCTATGCCACTTTTTATATTTCATAATCTGCTCCGAATAATCTCCTGCAAACGATCTCTCGAGGCCCGGCCATAAGGGGATAACTCGAGCCGAGAATTAGATCATGCGGCGGGAAGTAACCCGACCCCGAGCTGGGAGAAACACTTAGCTCTGGGGGAACGTTACGTCCCCAATCCAAAGAGACAGACTTGGTGCGCTCGGTGGGACGTAACCCGACCCCGAGCTGAGAGAAACACTTGGTTCTGGGGGAATGTTACGTCCCCAATCCAAAGAGACAGACTCGGTAGGCTCGGTGGGACGTATCCCGACTCCGAGCTGAGAGAAACACTTGGCTCTGGGGAAATATTACATCCCCAGTCCAAAGAGACAGACTCGGTGGGACGTAACTCGACCCCGAGCTGAGAGAAACACTTAGCTCTGGGGAAATGTTACGTCCCCAGTCCAAAGAGACAGACTCGGTGGGACGTAACCCGACCCCGAGTTGAGAGAAACACTTGGCTCTGGAGGAATGTTACGTCCCCAGTCCAAAGAGACAGACCCGGTGGGACGTAACCCGACCCCGAGCTGAGAGAAACACTTGGCTCTTGGGGAATGTTACGTCCCCAGTCCAAAGAGACAGACTCGGTGGGCTCGGTGGGACGTATCCCGACCCCGAGATGAGAGAAACACTTGGCTCTGGGGGAATCTTACGTCCCCAGTCCAAAGAGACAGACTCGGTGGGACGTAACCCGACCCCGAGCTGAGAGAAACACTTGGCTCTGGGGGAATGTTACGTCCCCAGTCCAAAGAGACAGACTCGGTGGGCTCGATGGGACGTATCCCGACCCCGAGCTGAGAGAAACACTTGGCTCTGGGGGAATGTTACGTCCCCATTCCAAGAGACAGACTCGGTGGGACGTAACCCGACCCCGAGCTGAGAAAAACTATAATGGCCTCCTCGTCGGAGCAAAATCCAGCCCCGAGCTGAATAACTAAGTGGCCTCGGCAGAACGAAATCCAGCCCTGAGCCGGATAACCAAGTGGCACACATAGGCCTCGGTGGAACAAATTCAGCCCCGAGCCTACACCATGAAACCTCAGCGGAACGAATCTAGCCCCGAGCCGGTGGCACACATAGGCATCGGCGGGACAAACCCAGCCCCGAGCCTACACCACGAAACCTCAGCGGAATGAATCCAGCCCCAAGCCGATGGCACACAGAGGCCTCAGCGGGACAAACCCAGCCCCGAGCCCACACCATGAAACCTCGACGGAACGAATCCAGCCCCGAGCCGGTGGCACACAGAGGCCTCGATGAGACAAATCCTACCCCAAGCCTACACCACGAAACCTCAGCGGAACGTATCCAGCCCCGAGCCGGTGGCACACAGAGGCCTCAGCGGAACAAATCCAGCCTGAGACTTGACAGATGAAAGTCATGGGGTAGTTACGCTCCGGCTTCAGGAGTTTGATCCTACCACAAAGGGTTCATGCGCTCCCTCATACACTTCATCCCTTGACGCAGTCCTGATCCTCAAAGATGAAGTGAGTCGGGTTGGATCACTTCTGCCAGGGATTTTTATGATAGCACCTGTGATTGGCGGGCCACGGGTTTGGTGCATTTCCTGATCTCAAATCATTCCTTCGCATCAAGTATATCCCCAAAATATTGAATACGGCTTTCAAGTCGGTCAGTTTCTGGAGGATCCTGACCAGAACCTTCAGTCCGTCTGCTGCTCCATCGAACAGAATCAGGTTCAGGTGGGGCCGTCTGACCAAAGGTTTCGCTTCGCTTGGCACCACTGCCCCATCGATCCTCGGTTTGAGAAGGTTGCGATTGCCCTGCACTGGCAACTTCAGTTTTCTCACGCAGGTGCATGGGAACGTATTTTCCAGGGGCTGGTGAAGCTGCTGCTGCAGCGGGAACATCAGCTGTTCCAGACTCCAATGCATGAACATGAGGCTCGTCAGGTTTAGTAGCCCCATCAGATGACCTTCCCAATAATGCTTCTCTTCTGAGCCGTTATTTTTCTTCCAGCTCTCGCTTTCTTTGCCTATGTTTTTCAGCAATCTCATCTAATTTTGCCTCGCGTTCAGCTTCTTCCTTTCTTCGTCTCTCAGCCTCTTCGCGCTTACGAGCTTCTTCCTCCTCACGTAGCTTTTCCTGCAACAACATTTCTTCTTCTTTTCGCCTTTCACGGTATTGTCTCTCCATTTATTTCCTTATTTGTTCTTCCCTCTTTCGCCTCAAAATATCTTATTTTTCTAGCTCTTTTCGAATCTTTTTCCATGTGCTTCAACTTTACGGGCTATTCTCGCCTCCTCATTCATGCGTTTGTTTTTTTTAATCCGTGACATGTCCTCATCATGGGTGACTCTCCTATCAGATGAAATAAATGCATTGTCCATTTCTGTAATTAGGCGACCACCAACATGAGCATCCATGACACCACTCATAAAGGAGTTCTTCCGTGAAATATTTTCATAATCACCCGAAACAGATGGCAAGAGGTGGCTCTGCCTGCCTTGATGAGATGCAAGATTTAAGTTAGGCAGCTGACCATCAGCAGGTGAACCATAGTGGTGAGATGAGGTAGCTTTCTCATGTATCTCAGTCCTAACAGTTGGTTGCTCTGGAAGAAACTTCATGAAGAGTCCTCGTGGGAACCTGAGATTGAACCGTGAACATATCCTTGACTGGTTTTAAATCAAGTCTTTTATATTCTTTGGCCTCAAAAGAGCGTCCAGGATGCTTCGGCTGCCCCACTGTTGCTTCACCTTTGGGTCTACCAAAAGCATCAGGCGTCAAAGAATCAAACTCCATGCCGAGAATGAGCCCATCCTCTCTCAACGGCTCCCCCAATTGAGCCTCCATAAAAGTAATAGCTCTCACCTTCGCTATACTCTTAAGCGGCGGAGGAAGCATTGGCATTGGTGTCATAGACCCCTCGTGGTACCTCTGAATTGCCGCACCTCCTCCCACTAACTCACTTCCCGCCAATTCTTTTCTACCAGTTGGCACAAGTGGCTGAGGAACTTTCGGCTGCTGCTTCACACTTGGCGCCTTCCGGTCCTTCAAACGCCGATGACAGAACCACATCTGCAGCTGTCAGTCCGATAACCCTAACTTTACCATAATTCCGCCCTCACCGCTTCGGACGGATAAGCTTCAACTGCATAAGTATTTTCAAGAATCTAAAGTTGAGAAGCAGTCCTCATCTTGCGCTTAGTCTTAACTTCACCTTCCGGTGGCTTCTTCTTCTTCTTGTTCCTCTCTCTCCAGTTTTCGGACCTGAATAATTATGTTAATTCTCTCCTCCCTCTCCACTTTGCGCCTGTCGAACTTAGCTCTGCGACGGTTCAGAGCTCTTTCCAAGAATATGTTCTTGTTTTCCATCAAGGATTTTATCAGGGCTTGATGTTTCTCCATATCTTTCCTCATATTTCCTTTATTTTATCCATCCATTCTGCTGTTGAACTCCCCAATAACTTGTGATTTCCACCTTCTGCCATCGTCTTAATACACGAGCCACTTTTTATTGGATTCCTCACAGACGACGCTGATGAGTGGTATTTATATCATTTTTTTCCCACTCATTTGACCTAATATTTCGTATAGTTTCTCGAGTTTTGTGAACGTTTTGATGTATTTTGTGTTATTTTGCAGATAAATAAAGGTTGGGAAGCATTGGAGACAAATTAGGGGCAAAATGGACAAAATTGGACAAAAGGGCAAAATCGTCATTTCGGCGTCGCGACGCTGAAGTCTTGCGCGTCGGACGCCCAGGATGCGCCGAGTCTACTAATGTGCGCCGGGTCAACGGTTCAGAGTTTGAGAAGTTTGACTTTGCTAATGTGCGCCGTGCCACGTGTCACCATCAAAACGGAGATGCTAAAATGCGCCTGTGCCACGTGTCGCAATCCTACGCTGCCGACAATCACCCTCATGACGTAAGCAATGATGTCATGAACAGTGCCACGTCATTGAGCTCCAGCCGACTTCGCCACGTGTCAAGCTCTCATTGAGCCACGCAGAGGACCCGGCGTCGCGACGCTGAAGGCTTGCGCGTCGCGACGCGCAGGTTAATTTTTGGCCCCCAAGTCTGCCCGAGCCTATAAATAGAGCCTAGCATTTCATTTTTTCAAGTGCACCTCACTCTCTCTCTCCCATGTAAAGAGAGTTTCTCTCTCTAGTTTCTCTCTCTAGTTTTTCTTTCTAGTTTCTTTTAATTTAGTATTGTAGATTTAATTACGTTTTGTAAAAATATTAATTTACTTTTGCCTCTTTTTTTTACAGTTTTTACTATACTACCATGATGAGGTAACTTCCCTCTGCTGAGGTAAAAGGTAATTCTTTTACTGTTACTATCTTAGATTAATCTCCCTTAGACATAACATATTCACTATTCTAAAATTTGACTTAAAAAGGAATACCGCTATATTGGTCGGTCGGCTGTTTAATTTAATCTGGTTAAATTTGACTTAAAAAGGATACCGCCAGATTGGTCGGTTGGTAATGTAATTTTGGTTCCGCCTTTATGGCTGGTTATTTTGGTTCCGCCTTATGGCTGGTTATTTGGTTCCGCCTACATGGCAGGTTCATGCACAAACTTTACCGCCTTTATGGCTGGTCGGACTTAACTTGACTTAATCATAATACCGCCAGATTGGTCGGTTGGATTTAATCTCACAAGTGATTATGTTATACTAAGGGAGATATCTAAGTTATTATTTAGTAAAAGTAATTCTTTTTATCTTGGCAGTTTATTTTCATTTATTTTTCCGCTTTTACTTTTTCGCATTTACTTTTCAGCATTTACTTTAAGTCTTTAAAATTTTCATTAGCCCTAGCTATGTATTGTAACTAAGTTAGTATCTAGGGTTGTGATGAGTTTCAATATAACCGGTTTATAATGGGTTAGATTATAGTTGGGGTAATTTAAAGATGTATTTATTGAGTCTTAATCTTAATGCTCTTTAATTAACTGGCCATTAATTAAATTGTTTAGGTAAACTTAAAATGAACTAGACATAGGGATTTTAAGTTTAAAACCTTAGACTCAATAACCCACGATCTTCCTTAAGGATAAATAAACCTTTTAATAGATTTCCTTACAGGATAGGAATATACCTGTCGGGCGGGGGTAGCCATAATTGGAACTTAATTTAATGAATCTAGGTATAATTAATTGACATAGATATATGGTTCAATTGGATTATACTAGGTATTTGTAATTGACCATCGGAAGAGGCTTTTACATGATTTAGTGTTCCAGGTTAATAAATCGATATATTACCCAACTATAAGATAACCACTTCATCTTTTAAATAATATTGGAATTAATCACAACCCTGGATAGTTTTTATTAAATTTGGATTTTTCTCAACCTACTTTTAAGCAATTTTATTTACTTGTTTTAAATTTAGAATCATCGTCATTTCAAATCAATCAATCAAACAACACGTTTTATACTGGTAATCAATTGGCCCCATAAATTTATAAACAAGGTTTTAAGTCCTCGTGGGATCGATATCTTTTTATACTACTTGAACGATACGTGCGCTTGCGTTAAACGTGTGTGATTACGCCGGTCAAGTTTTTGGCGCCGTTGCCGGGGCCTTATTTATCTTTTACTATTAGTTTACGGGTTAAATTTGTTACTTGTATCTAATTTTTCTTTTTACTTATTGTTTCGTTTTCTTGTGTTTTCAGGTTCTCAGATAATTAATGAGACGAGCCAGAAGCTTTGAAATCCATCCGCTTGACCCAGAGATTGAAAGAACCATCAGACAGTTGAGAAGGGAAAGGCGAGAAGGACAAGAAGCAATTGTTAACATGGAACCTGAACCTTTGGAGGTTGCACCATCGATTCCCATTCGAGACAGAACCATTCCGGTGGTAGATGGCCTCATATCCTGTATTGTACTTCCTCCTTTACCAGCAAATGAGGTGATATCAAAACTTGCATTCAGATGATACAACAGTCAGTTCAGTTTGGGGGAATGCAACTGAAGATCCTAATGCTCACATCAGCAACTTCCTGGAAGTTTGCGGCACTTTCAACTACAACCGAGAAGCTGAAGAAGCTATGAGATTGCGAGTTTTTCCATACTCCTTGAAGGACAGAGCTAAAGCTTGGCTACACTCACTACCAGCGGGTTCCATCACACATGGAAACACTCTAGCCACCAAATTCCTTGCAAAAATACTTTCCACCAGCTAGAACAGAAACTAAGGAATGACATCACTCCTTTGTACAGCAAGATTCAGAAACTCTTTACGAAGCATGGGGAGAGGTACAAGGACTTGCTCCGGAAATGTCCTCACCATGAGATTCCAAAATGGCTTCAAGTCCAAACTTTCTATAATGGAATTTTGGACTAATGAGAACCACAGTAGATGCTGCTGCTGGAGGTGCTTTGATGGCAAAAGGAGAAGATCAAGCCTGGGACCTAATCGAAGAGATGGCCATAACAATTCCTTGTGGCCAACAGAAAGGAGCTTGATTCAAAGAATTGCAAGGAGATCTATGAAGTTGGAGCCAATACAGCAGTTAGTGCCAAGCTAGACCAGATATGCAAATACATGGAAACTCTCAGCACTCAAAGCAATATTGGAGCCACAAGTTCAACATATGGAGGAGCACCAGAACCAACTCAACCTGAAGAGACGGTGAATTATGTCAACAATTTCAACAGACAGGAGAACAATCCATATTCCAACACCTACAACCCAGGGTGGAGGAATCATCCCAACTTTTCATGGAGCAACAATTCAGGGCAAAGGAATAATCCACCACCTGGATTCCAGCAAAGGAACTATCCACCACCTGTATTCCAGCAACAGAACAAAGGCCAGGAGAATGAGAAAGATCCAGCAATAGCAGAAGTGCTGGCACAATTAAAAAGATATGAAGCTATGTTTCAAAGCCAATCAGCTTCTATCAAAGCACTGGAGAATCAAATTGGACAGTTGGCCAATGCTCAGAGTTACAGACCGCCAGGAAATCTTCCCAGCAATACAGAAACAAATCCAAGAAACCGAGGGAAGGAGCAATGTCAAGCCATCACCTTAAAAAGTGGCACTGAAATTAACAAAGATGTTGGAATCAAGGCAACCATTGAAGATGTTCCAAAAGAAGCAGAGCAACAAATGGAGGAAAAAGAAGCAAAGGAAAAAGAACAGATCATTCCACCTCCACCTTTTCCTCAACGTCTTCAGAAAAACAAACTGGACAAGCAGTTTGCTCGATTCTTGGAGGTGTTCAAAAAGCTGCACATCAACATTCCATTTGCAGAAGCCTTGGAACAAATGCCCGAGTTATGTCAAATTCATGAAAGATATCCTTTCACGAAAACGGAGATTGGGAGAGAGATTATGAGACAGTTGCATTATCAGAAGAATGCAGTGCCATCATTCAGAGGAAACTTCCTCCGAAGTTGAAAGATCCTGGCAGTTTCACAGTCCCATGCACCATTGGAGAACAATAATATCGGTAAGGCTTATGTGATTTAGGTGCAAGTGTTAATTTAATGCCTTTTTCTATTTACAGGAAACTGCAAATTGGAGAAGCAATGCCTACCTCAGTGTCTTTGCAACTTGCTGATCGAACGCTTGCATTTCCGAGAGGAGTTGTGGAAGATGTGCTGGTCAAAGTTGACAAACTCATTCTTCCAGCAGATTTCATCATCATAGACATGGAAGAAGATAAAGATGTTCCTATCATTCTGGGAGACCATTTTTGGCAACAGGTCGAATGTGAACTGTGATTGAGTACAAAAGGAGAATTAACCATGAAAGTTCAGGACCAAGAAGTTACTTTCAATGTGTTCAAAGCCATGAAATTCCCGAGCGATTGAAAAGGAGGAGGAATGTTTCAGAATTGATGTTGTTGATAGTATCATCCAAAATATTGATACAGTTCCCACGGATAAACTTGAAGCTTGCATCACCAACATGTCTGACAGCAAGCTTGATGCTGAAATTCTGGAATGCATCAATTATCTTGACAAACCATTCCGTTTCAAAGTACCGCCACCAATTGAAAGTTTGGAATTACCAAAGACAGATCGAATCAAACCTTCAATTGAAGAACCACCACAGTTGGAGCTAAAAGTACTTCCTAGTCATCTCAGGTATGCATTTCTTGGAAACTCTTCTGAATTACCTGTTATTATTTCTGCTTCACTAACATTGGAACATGAAGAAAAGTTGCTGAGAGTATTGCGAGAGCATAAGAAAGCCATTGGCTGGACTATAGCAGATATTCGAGGCATTAGTCCATCATTTTGCATGCACAAGATCCTGATGAACGATGAATACAAACCACAGTGGAGCATCAACGGAGACTCAATCCAATCATGAAAGAAGTTGTAAAGAAAGAAATCATCAAATGGTTGGATGCGGGCATCATTTACCCCATCTCAGACAGCAGTTGGGTAAGTCCTATGCAGTGTGTACCAAAGAAAGGAGGAATTACTGTAGTCACCAATGAAAAGAACGAGTTAATTCCAACGAGAACAGTGACTGGATGGAGAGTATGTATGGATTACCGGAAACTGAACAAAGCCACGAGAAAAGACCATTTTCCGTTACCATTCATTGATCAGATGCTAGACAGACTGGCAGGTCATGAGTTCTATTGCTTTCTTGACGGATATTCAGGTTACAATCAGATTACCATTGCACCAGAAGATCAGGAGAAAACCACCTTTACATGTCCCTATGGTACTTTTGCTTTCCGCAGAATGCCATTTGGATTATGTAATGCCCCAGCCACATTTCAGCATTGCATGATGGCCATCTTCTCAGATATGTTGGAGCAGAGTATGGAGGTATTCATGGATGACTTTTCTGTGTTTGGAGATTCTTTTGACCATTGTTTGCAACATTTGAAACAGGTGTTAAAGATGCGAAGATACAAACCTGGTACTCAACTGGGAGAAATGCCATTTCATGGTGGAGGAAGGTATTGTTCTTGGACACCGGATCTCACAAAAGGGAATTGAGGTAGACAAAGCAAAGATTGAGACAATTGAAAAACTACCTCCACCAACATCAGTCAAAGGTATTCGAAGTTTTCTTGGTCATGCAGGTTTTTACAGGAGATTTATCAAAGATTTTTCCAAAATTGCAAAACTTCTTTGCAATCTTTTGGAGAAAGATGTGCCTTTCAACTTCACCAAGAATGCCAGAAAGCTTTCGAGATCTTGAAACAAAAGCTGGTTTCTGCCCCCATCATAGTAGCACCAGACTGGACCCTTCCATTTGAAGTGATGTGCGATGCTAGTGATTTTACTGTAGGTGCAGTTTTGGGACAACGCAAAGCAAAGATTTTCCACACCATTTATTACTCCAGCAGGACTCTGAATGAAGCTCAACTCAACTACACAACCACTGAAAAGGAATTGCTTGTAGTTGTGTTCGCTTTTGACAAATCCGTTCTTATCTGTTGGGTCCCAAAGTGTGTGGTCTACACAGATCATTCAGTAATTAAATATCTGATCGCAAGAAAGATGCTAAACCCAGATTGATCCGTTGGATACTTCTTCTACAAGAATTGACGTGGGAGATTCGAGACAAGAAAGGAACAGAAAACCAAGTGGCAGATCATTTATCGAGACTTGAAGAAACAGCTGGCAAAGACCTGTCAATCAAAGAAACTTTTCCAGATGAACAGCTGTTTGCCATGGAACAGCACAATGTCCCTTGGTATGCTGATTATGTCAATTTCATTGTTTCAGGAAAATGGCCGTTAGAATGGACAACTCAACAACGAAAGAAGTTTTTCAAAGAAGTCAAGCAATATGTTTGGGATAAACCGTACCTATTCAAATGCTGTGCTGATAAACCGTACCTATTCAAACTCAACAACAGTGTTTTGCAGCACTGTCATTCATCACCATATGGCGGACACTTCAGCGGGGACAAAACTGCAGCCAAAGTCCTACAATCAGGTTTGTTCTGGCCCACTCTTTTTAAAGATGCTTACTTGTTTTCTCTTCATTGTGACAGGTGCCAGAAAACGGGAAATATTTCGAGGAGAAACGAAGGACCATTGCAAAACATTCTGGAAGTGGAAATATTCGATGTATGGGGTATTGATTTCATGGGACCCTTTATTCCATCATTTGGAAACCTGTACATCCTAGTTGCTGTAGATTACGTCTCCAAATGGGTTGAAGCAATTGCATTGCCATCCAACGATTCAAAAGTAGTGATCAATTCCTGAAAAAAGAATATTTTCACTCGGTTCGGAACACCTCGTGTAATTATCAGTGATGGTGGCACTCATTCTGCAACAAATACTTTGATACACTCCTATCCAAATACAGAGTTAATCATAAGGTTGCCACTGCTTACCATCCACAGTCAATGGACAGGTTGAAGTTTCAAACAGGGAAATCAAAAGAATCTTGGAGAGAACCGTTGGATCAACAAGGAGGGATTGGTCTATGAAATTGGATGATGCATTATGGGCCTACCGTACAGCTTACAAGACACCCATTGGTATGTCACCATATCGATTGGTGTTTGGAAAAGCATGCCACCTGCCAGTTGAACTTGAACACAAGGCGTACTGGGCACTGAAGAAGTGGAATATTGATTCGCAAGCTGCAAGAGAGAAAAGACTTCACCAACTCAATGAATTGGAGGAATTTCGCCTACAGGCTTATGAGAATGCCAAATTGTACAAAAAAAGACCAAAAAATGGCATGACAAAAAAATAGTGCACAGACAGTTGAAACCAAGACAGCAGGTGTTGTTGTATAACTCAAGGTTGAAACTTTTCCCTGGAAAGTTGAAATCAAGGTGGTCAGGCCCATTTGTGATCACTCAAGTTTTACCATATGGAGCTGTTGAGCCTATTGGATCCTAATACCAAAACAACACATTCAAAGTTAACAGTCAGCGTGTCAAGCACTACTGGGGAGAACCGTTGGAGCGACAAAAAGAAAGTGTCACACTTTCAAATCCAGCATAACGTTCGAGCAGTCACGTCCAGCTGACGACTTTAAACTTGGCGCTAGCAGGGAGGCAACCCATGCAATCTTTGTATATATTATGATTTGGTTGTGATTATTTTTGTGTTTAGTTTTTGCAGATTTAGTCATTACAAGATGGAAGAAGTTCTCGCAATCTTCACAAGCAATTTCCCTCTCTCCCTCAAAATTCTCTGATGAAAGTTACAAAGCTCGCTTGGAACGAATGAGAACTACTAATGATCCATGGTATTCCTAATGACATTCGTTGGGTAATCGAAGCACGAGTTCGATTAGCAGGTGAGTATTCTGATTTTTGTACTTCTTACTTGCCTGGTTTTGGAAGAAGGAAAGAAGCACCTATGCAAAGAACGTAGAGCTAAGCAACTGGGTGTTTGTTTCAAATGTGCACGCTGGAATTGCAATACTCGTTGTCGTTCTCTAGGAATGGTGTCTGATAATCGCGAAGACAAAATTAAATTCATTAGGGATGGCTTGAGTAAGGAGTCTATGGATGATATATCCTCGACTCTTGAGACGCATCCCAGTGGATATGTTCATACTGCCATTCGCAAATTACACACACAATTTTTAAAGGAAAGACAACAGTTGAGTCTCGGGAATCTGACTCAAAAAGACCCTGTTTGCCAATTTATAAGAAAATTGGATGGGAAGCTTGTTCATGACGCATAGACGTCAATCAAGCCGTTAAATTTCTTGTACATATTTATCTTTTCCTAAAATTGTGATTTATTTTGACAGGATCCAGACTTTTTGACTTTTCATGATTTCTTTTATTATTTAACTAACAAGCTTCCTTTGGAGATATTAGTGCTATTATTACTCACTCTTTTCAGGTACTATAAATTCAGCCCGTCATTGCACTTTTGAAGACATCCAGAGTAAAACATGGAAGCTACTTCAAAAAGACGAGTTGAAAACATCTGTGTGTTTTGTTGGTACCAGTGTTGGTGTTAAATCACAATACATAGAAGCAGCACAGGAATTGGTCGAGTCTTAGCTGAAAAGAATATGCACTTAATATACGGTGGAGGCAATCTTGGACTGATGGGGATTGTTTCAAAGGCTGCACAGGAAGGAGGCAGTCAAGTCCTGGGAATCATTCCCAAACCATTGGCAGAGGCAAATCTTATTGGACCATCAAACGGAGAAGAACTAATTGTGCCAGGTATGTCTGAACGACTGGTAGAAATGATTAACCGTGCTGATGCTTTTATTGCCTTGCCAGGTGGCTTGGGCACATTGGAGGAAATTTTTATAGTGCTATCATGGGCGAACTTGAACATACACCAGAAACCAATTGGGCTGTACAATGTTGAAGGATTTATGATTTTCTTTGTGTATTCTTGATGATGCCCGGAGAAACGGGTTTGTAACACCTATGAAGGAACTCCTCTTTACTGCCAGAACTGCTCAGGATCTGCTTGACCAACTCTTAGCTTTGAACCACAAGTTGACCCTATTCTTTCCAAGTTAAAATGGTCAGAGGATGATCGTGGTAAGAGGCGTCGGATTAATCTGGATCTTAACCTTTAATTTCCTGTAGAATTTCAGTTAATCAGGTACTATCTTCTAAACTCTCCTTCTACTGTTTTAGACATTAGGGACAATGTCTCATTTAGGTTTGGGGGGAATTAGTTATTTAGTATCTTGTTTTTAGTTTGTGTGATGTTTTTATCTTCAGTCAAAAATTTTCGAAAATACAAAAAAATTAAAAAATTTCAAAAAATCAAAGGCATATTTAAAGCTAGGTGATGGTTTGGTGTCTTCCTTCACTCACTACCTTTAAGGAAAAGCTGTGAAGGCACCTAGATAATCATTCACCCATAGCTTGTTGTGATAGACCTATAGAAGTTATTTCTTTAAGTTTATGTTTTGTTTTTATGTTGACTAAAATGGTGAAATTGGTAAGAGATAGCTGAGTAAGGAATTTTCACTCCTGAGACGTATTTCAAACCATTTTTCGAAACAAGTTAGTTTTTATTTACTTCCTTTTAAATTATTTAATCTGTAAATTCTCCATAAAACGGACGTAAAGAATCTTCATATGCTGAGTTGGCAGGTATTATCATGCATAGTAACATACGGACATAAGCTGTAATTGAAAAGTTTGTAATATTCAGTGCTCTAGTTTAATTGGAGAAAGCATCTCAAATAGTGATGGAATAAAAAAAAAAAAAAATCATCCGAAATCGAGTTATTAAGTCTGTAAGGGTGTTTTAACACCTAGTGCCCTAAAACCAACTGGTTTGGGAGTCACTGCCCAAAGCTTGCTACATGGATCAAGGATGTTTAAAAATATATATATCTGAAGTCTGGGTAATTAAGTTCGTAGGGGTGTTTTAACACCTGGTGCCCTAAAGCCAACTGGTTTGGGAGCCACCGACCCAACACTCGCTACATAGACGGAAGATATTGTATATAAATAAAAAGTCAAAATTCAAAAAATCAAAGAAAAAATCAGAAAAATCAGAAAATTTATTCCATTGCTTCAGAAAGATGTGAAATCTGATAGAACTTTAGGACAAAAATATTACTCTCTAATCAACTACCCTTATGACTGTTGTGGGCAAAAATGACTTGATTAATATTTTGTTAACTAGGTATATGGAGAATGGTAATAATAATCGGAGAATTTACTTATTTGGTAATTTAGAAAAAAACAAAACAACTAGTAACTTGTAGTAGAAGTTTCACTTGATAGTCACTAACTTTATTCTCTTTTCGCTTGTCTTTTGTTTTTTGTGTGCAAAGTTTTATAACATTTTTACTTTTATAAAATGTTTGTGGGTATCATTGCTGTAAGCCCTCACGAGACTACAACTCGTCCACTAGGGACACCTAGGGGTTTAAAGGCTTGTTGCATACGCTAAATGCAACCGTGATCCCTACGAAAGTGGCTTAGTTAAATTTTAATTATGCTATTTTATTTTATGTTTTGCTCGAGGACTAGCAAAATGTTAGGTTGGGTGTGTGAGGTGGTATTTATATCATTTTTTTCCCACTCATTTGACCTAATATTTCGTATAGTTTCTCGATTTGTGAACGTTTTGATGTATTTGTGTTATTTTACAGATAAATAAAGTTTGGGAAGCATTGGAGACAAATTAGGGGCCAAAATGGACAAAATTGGAAAAGGCAAAATCATCATTTCGGCGTCGCGACGCTGAAGTCTTGCGCGTCGCGACGCCCAGGATGCGCCGAGTTTGCTAACGTGCGCCGGGTCAACGGTTCAGAGTTTGAGAAGTTTGACTTTGCTAATGTGCGCCGTGCCACGTGTCACCATCAAAACGGAGATGCTAAAATGCGCCTGTGCCATGTGTCGCAATCCTACGCTGCCGACAATCACCCTCATGACGTAAGCAATGATGTCATGAACAGTGCCACGTCATTGAGCTCCAGCCGACTTCGCCACGTGTCAAGCTCTCATTGAGCCACGCAGAGGACCCGGCGTCGCGACGCTGAAGGCTTGCGCGTCGCGACGCGCAGGTTAACCTTTGGCCCCCAAGTCTGCCCGAGCCTATAAATAGAGCCTAGCATTTCATTTTTTCAAGTGCACCTCCCTCTCTCTTCTCTCCCATGTAAAGAGAGTTTCTCTCTCTAGTTTCTCTCTCTAGTTTTTCTCTCTAGTTTCTTTTAAATTTAGTATTGTAGATTTTAATTACGTTTTGTAATAATATTAATTTACTTTTGCCTCTTTTATTTTTACAGTTTTTACTATACTACCATGATGAGGTAACTTCCCTCTGCTGAGGTAAAAGGTAATTCTTTTACTGTTACTATCTTAGATTAATCTCCCTTAGACATAACATATTCACTATTCTAAAATTTGACTTAAAAAGGAATACCGCTATATTGGTCGGTCGGCTGTTTATTTAATCTGGTTAAATTGACTTAAAAAGGATACCGCCAGATTGGTCGGTTGGTAATGTAATTTTGGTTCCGCCTTTATGGCTGGTTATTTTGGTTCCGCCTTTATGGCTGGTTATTTGGTTCCGCCTACATGGCAGGTTCATGCACAAACTTTACCGCCTTTATGGCGGTCGGACTTAACTGACTTATCATAATACCGCCCTTGGTCGTGGATTGGTCTTAATCTTACTTATATAACGTTCGTCGGTTGGATTAATCTCACAAGTGATTATGTTATACTAAGGGAGATATCTAAGTAGTATTTAGTAAAAGTAATTCCTTTTATCTTGGCAGTTTATTTCATTTATTTTTCCGCTTTTACTTTTTCGCTACTTTTCAGCATTTACTTAAGTCTTTAAAATTTTCATTAGCCTAGCTATGTATTGTAACTAAGTTAGTATCTAGGGTTGTGATGAGTTTCAATATAAACGGTTTATAAGGGGTTAGATTATAGTTGGGGTAATTTAAAGATGTATTTATTGAGTCTTAATCTTAATGCTCTTTAATTAACTGGCCATTAATTAAATTGTTTAGGTAAACTTAAAATGAACTAGACATAGGGATTTTAAGTTTAAAACCTTAGACTCAATAACCCACGATCTTCCTTAAGGATAAATAAACCTTTTAATAGATTTCCTTACAGGATAGGAATATACCTGTCGGGCGGGGGTAGCCATAATTGGAACTTAATTTAATGAATCTAGGTAATTTAATTGACATAGACATATGGTTCAATTGGATTATACTAGGTATTTGTAATTGACCATCGGAAGAGGCTTTTACATGATTTAGTGTTCCAGGTTAATAAATCGATATATTACCCAACTATAAGATAACCACTTCATCTTTTAAATAATATTGGAATTAATCACAACCCTGGATAGTTTTTATAAATTTGGATTTTTCTCAACCTACTTTTAAGCAATTTTATTTACTTGTTTTAAATTTAGAATCATCGTCATTTCAAATCAATCAATCAAACAACCTGTTAGATACTGGTAATCAATTGGCCCCATAAATTAATAACAAGGTTTTAAGTCCTCGTGGGATCGATATCTTTTTATACTACTTGAAAGATACGTGCGCTTGCGTTAAACGTGTGTGATTACGCCGGTCAGGCGCCAACTGTTGACGGCTGATTTTGGTCTCGGGGGTAATGAGGGTTTTTTACTCCCGAGGCAATCCTCCTCCAACTGTGGATTTGTTTAGTTTATGGGAAACCAAAGCAAATTTGGCAGAAGATAAGTAAATACACCAATCAACAAAGAGATTTAACGTGGTTCGGAGGATTAAATCCAACCTACATCCACGGTCACGGAACGGGTGGTATTTTATTACTGAAATTCACTTGATCGAACAGCTCTGTGTTTACAAGTCTAATCACAATTCTGCCTCTTACGTATACTTTCCTCCCTTATTTACTAGTAAAGAAATCAGTTTCCTTTTCCCATAAGGATTCCTCGTTGAAAACTACCTTTACTTCCTTTATCCTATTAGGACACTAACTTATCAACTTACCCCATGAAAGTAGGATAACTTATCATCTCATCCGTAAAAATAGGATGTCTTATCTTCTGGAGCCTATCTCGTCATATGCTCGGTCTTCATGAGATCGGTCTCAATGGCCCTTTGAATTGAAAATGCTGCTATCAGTCTGTTAATGGCATTTCATCTGAACCTATTGGTCGATTTCCGATCATAAAGTGTCCGGTCTCTTACTGTTGGTGTTTAGTGGTCGGTTCGGCTTTAATGATCTTTGACTAAGAAGGAAATTACCTTCTTACCCCTGCCGTACTACTTAAATATCATAGGACCTGAAAATACCGCCAACAATATATATGTGATTACTTGATTGATTTGCATTGAATATGCATTTGTCATTTAACATAATTTGAATGAAAATGAAATGCATATTGATTACGCCCAAAAATAACTTGCGGTTATCACAGTATAACTGAGGTGTCGATTCCTCAGAGAGATGGTTACATGAACTAATTTACTCAAACAAAAAATTCAGCAATAACTTAAGTAAATAAAAAGGTTAGGTTAATAATATAAGATAAAAACTATGGAAAAATATTTAGGAAAATCAGCAAAGATAAACAGCAAAGCATCAGGAATCCCTCTTGCATCAAACTCATATATTCAGTTATTAATTCATATTATTACTCAGTTGTGGGTTTCACATCCCAAACCAACAATCGAAAAATATTCAATTCTACGCATATAAAATTCTAAGGTAATTAATGATTATTTTCCCTATGGTAACAGAACACAAAAGTCATCATTACGAGTTATCTAACGTCTATAATATCCCCTCAGGCAATACTGCAGCAGAAGACCAACATGCAAAATAATTTTTACCAGTCACAACTGAGTTCACAAACCACACATACAAGAAACATGACTGGATCTATATGGGATTTGACAAAATAAAATCTCTAAAATAATAAATCGAAGGATGATAAAGAATAACAAATATTAATTATATTAAACGTTTAAAAGGTACTCAAGAAATCAAAAACATAAATATAAGGATTTAAATACAAGAGTTCACCCCTAGCTTTGCCTAGGAGATTAGTTCCTTATAAAAGAAAGAAAAATAGGCTGGGATTGGAGCGACATATCGTTCTAAATTATCACTGTTCCAACTCTTGGCTCCTACCCTCTGATTTCTTCTATGCTCCTCGGCTTCTTCTCTACATTTGGGTAAGTAACTCACACTTAGAATATTTATCATCTTTGTGAGTGCCCAAATGTGTTTACAAACTTCTTAATCAAAACACTTGTGCTTTATGAAATCCCATCATTTGGGTAATTGTAAAGGTTAGTGAATAAGCCTACATAGAAAACTCAAAGTGTAAGGGTTTGGAGTGAACCTTGCATAAAACACTTGGTTGCGGGTGAGCCACGGTAAAAACTCAATTGATAGTGAAAAGCTTCAAGCGCAATTTGAAGGAGTGGACATATGCATTATTGGACGAACCACTATAACTCACGATATTATTATCTCTATCTCTTAACTCTTTAATTACCGCAAGTATATTATTGTATTTACTTATATAAATTAGAAACTTACGTATAGGTAATATTTATTGTTTGAGAAAATATACCTTAAGCTTAATCGGTAAAAGTAGTTAAAATCGGCAAAGATTTTTTATTTCCGCATTATTAGGCAATAACCCAATTCGTCCCCTCTTGGGAATATAAAGTTTGGTTGCTGTATTACTTTTAGGTAATTTCAAGGTCAAATTTAGTCTCAAAGTCAATATGTCATTTAACTAAAATGTAATTGAGCTTACTAAAATGTGACTGACCTCATTGTCATAGTTTACCTAAATCACATTAAACTAAGTCACAACCACATTCAACTCAGTTACAACCACATTGATCCATGTTACAATCATATTTTACTCAAGTCACAATAAGTTCAATCATAGACAAACATATTGAGCTCAATCACAGTCACTTTTAACTTAGTTACAAACACAATTATATTTTACTTAAAATCATATTAAATTCAATCACAATTTATAACATCCCTTTCGGAGATACTACCGGTAGGTGATAGGTTTCTCTATCATCATAAGCCTTTGCGTGACTAATTACATGCAACTACTATACTTATCACATGACATATTGAAATCATGCAGACTATATAATCCCTGCAACATATACACAAAGGCTACATGCCCAACTCCTTAACTTAAAAATATAATGTAATATGTTACATTCAATCATTTTGTCAATGTACTTTTCTATATTATCTCCATATAATAATATTTGTTCTTTATTGACTAGACTCTTACTAGAAACTGTGATTGTACTCGACTTGATGGACCCATGACACCATAGAGACTGCAAATCAATATCCAACTCTACGAGCTCGTCCTCTGAGAATCCTATAGAATAGAAATGGTGTGAGGGTGAGTATTTTACGATACTCAGTGAGTGGATAATAGAAAACATAAAGACACACACACAAACACACATATACACTATTCGGAAAACTGTAATTTAATGAAAACAAAAATAAAAATAAACTTCATGATATTATGAAAACTATTTATGTAATGCTCATTTCGGATGAAAATCACATTCTTCAAAAATCATCTAAAAACTAAAATCTCTGTAAAGATTTATTAAATCATATCATAAAACCTTATCTTTTTATAAAACATATCATAAAATCAAATATTTGAAAATCTCATCTGAAAATCCATTTTTCTACAAAATTGATCATAAAACAGTATCTCTCATCCAGAAACCAACTTAACTGGATGAATCCGGAAACCAACTCAACCAGATCTTTGATATCTAAAGGCGTTATGTCTCGTCGTCCCCCTAATGTAATACTCGTGGAGTAATTAACTTGGACATTTTTTTCCTTGAGAATAATTTTTTTTTAGTAAGGTTGTTACTTGAAATAGAAATAGAGGTTCAAAAAAAATTGGGCGTGAGGCTCATTATACAAAGGAAAGAGAAGGGCCAAGCCCAAGATCTAAACTTATTTTTTTTCCTCTTTTCTTCCTTCAATCACACACCCACTACCACTTTTTTTTTTCCTTTTCTTCTCATTCT